>CM053580.1:319140083-319163761 GCA_028627135.1 Pseudochirops cupreus | reverse complement strand
ATATATATATATATATATATGCAATTATTATTATTATTCTTATTGACTACATCCAACTGGAACTTGAGATACACAGGCACTGTGGTTGGGAGATCCATCCTGCCCTACTGAAAAGTGACATAGGAGAGAATAGACTAGGGGAGGGGGGACACACTGGGATGGCTGTTTAGGGGCGATGGGTGGGGGAAAGAGGGGGAGAAAATATGTAACTCAAAATCTTGTGGAAATGAATGATGCAAACTAAAATAAAATTTAAAAAAAAAAGATCTTAGAGTCTCCATCACCACCAAGAGAATGGAGGATCTTTCAAAGCAAGAATTGGCTGGCCTACATCTATTTTTTCAGTTCCTAGAAGTGTCTTGAACACAGCAGGTATTTTAAAAATGTAAGATGAATTAAAAGAGGAGTCAAATAATAACATAAATAGTAATTATAAACTTCTAGAGTTGTATTATTTTACACAATTTCTCTCAGTTTTCTTTTTTTTATTAGATATAGAGAATGCCATACTTTTATTATGTGAGCTGTACGGTGCAATAGATAGATGAGTAACCTTAGGAGATGTGCACTGTAGCCCTAGCCTTTGACAAAGACTAGCTATGTGATCATGGAAAAATCAATTAACATCTCAGCGCCCAAGGTTATCCTCTAAGTCTATAAGTTACGTATGATATGAGAATAGTCATCAGGGTAAGGAATTTTTACTGTGGGACTTCCCTACACTGATGAAATTCCAAGTCTGAACAAGTAAAAAAAATGTGTTAATCGTAGAAGACCACAGGCCAGTGGGACTCTGACCCAGATGGCTGAATAAGCCCTCTCAGCTGAAGAGCCTGCTACTGGGCCTGGATCGGTTCCCCATTCCCCAGGAAGAAGCTCAAACACACAGGTGTGAGGATTATGTCATCAAGATAAGCATGGTTTATACCCACAACCTGGGAACAAAGAAGTGTGCAATGTCCTCAGGGAAAACAATTAGGCTCTCTATTTTCCACCACTCTGGGAGTCCTGTCTCTTTTTATGCACCCTCTCACAACCTCTGGGTAAGGAATTCTTTCTCAGCCCTGCTACAGGACGGCAGGGCTCCCCAAAGTTAATTGCTACATACTTTCTCAAAGTTACTGAATTCTGCTATATGATCACCAAGTCTCTGTTTGAAGACCTTCAAGAAGGAACCCATCACCTCTAAAGCGTCCATTTCACTTTTGGGTAGCTCTAATTGCTAGGGAAAATTTCCTGACATGAAGAAAGGCTTCCTATAGGATACAGCTCCTAACCTGAGGATTTCTAGGAAGAAAATGTGAGGAAAGACTGCATTATACATGTAGAGAAAAGCATGTCAAAGAAGACACAGAGATGGGAGAGGGAAGGCAGAGTATGAGAAGCAGCAAGGCAACCAGGTCAGTTTGAAATTGGAATGTTTGAGACACAGTATGGTGAAATAAAGACTTGGAAGATGGACTGGAAGGCCTTTCAATGTCAAGCAGAGGAGTTAGTTTGCATTTTATCCTTGACGAAACAGGAAGCCACTGATAATTCTTAATCTGGGAAGAGATATAATTATTTTTTGCAGAATATCATTTTACAATTTCTATTCTTTCTCATAAGCTTCAGACAATGTCTCATATGCAATTGAAACTAAGCCTGTTCAAAACAAAACTCATTAACTTCCTGTGTATTCCTGTGTTATCCCTCCAAATGTGCCTGTTTCTGTTTTGGACACTATCATCCTTCTAGTCATCTAGGCTCATGCCTCAATGTCAGCTCTGACTCTTTCCCTCACAACACAGAGTCAATCACTTGCCAAGTCTTGTCAATTCTACTGCTACCACCTCTCTCACAACTGTTTCCTTCCTCCACATTGGAATCAGGACCATAATTTGGGCTCTTATCACCTCTTGCCTAGATTTTTGAAACAGCCTCCTAATCAGTCTCTTCATCTCCTGTTTCTTTCCTCTCCAATCTACCCACTGAAACAACATAACTGAGTACTACTAGTACAATACTATAGAGCATATATACAATAGCATGAATAGTTTTCTGTGGGTATGCCTGGAAATGTAAAAGCAATTTATAATGTTTCTAAGGAAAAATGTCTTCTGAACTCCTAGCAATGGCTTTTACACAAATAAACTTAGGGAAACGAATTTAGTCTTAAAGTGGAGACTTCCTGGGAAGAGAGCTCTTTTACAAAATCCTCATCTCTACAAAAAAATGCAAACTGAATTCAACAAACATTTATTAAGCATCGTACTCTGTGCAAAGTACTGAGCTAGGCTCTGGGACATATAGTAAATTTAGCCAAAAAACAATCTCTACTATCAAAGATCTCCCTTTAGCAAGGGAGTAAGACACAAAAATAGATAACTTGTTTTCCAAATTAACAACTATTGATTTTTCCCATAGAAAAAAACTTTAGTGTAACTATTACCTTCCATACAAAGTTGAATGAAATTTCGACATGCTTTGGGAGCCTCTTTTGACCACAGTTCTATGTCAATATCACCAGCTGTTGTTTTCAATAAAACCTAGGAAAAAAATTAATGAGATTAAATTATGACTAAATAAAAGTATGACTATTGTGCTATAAGAAATGAGGAACAGATGAACTTCATAATATTCTGGAGAGACTTATATGATCTGATGCTGAGTGCGGAGAGCAGAACGAGGAAAACTTTATACACAATCACATCATATCTATGACAACTAACTTTAATAGACTGGGCTCCTCTCAGCAATGCAAGGTTATAAGACAACTCCAAAAGACTCATGATGGAAAGGATATCCACATCCAGAGAAAAGAACCAGGAGTTTGAGTGCAGATTGAAGCAAACTACTTGCTTTCTCTCCATTGTGTTTTGTTTTGTTTTTTTTGTTCCTTCTTTCTCATTATTCACTTCATTGGTTATAATTCTTCTTTACAACCTGACTAATGCTTAATTTGAAGGTATGTAGAGCCTATATAGGATTGCATGCCGCCATGGCGGGCAGGAAGGAGGTGAAAATTTGAAACTCGAGAGATTGTGGAACTGAATGTTGTAAACTAGAAGTAGATAAACAAATTTAATAAAATAAAATTTAAAGGGCAAAATAATAAATGTATGAATCTGCTTCAGTGTTACACTCACTGGTCAACCCATTCACTTACTCATTCAATCATTCACTTAACAAACACTTATCAAGTACCTACCGCATGCAAAGTACTATCCAGCCCTGGGGTGGGAGACACTAACATAAAACATGACAATCTATGCCCTCAATGAGCTTTTATGCTTTTGCCTAGTTTTATAATAAAAATTAGAAAGTTTGGCTTTTGCTATTGTAGTCAATGAAACTTTAAATACTCAATTATTATCTATATTGCATACCTATTGTATCCAAGACAGCTCTCAAAAATACCTTTTGGGTTGATTAAAAAATTAATATGCCCATTTATGTTTTAGGAAAAATCAGTTAAATTGGACTCTACTGATTCAGAATTTAAGCTAGCACAAAGGTATAATCATTACTTGTACAGAAATGAGAAACAGTATTCTCTTACATTTTGTAGCACTTTATAGTTTTTATTTTTAAGTGTTTTTCTCACAATTGCTTTCTAAGATATTATCTATTACATTTTGCGAATAATAATAAAAGCTAACATTTTTATAATGCTTTAAGGTTTGCAAAGCACTTTAAATGTTATTTCATTTGATCTCAACAGCCCTAGAAGGTAGATGCTATTATTATCCATTATTACTGAGGCTGAGAGAGAGTAAGTATTTTGTCCAGGGTCATACAGTTAGTGTCAGAGACAGGATTTGATTTCAAGTCGTCCTGACTCTAAGTCCAGTGTTCTATACATTGCTACGCCTAGTTTAAGGAAATTTAGGCACTGAGAGATTGACTTGACTGGAATCATATTGCTAGTAACTGGAACTCAGCTCTTTCATTCTCACTTCAGTGGCATCCTGCTTTCTCTGAAAGCTCAAAAGAACAATAGTTTAAAGTTAACAGTTTAAAGAAAAATGTCTGAGAAACAACCTTTTTAAAAGAACAAATTGTTTCCCAGTATTCCTACAATTATCCTTGTACATGTAAATAATTGCTCTGTTAATTCCAAATAACTTTATATATTAGTCCTCTATTTAAGGGCTTTGAAGTATAAAATTAAAAATGAACTTCCCTTATAATGTTCTACAATTCAGACTGTTTCACTATTTCAAGCTAGTCCAAGTCAATGAAATTTTACTGTAAATTCCATACTGTAAAATTGATTTTTACCAATGCTACAGAAAAGAATCTCACATAGCAGTTTCTTCAACTATTAGTTGAACAGAATTTGGGAGGGATGGAAACTTAAAGGATTTGTCCCATAAAAGGGAGGGGTTTGATAATTTTCAAGAGAGTAATCTCAGTAAAGTGGAGAAGTCAGTTTGAAGAAAATTAAAAGTGAATGTAAGGTAGGATCCAAGAACTGTATTTTTTCTACCCAAAAATAAAGACAATTTAACAAATTGTATTCTTTCCAAAAACACTTTCTTAAAAATATACTTTTTAAAAGAAAAGAAAAAAAATTAACACTGTAATTATCATCCTAACATAGATTCCAAAAAAGAGATGAAAACATGCACCTCTCTCCCTTCTTTAAAGAGGTGAGGGGACTGTAGGTGT
This sequence comes from Pseudochirops cupreus, assembly GCA_028627135.1. NCBI lineage: Eukaryota > Metazoa > Chordata > Mammalia > Diprotodontia > Pseudocheiridae > Pseudochirops > Pseudochirops cupreus. Next base: position 319,159,108 of record CM053580.1, on the reverse strand, counting down.
GGAGCACTGCTATACTGTCAGTCAGACTCAACTGATATTCCAGTTTTCCTAAACAGCTAAGGTGATATTTCACTAGAGAGATGAGGTGGGAAGGATATATCCAGAAATGAAGGTGAGAGGAAAAAGGTATATATATTTTTTTATTTTAAGTTTACTTTCTATACATAATAATTTGCAAATCTTCTTTTGCTTCTTTGTTTTCTTACATATTTATTTATATGTCTGAATACATATCAATAAAAGTTAGAATTAAATGATTTTTTTAAATTAAAAATGAATAAATAAAAGGAAGGTTTATTTCAGTTAAAAATGTATACTTTCTTTTCTTGAAATCTAAGCTGACCCAGAAAATCTCTTTGACCCAGCAAGTAGAATATATGTGGCTGCTGCAGTTTTGTAGAGCATAGGTATGTTTAAGGAGTTCCACTGGTAAAGAAAAGGAAATCAGACAATAGCTAGAAAGAACAGCAGTGGGCAGGACTACAAGGTGGCTACAGTTTTCTATTTTGTGTTATTTATTTGTTTTATTTCAGAAAGCTAGGCCAGCTTTGATTTAACCAATGATTGAAAAATTGAGAGGCTGATTGATTGAATTGAATTGAAAAAAAGAGAGAGGTAGCAAATTTCAGTTTAGCATATCAAATCAAAGATTTAGACTTAGAATCTTAGAGATGATCTAGCCCAAAGCTCTAATTTTGCAATGTAAATAAGGTCCAAGATATGATATGAATGGACTTGTTCAAAGTCACACTGAGAGTAAGTGGCAGGACTAGGATTAGAATCAAGGTCCTTTGTTAGAAGGTTAAAAAAAAGAGTTCAAGAAGAAAGAGATAATTCAACGAAGGTAATAATAACATTTCTACAGTGCTTTAAGGTTTACAAAGAACTTTACAAATTCCCTCATTTTCATCCTTACAACAAACCTTGGAGGTGGGTGCTATTATCATCCCCATTTTATAGATGATGAAACTGAAGCATAGAGAAGTTAAATGACTTGCCTAAGGTCACATAAGATAGTAAGTATCCCAGGCTAGATTTGAATTCAGATCTTCCTGATTCTGGGTCCAAGGTTTTATCCATTCTACCACTTAAGTGCTTTAAATTAATAAACATGAATTTACTAAGTGCCAAACACTGGGGCTAAGGCTCAGGATACAAAGTAAAAGCAAAAACTGTCCCGAGTCTCAAAAAATGTACACTCTAATGGGGGGATACAATATGCAAGTAAATAGGTATACAGGAGATACAAGATAGAGACAAGTTAACCTCTGAGAATCAGGAGAGGCGTCTTACAAAGGCCAGCATTTGAGTTGTCTTAAAAGAATCCAGAGTTTCTAAAAAGTGAGGGGTAGGAGGATTCCCAGCAGGCTCAAACCCAGGAGATGGAGTATTACAGAGAGGCACAGCAAACAAGCCAGTAGGGCAGAACCTCAGAGTCCATGTAGGAGAGTAATGCATTAAAACTCAAAACATTTATAAGATGCTACAGTATAAGAATTAGGTAGGAAGGGATTGAGCCCATATTAGGTAGAGAACAACTTCAGAGAACAGGAAACAGTCTTAGAGAAACTCTAAGACTGAAGAAAAGGATGGGAGGACACACAGGTCAATCACTTGAACCAGAAGGAGTCCCTCCATCTGAATGACCACTCAATTTGTACCTCCCTTGATGTATTTTTAAATTCTATCTCCTTATATTTATCTTCGCATTTTGTAACCTTCCCAATTAGTCCGTAAGCTCAGGAAGGACAAAGGTTGTATCTTGTCCTTCTTTGAATTTCCCACAATGACTAGCAATCCCTAGTGGATAGTAAGCACTAAAAAAAAGTCAGTTGTTTGTTGAATTAAAGAATAATCTTTTATAACTTGAAAATCTCACAATTCAAGAAATCATATTAAATGAAAGAACAATTATAATTGAGTACTCATTTCAAAAACCATTCTTGAAAGAACTGTTAATTAATTATTTATATAATACTTTATATAGCAATTTATATAGCATTTTAAGGTTTATAAAGCACATTATACATATTAACTCAAATAAATCTGTGAAATGTACTCTAGACTACTTTCAAGCTGCCTGGTTCCTTCACCTCAAAACTATCATTCAAGCTTCACCTTGAGGCAGCTTGGATAGAGCACTGGGCTTGGAGAGAGCAAAGCCCTGAGTGTCAAGTCCAGTCTCAGATACTTATTAGCCATGTGATCCTGGGCAAGGCACTGAACCTCTGTCTGCCTCAGTTTCCACATCTGTAAAATGAGGATAATAAGAGTACCTCTCTCCCAGGGTTATTGTGAGGATCATATGAAAATAATATCTGTAGAGTGCTTAGCACAGTGCCTAGTACATAGCTGGCACTTAATAAATGCTTCCCTCTCCTCCCTGTGTTTCTTTCCTCCTTCTCTCTCTCCTTCCCTTCCTTCCTTCCACCTCAGGACCCTGGTAAACATTTATTTTATCCTGTCCCAAACCAGGCCCACCATGTTCCTTCCCAGCTATTTTCATGCCACACTGCAGCACAGATACCTCCTCTTCCCCTGCCCCTTTCCAACCCTAGCCCTGAAAAAAAGTACTCAAGTCAACACTACCATTCCTGGAAAGGAAGTGTCAAGCAACTGCCTCAATGACTACAATCAGCATTTCCAGGATTTCCCTGTCCCTTAACATTTCTCTCTGATCACCAAATTGGAATACGAGCTCCTAGAAGGCAGCACAAATTTGCTTGAATTTCTATCCCCAGTGCTTAGCATAACATAGTAAGCATGTAATAACTAGTATTTTCATTCATTCATATGAATTAAATATTTTATAGAGCAAATGAAAATTTATCTTCTTATTTACAAATAAAACAGATCAAAGATGAATTCTATTATTCCTACTGCTTTGTACATCACCTAGCTTCCTCTGAAAAAAGGTTTCTCATCTACTCATTGTCTTTATTTTACAGTGCCTTTAGTCTACTTTCCATATGGTATTAATTTACTACTTCCGAATGAAAATAGTAGTTCCTAATATTTTTACACAATAAAATTAGTATATACATTGGGAACTATACTTCTGATTAGGCAGCAAGGCAGAACAACATAAAAGACCTGAATTTGAATCTTGCCTCAGACACTAGCTCTGTGACCTGGGGCAAGTCACTCTTCACGCCTCCTTTGTAAAACCAGGGAAGTTAATATATGAAAAGGACTCTGCAAACCTTAAAGCATTATATAAATGCTAGCTGCTATTATTTTTAGTAGTAGTTTCAGAGAGCAAACCACAGGACAATACATTAAGTTAATTTTTTTAAAGAATGATAATAACAATAGTAACAAATACAAAATACTAATAACAAATACAAAAAATTCACCAGAAAAACCAGAAATTTTACTGACTTCTATGTATGAAGCAGAGTGTAGTGAGATTTTTTCCAAATAATATATATATTTGATATATTCTTATTATATGTAAATGTGCAGTTCTCTTATTATAAGTTGACAATCTGGTCCACTTCTGAAATAAAATATCTAAATAATCTTTCATCCTTACAGAAGTGGTTAATCAAACCACCTCACTTGAATCAAAAATTTAAAAAAAGATACATTCCTTTAAAAATATATTAATCTCAAAATGGAAATGCAAGCCAGAAGATATACTTGCACTCTAAGAGATCTGAAAAATTATTTGTCTGCACAAAAAGTAAATTGTCTTTTACTTTGCTGTTCTACAGATTTACAAGAAGAGTATTTCATTAAATCACACACTGTTAAATGAAAAATGACATTTTGACCTTCTCCTTTCCATATACTGAAAAACAGAGATGTTCCCAAGTTGTCAGTGCTAGGTTAGACTAAAGAGGATTCTGTCATCGAAATTTAGTCTTAAAAGTCTTGATAAGATCATTTAAAATTTTAATAATTTATTAAATTATTTATAAACTAAATTAATCTGAAGGCTAGATTTGAACACTGGCAGTCTTAAGTGAAATTCCTCAGGGTCTACGCACTATCACTCATCCAACAAATTCTTTTCTTTTCCTCCCCTTTACCCGTGATTCAAATAGCTTTCTGCTACAGAAAACAAAACAACAAAACCTTCTTCAGTTATCACTCCTCACTCTTATCAGCATATAGCTCCACCTCTCTAGTCTACTTCCTCTTCCGTCCTCTAGAAATACATTCTCTCACCCAGCTCCTGCGCCTCTTTTCATCTTCTTGGATAAATAGAAACCTGGCCCCTTCCAGAAGTCACCATATTCCTGAGTCCTCTTCAATTCTAGGTGTTCATTCTCTGGGGCTCCTGCCCACACAGTGGACTAAAAAGTAGGACTAGATAAACTACATGCTCCTCACTGGCATTTTAAGTCCTCCCTTCTGCTTCTATCACAGAACAATCTCTCCTTTTGGGGTTCATTGCATCTACACATACCATTCCAGATTCAATAAATAAAATATATTTCAGAAACTCAGATTCCAATCACATATATCACAAAAGAGCATGCCTTAAAGTATACAATTAATAGTAACATATATACTTTAACCTTTATGCTTAGATTTCTTGTTATGTGTTAACTTTCTATATACTTCATTACAAAAAGGAAAAAATTAAAACTACTAAAATATAGATGTTTTAGGATACTATGCAAAACATTTGGGCTTTCACACTAGAAGCATTATTACCGAAAAAAGATGGAAAAGGGTCCAATCTATTACAATCCCTCTCATTTTATGCCTTATCTTTCCAATTTCTATGAAGTCCAAGTCATCTCTCTAATACAATGTTTCTCAGGTTTTTTGACTATAAACTACTTCTACTTGTCCACTCCACCTCAGCCACACACAAGGATGGTCATAATGCATCACCTCCAAGTTCAAGAATTCCAAAATCCCATTATCTGACCATATTCTATTGGCTTTCCACCATTCCCTCTGCCTTCACTTACCAAACTCTATTCTTTGTCAATGTCATGATCTCCAGTCCCTTTACCTTATGATTCCCTCCTAGTTCCTCTCCCTTGCATTAGCCACTATACTCTTTTCTCCAACTTGACCCTATTGTGAGCCAATTCAACTCTACATCATGCTCTTCAGTCAACTCTCTCTCACTCTTAGCTTATCACTGATCATACCTTGCCAAGTCTCAGCCTTGGATCACTTCCACCATCCACCTCCTTCACAACTACCCACATCCACACCTGTGCTGCAGAATGACGATGGAGAAAATTTCATGCAACCATTCTGACTAGATCCACTACAAATTTACGTAACACAACCTCAACTGGGCTCTCACCTAGAAACCTCAACCTTTACTACTGCTAGGCAATCCCTCCTTATTAATTATTAATCCCTCTTATTAATTCACTTTCCACATCAGCCCTTCCAAACCTTTTCATTGCTCCTCAAACCTCCTATCTCCCTCAAAATCTCCCTCTTCCCCCTGCTGCCAGCTGAGAACCTTGCGTCATATTTTATAGGAAAAAATTGAGGCCATTCATGATGAGCTCCCTCTTCTCCCCTTTTCCTCATCTCACATCACTCATGTTTTCTGCCACCATCTCCTTTCACCCATTTCACATGATGAGGTAACTTACTCTTCCAAGGATAATCCTTCTACCTGCTGAACTAATTCCATTTTATCTCAGTTCCTCCAACAAAGGGCATTCTTCTCATCCTCACTTTTTCATTTATTTTCAGTCTCTCTCTATCTAGTAATTCCTTCCCTACTGGATGTAAATAATATTCATGTCTTCCTCACTTTCAAAAACACCTCAGGTGATCCTTCCATCCTCTCTTATCCTATACCCCTTTTGCCCTTTGTGGGTAAATTTCTTTAAAAGGCCATCTACATTAAATGTCTCTACTTTTTCACCTATCACTCTCTTTTTAACCCCTTTATAATCTGACTTATGACCTTATCATTCCGCCAAAGTTGCTCTCTCCAAAGTTACCAATGATCTCTTAGTTGTCAAATTCAATGGCAAAATTTTCTCAAATCTCAGTCTCATTGATATCTCAGTAGCCTCTGTGGATCATTGTAACAATATTTTTGTTAAATTGCTTGGCCTCTTCATTTAGGTTTAAGTATGTAGTTTTCAAACAATCCTGCTATAGGTATTAGAATAATAATTAGAAGCTTTCTAATTCTTCTCCTTGATACTTTCTTCTCTCTAGATTTTTCGTTCTCTCCTATCTACCTGACCACTTCTTCTCTGTCTCCTTTGTGGAATCTTCCTCCAGATCATGCTGATGAGGTGCAGGCTTTGGGAGCCCCCTTGAGCTCTCCTTGAATCTTCCCACAGATGGCTTTGCCTGAGGCCATAGGCCTTTTGTTGTGGCTCTACCTAAGTCTTTAGCTAGCCCTCTGGTCCAGCAATTTCCCACCTTGATGCTCCTGGCCCACCAGGTAGTCTCCAGCAACTTCCCACCCTTAATCACTGATTACCTGAGTCTGACCTCATCTGACTCCTCCTGAAGATCCTCCCCAAACTCCTCCTCGAGACCACCCCTAGATTCCTCCCACAACCTTTCTGTATATAGAATCCCATCCTCCTTCCAGGTGGTGTGAGAGCCCCACAAAATGCCCTGGCACAGACTTGCTCTGTGAGAGCACCATAGAATGACCTAGCACAGACATTCTGGACTGTTTGCCCAATGCAAGCCTTACAGATACCTAGGCTCCTTAAGAGTCTACCCAATATGGTGAACTTTTAATAAACTTTGTTTTTCTTTGGCTGAGAAGACTTGAGTGGAATTCTTTCCGCAGGACTTGGCATGTTGTTATTTTGGGGTCTCAGGCAACCCTAAGCCTTTTTGTGGGTACCCTCTTCATTTTTATGGTTCCCTGTCTGGGAAACACTGCTAATCTCAAGCTCTTCTGCAGCCAGGAAAAGAGCCAGTCTATGCTAGGTCATTCTATGGCACTCTCATACCACATGGAGGGAAAATGGGATTATATATGCAGATTATATATATATATATATATATATATATATATATATATATATATATATATATATACACACAGATTATATATACAGTGGGAGGAATCTAGAGGTGGTCTAGAGGAGGAGTTTGGGGAGGGTCTTCAGGAGGAGTCAGATGAGGTCAGACTCCAGTAATGAAGTGAGGGAGGGTCTTCAGGAGTAGAGATGAGGTCAGACTCCAGTAAGGAGTGATTAAGGGTGGGAAGTTGCTGGAGGCTACCTGGAGACCATAGACAAAGGTGGGCCAGGCCAGTTCAAGGGTGGGAACAGGAGCATCAAGGGTGGGAAATTGCTGGACAAGAGGGCTAGCTAAAGACTTAGGCAGAGCCACAATGAAAGGCCTATGGCCTCAGGCAAATGCCTTCAGTGGGAACATTCAAGGAGAGCTCAAGGGGGGTCCCAGAGCCTGTACCTCATCACAACCCCAGATGTCCCTCAGGGTTCTTCTGTCTTTTCCCTCTATTCTACTTCACTTGATGATCTCATCAGATCTCATAGATTTAATTATCATCCTTATGCTAATGATTCTCAATTTTACCCATTTTGCCTCAATCTCTCTCCTGATATCCAATCTCACATCTCCAAGCTACCTTTTAGACATCTTGAACAGGATATCCAGTAGGCATCTTAAATCCAATATAACAAATTCCATGGTTATCTTTCTTCCTAAACCCTCCCCTCTTCTAACCTCCCCTATTACCATAGAGCGCAAAGCCATCCTTCCAATTGTCAGGCTTACAATCCAGGAGTTATTCTGGACTCCTCACTTTTACTCACTCTCACCCCCCCATTTCCAATCTTTTGCCAAGGGTCTGTTGATTTCACCTCTGCAGCAACATGTCTCTTCTCTCCTCTGACACTGTTATTACTCTAATGTGAACCCTGACAACCTCAAGTCTGGCCTATTGTAATAGCCTAAGGGTGGGTCTGCCTGCTTCAAATCTCTCCTGGCTCCAATTCACCCTCCATTCAACCACCAAAGTGATTTTCTGTATAAGTGCAAGTTGGAACATGTCAACCCTCTACTCAATAAACTTCCCTCTTTTAATTATCCCCTATTCACCCTGTATATAGCTTGCTTTGCATAGATTTGCATGTGGTCCCCCTCAGAGATTATAAATTCTTTGAGGTCTGGAACTGTCTTTTACCCTTTGCTAAGAGTATTAATACTCTTAGGAAAGTATCTTAGTAGTCCTGTGACTCCCTATTTCTTCCAGAACCAAATACAAATCTTCTGTTTGGCCCTTGATATTCTAGACCCTTCCTGGAACCTATACATTTCTTATACCTTTTCTCTCTGAAATGTCCGCATCCTCTTCAATCCACTGACACTGGCCTCCTGGCTATTCCAGGAACAAAACACTCCCATCTCTCAGCTCAGGACATTTTCTCTGACTGACCCCCAGGCCTGGAATGCTCTCCAGCCTCAACTCTGCCTATTAATTTCCCTAGTTTTCTTTAAAGCCCAACTAAAATCCCATCTTTCATTGAAAGCCTTTCTAACCCCTCTTGGTTCTAGTGCCCAAACCCTCTCTTAATTATATCCTATTTATCTTGTACCTTTTGCACATATTTGTTTGTTGTCTCTCCCATTAGACTGTGAGCTCCTTCATGGCAGGAACTGTCTTCTGCCTCTTTTTGTTTTGGGTTTTTTTTTTTGCTTTTTGGAGGGCAATTAGGGTTAAGTGACTTGCCCAAAGTCACAGGGCTAGTATGTCAAGTGTCCGAGGCCACATTTGAACTCAGGTCCTCCTGACTCCAGGGCCTGTGCTCCATTCACTGCCCCACCCATTCTGGCTCTTTTTGAATCCCCAGTGTTTAGCACAGAGCTTGTCAAAGGTGTTTAATAAATAATGTAGTAGCTGCTTAATAGATGCTTATTGACTGATTGACCATTTACTAGCCAGGTGACCTTAAGCAAGTCATTTCATTCCATCTCCTTTTCCACATGTACAAGAGGAAGAGGTTGAACTAGGTGTTACCAAAGGCCATACTTGTATCTCCAGCATCTGGATCAGAGCATCCCAAATTTATTTGGCCTACTGCCCAGTTTAAAAAAAAAATTATTCACCACATCCCTAGAAATCTACTTTCTTTAGCACTTTAAGGGTTTGCTAAATTTGCAACATTTCAAAAAACATTTTTTTGAAAAAGGACAGTAGGTTTTTTCCCTGCATGAAATGATGATTGATCTGACCACAGAGTATCCAATTGTAAACAAGTCATCACTGGCACCTGCCAGTGCATACTGGACTTCCTGACAATGCAGAACTGGCTCACCTGCCCACAGTTACTTGTTAAGACCTGTCCCTGGTCTTAACCACTGATAGGTTATAACTTGCATTTTGTATTTTTATTTGGAAAATAACGTAATCACAGACTTTAATTTTGCTACACAATAGATTAAACAGGTACAAACGGTTTTCCAAATTTTCTTCTCTTCTTTCCTCACGCTTCCACCTCTCCCTTACTTTTATTCAACGTCCCCCAATTGCACTGAGGCTACTACCACCCCCTTCCCCACCTGGATCGTTCCAGCGTCCCAGGGGGTGGGTGGTTTCGCCCACTTTGGGAACCTCTAAATCCAGATTCCAGAATTCAGATTCTAGATCATACTGGGTACTTAATAAATACTTGATTGGGCTTCCTTTCATGTAAGGATTAACTAGTTAACTAGGGGACATGAACAGATTTGGGGAGAGGGGGCAGGAAGAAAGGTTCCCGTAAATTTGAATGTGAAAAAAATTACATCCTTATTTTCACTAACCAGTCATTCAAAACCTTTCTTTTGAGAAAAGGGTCCAGAAGCTACACCAGACTGCCAAAGGAACTCAGGACACAAAAAAGGGTTAAGAACGCCCTGCTTCAAAAGTTGTGGAATCCAAGAAGGGGCAGTAAGTGGAGGAAAGGGTGGAGCGAGGGATGAGAAAGTAGGTGGTTCCCCTCTGCTTGTTTTTAAAAACTAAGCACCTAATTCATGTTGGGTGTAGTTGCAATCCTTCCCAAAATATGGGAAATGGAAGCTGTGACCTTTCCGACCTCGGGATTAAAGCACTGGGATTAGCAAGTGCTTGTATGTTGTGCATTTGTGTATGCAAGTGGTATGTATATATATATATACATGGTGTATGTATGCACAAATGATTGAGGGGGAGAGAGTAGGTGGATGAGAGAGGAGAATGATATTTTTAAAAGGTTTTTAGTAGTGATGCTTTTTTTTTTAATTAAAGATTAAACTCCAGAGACAGGGAGTTATAAAAAGTGTCTAGAAACCCAAGGCCTAATATGTCTGGATGTGACATATTTTCTACATACCACCACCAGAGAGTAAGACACAGTACACTTAATCTCTTTAGCAATCTAGCCCAACTCTGTTATTTTACAGACTAGGAAACTAAGGCCCAGAGAAGTTAAGTGACTCGTCCAAAGTTGCAGAGCTAGTAAACCACAGAGGCGGATTCGAACTCAGGTCTCCCGACTCTAAGCCCAGCCGGCGCTCTCCACTTTGCACCCTACTAAGCTACCATCCCACTCCAGCGCACCGTGGGAGAAGCTCCCCCCGCGCCCGCCCCCACTCGCTCTCACCTTTCCGTTCGTGGGCGGCTCCTGGATGTAAATGTTGCTCATCCTGGACAGGTGTCGGGGAGGGGAGATTCCCTGCCCGGCTCTTTACAAGGCTCAGGGACGCTCGGTCAGCACTTCACCGCGAAGGAAAAACCCAACGGGCCCGGTCCGTTAGCTGCCAGAGGCAGCCCCAGCTACCGCACAACTGTTGGTCCTCTCCCTCCAACAGCCTAACGAGGCACTAACGGAGCAAGGCGGCCGCCATACTGCACCCGGTCCCGAGCACCGCTCTCTGCGAGGAGGGGGATCCTCGATCTTCTCCTACAGAAATGCTCCGGCAAAGAGCGAAAACAGCCCTCTAATCATCCGCTAGAAAATTTCATTTAATTGTCTAGCCTCGCGAGAAACTTCCTTTTGTTTTTAATCATTCTTTAGCTAGCGACTGGCAAGACCTAAAACCCCTTCCCCCAGGATATGTCAGATATGGTTTGGACGACCAGTGCTCAATCTTCTGCCTCCGCCCGGGAACTGCAGCTGAAACTGCCGCGTTCTGTAGTTCTCCTCGGGCCTCCCGTCCCTAAGAGGAGGCGGTGGTGGGAGAGGGTAAGCTGAAAGCTGCCGGGCGGCCTGGGGAGAACCACCGGAAGCGGTGTCCAAGGAGCAAAGGCAGCGGTGGCGGCGACGGCGGCAACGAGAGCTGAGGCCCAGAGACTGCCTCCGCCAGGCCCATGGCCCTGCCAGGTGACGGCTCCTGGGGCGGCGGGGGTTAGGGGCGCTGATCAAGAGCACCCCAAGCTGAGCCGAGCTGGGGCCGGGACCGGGCCGGCGGGAGGAGAGGTTGCTGGGGAGCCCGGAGGTCCGCGGCCTGGGGGAGGTGGGGGGGAGGAGAGAGAGTGAGTGTGTGTATGTGTGTTTGTGTTGTGTATGCGGTGTGCGTGTATGAGTGTGAACATGTATATGAGGTATGTATATGTATATGTGTGTATTTATACACATATGGTGTATGAATACATGCATGGTGTATGGTATACATGTGATTATGCCTACAGTGTGTATGTGAGTGCGTGTGTGTTGTGTATTTGTGTGTGCATGTAGTGTGTGAACACATGTATAGTGTGCATTGTGTATATGTGTTCCTGTATGTGTGTATGTATGTATGAGTGTGAGCGTGCATAGGTGGTGTGTGTTTATGCAGGCATGTAGTGTGTGAACACATGAATGGTATGTATATGATCATTGTGTGGCATGTGTGGGTGTGTATATGCACATGTATGTAGTGTATGAACATGTGTATGTGTGATCATGCATGTATTGTTTATATTCTTGTGAGTGTGTATATGTAGTGTGTGAACACATCTGTCATGTGTATTGTGTATATGTGATTGTGTATGCATGTATATGAGTGTGAGCATGTATATATGATTGTGTATGCGTCGTGCATGTGTGAATGTGTATGTATGTGCTTGTAGGTAGCTGGAGAGAACATTGGACCTGGAGGCAAGAAAATCTGAGTCCAAATGAGGCCTAAGACACTCACTGTGTGACCCTAGATAGATCACTTAATCTCTGTTTGCCTTAATGCACTGGAGAAGGAAGTGGCAAACCACTCTAGTATCTTTGCCAAGAAAACCACATAGATGATTTGGTCCATGGGTCGCGAAAAATTGAACACAACACAACATGCATGTAATCATGTATGTTCGTAGTATATTTGAATATGCTTTGTGGTGTACATTTAAGTGTGTGTATAAATATATACGACTGTATTGTGTAAATGCAGTGTGTGAACATGAGTGTGAACTTGTATATGTAGGATATACATATTTGGATGTATTATGTGAATGAATTGTGGCACATGTATGTGGATACACATATGTGCATGTGGTGTGCCTTGTGAGTCATATATGAAGATGCATGTATGTGGTTTTGTGTTTATGTCTTGTGATGTACACATATACATGTATTTATAAATATTTTGTGCATTTGTGACTATCACATGTGTGTGCATACTGTATGCTTGCATGTGTGTATGTGGTAAGCACATGTTTTATGTGATGTGTTTATGGGTTTATGTGTATCTATGTGATTATATTGTATGTGGTATGCATGTATGACTATAAGCATGTTGATGTGGTGTTTAGTTATGTGTGTATGTCATATGCATATATTGTGTGATGTGTTTCATATGCATGGGTATATGTTTATGTGGTGCATATGCATGTGTGTATGAATGTACCCGTGTGTGTGGTATTTATGTGGTGTTACATGTATGACAGTATTGTGGACAGTGTGTATGTGATGCGTGTGCTTGTATGTTGTGCATTTGTGTATGCAAGTGGTATGTATATATATGTATATATATATATATATATATATACATGGTGTATGTATGCACAAATGATTGTGGGGGAGAGAGTAGGTGGATGAGAGAGGAGAATGATATTTTAAAAGGTTTTTAGTAGTGATGCTTTTTTTTTTAATTAAAGATTAAACTCCAGAGACAGGGAGTTATAAAAAGTGTCTAGAAACCCAAGGCCTAATATGTCTGGATGTGACATATTTTCTACATACCACCACCAGAGAGCAAGACACAGTACACTTAATCTCTTTGAGAGATTGACTCCTTTGAAAGAGATTTAGACTAGATGGTTTTTAAGGACCCCTTCCAGCTCTTGATCCTATAGCCCTAAATCAGGAGTTCTTAACCTTTTTTCCCCCTGGCCCACGGGCCCCTTTAGGAGTTAGGTTGAAGCCTAGGGATCCCTCATCTAAATAATGTTTTTAAATAATTGAAAGAAATGCTCAATTGTAATTAGAGGTTAGTTTTTTTTGAAAGTCTTTCACCACCACCACCCCTCCCCCCACAAGTTCACAGACTCCTTAAAATCTCTCCATAGACCTCTCTTCTAATCTATACCCCAAGTTAAGAATCCCTACCCTAAATTGAGGCATGGATAAAGACTGAAAACTTCTCTGACCTTGTTTTCCTGAGTGAATACTTGTCCTACCTACTTTAAAGTGTCATTGCAGGGAATACACTCAAATCAATTCAACAAGCATGTATTTATCACCCACTTCATGCTACAGTGCTTAGAGAGAGAGTCAGGACTTGCTTAAGTTCTCACTCTGCCTCTTAATACCTGTGTGACCTTGGGCATCTCACTTAACATATCTGGAACTCAGTTTGCTCACCTATAAAATAATAGGGTTAGACTTGTTGGCATCTGACAGACCTTTCATTTTTAAATCTATGAACCTGTAAACCGCCTCCCCAAATTTGTGTTGTCAAGGGATTTGGGGAAGTAGAGTTTCAGTAAGTCAGAAATCATGTTGCATTCTTGGTCCTTAGTCTTTCTGGAGAGTATAACACACACACACACACACACACACACACACACACAGTATAATACAAAATTATATATGATGTGTGCATTAGAGATTTATGCAAAATGCTATGTGAGGTCACCGAGGAAAGGTTTCTTACTGAACTTGGGAATTAGGAAAAATTAAATTGAAAGAGTTGGCATTTTAATTTGGGTTTTAAATAATGGATAGGACTTCTGTAGACAAAAGAACAGTAGGTGAATTCCTTTGGGACTAATGAAAAAGATGCCTAAAGGTACATTCCCAGAATAGCTGCTTTGGCCAGTACTAGAGTTGATGAATCAGGGTAATGCCAGATTTTAGGGTAACTTGCATGCCAGACAAGAGACTGAACTTTACCCAGGCAGTAAATTAAGGAGCTAATATAGATTTTTTAGCAGAAAAGTGATATGACTTAAATTCCACATGAGGAATTCATCGGAGGAGTGAAGGATTTCTTGGACAATAGAAGACTATTACAGTAGTACATAGGAATAGTGATTATTTTCTACATGAGGGGGATGGTAGTGCTGAAGAAAAAGGAGGAAGTGGTTGTGAAAAGATACTGCAGAGATAAAATCGACAGGATTTGATGGTCAGTATGGTGTAGTGAAAAGAGCAATTAAGTTTAAATCCAGCTGGTGGCAGGTTCTCCCTATGTGACCATGGGCAAGTTACCAGGAGCTTAACTATCCTCATATTTCCAAATGCTTGCAACATTACTAGTGTGTCTCACTTTAAAGGGTTGTCGTATTTGAAAAGCACTACTGTTTGCTTGCTGGGTCACCAAGGGACATGCCATTTAAACTTCTGAACTTCATTTTCAGTATCTCTAAAAGGGAGGGGATAACAATGTCTTTCAGACATAAAGTACTTTCCTTACAAAGCTAGTTGTGCACCTTAAATGAGATGATGCTTGTAAAGTATTTTTTAAAAGTTAAAGTACTATGTAAATGTCAGTTATTCATGGTTTTGTTATTTTTATTGAAAACCAAATGGACATGAGATGTGAAAGAGATTCAAAGACAATAACAAGATTTCAGACATGGAAGACTGGGTAAAATGATGGTACCACAGGCAGAAATAAGTCAGAAGGCTGTGGCTTCAGGGGGAAAGATAAACTTGATTTTGTATATTAGGTGGAGGTGCCAGTAGATTATTGAAGATTCCTGGCATGCAGGAAAAAGATTAGAGCTGGGGAAAAAGAGATGATATGCTTAGAGATTGTATATAAGGCCAGAGGAATAGTCAAATGTGGATGGATCATTATTAGTTTGACTCAGGATAGCCTTTATGGTGTTAATGGTATTATTTTAAGTAAATGAGACTATTGCATTAAATGTACTTGAGTATTTACAGTCAGTCATGCATCTCAACCTACTGTACTAGAGTGATACAGTAGAAAGAAGACTGAATTAGGAGTCCAAAGTCTTAAGTTCAAATCTTTGCTATCCCATTTATGCTTTGTAACCATGGACATGTTATTTAATTTGTCTGAATCACAGGCATTAAATGGCAGGCCTCAGATGCATTATGGTATGGTAGGAAAAGCACTGGCTTTATAATCACAAAACCCATCTTTGATGTTCCTTCATTGAACTCAACAGCCAAGTTACTGAATGTTGGTTTTATCATTTTAAATTCTGGCATTGAAAAGGGAAGCGAATTCTCACAATTCTGTATTTTCTAATCTCAGTAATATAACAACTCAGAAATCATGTTGACTAGAAAGAGGCAGTGACACAATATCAATGAAAGAATTTTAGTTATTCTCTTGTAAAGTATAAAAGGATATTCTGTTAGTACAATGTAAAGCCAAGCACGAACAGCTTTCCAGAGGACTGCTGCTATAAACAGCTTTAAGGTTCTTATCACATAGTATAGTGAACTCTCTATTCAGCAGTAAATTAAAGCAAAACATTCACAGAAACCAAAGTACAGCATTCACAATGTTATAACAACTTATCACTAAAGTGGCCACATAGTTTTAATGTTTAAAAGATATCATTCAATAGGTCCTTAACTCAGTCATCCTTAAGGAGCAAGCTTCCTTAAGGGACAAAAAAGTCCAAAGGTCAAAGTTCCCCACACCTAGGTCACAGTAAATCCTGATCTTCTCAGTCAGCATTAAGTACCCAAAAAGAGGTCTTTTCATCTTGACTGGAGAGTGGCTCTCAGATTCCACGGTTTCTCTTCCATGAACTCAGTTCCTACCTGAACCTACCCAACTGTCATCTGGATTCAAAGGTAGGCAGCTCTCAGTTCCTCATCCAGCTCCTCATCCAGTTCCTGATCTAATTCCCATTCCATATCAAAGCTCATGGTCTCCAGTACCCCTCAAGTCCTTCACAGTTTCTGTGTGTGGGAAAACAAATTAAGACAAAGCTTAACAGAACCAAAACAACATTCATAAACGTTGCCAGCACCATCATCAATTCACTGTCTGTCTGTGAAATCAACACAGACACCCATAGAAGGTCTGAGAACTTAACACAAATCGTCAGTATGGTCCCAGGACCTCCGAATCCCTCCTCCAGGACTTCTGTAAACAGACAAGAAAATCCTCTTTCAGGGCTTCCAATTAGGTCCCAGGGCTTCTGTACAAAGTATCAGAAACAAAAATCAACACAAACAAACAGAACACACAGAGTGCCTGGCCACCACAAAGTTCCTAATCTCAATTCTGCTCTTTCCTAGCTTCGGCTTCTCCTTATGTATGGTCATTAGCTCCTCCCTGTTGCATCAGCAAGTTCCTCCCACTGTGGGTTTCGCAAGTTTTGTTTCTTAACAAAGACTTCATATAATCAGGACAAGGCTCAAAGACACTTGAACTCAAACAAGGTGCTAAATACTTAAGTAGCCCAAACAAGAAGCTAAGTACTTCTTTGCTTGCCATTACATAGGAGGCATCACATGACCTGCAAAAAAGAATGTAAGCAGAATTTGCTACTTTTTGTAGCCCTGAGATAGTAGAGCCAGGCCCCCTGTGTAGAATCACTAGTTTTAATTCCACAAATATATATGTACTGCCTACTATATGCAAGACAAAAAGAAAAGTATCTGGACTCAAGGGGCATTTGTTCTGCTGGTGTATATGCCATGTATCTAGATAAGCAAACATAAAGTAGTTTGAGGACAAAGAGAATGCTAATAAATGAATGAAATTTAGTAAAGTCTTCACAAAGAAGGTGACACCTGAGCAGAACCTTGAAAGAAAAATAACAGTAATTGGCACCCTGGATTGGGTGCCACCTAGCTGTTTTTGATAAACATTCTGAAAGTCAGAGCTGAGAAAGGTTTGGTTTGCATGAAAATAAGAATTGAAATGGTTAATTTGAAAAAGAGCCAGCAGTACTTTTTTTTCTCTCACCTGCTTAAAAACCCCATTTCATGGTGACCCCACAAGTTGAAACTAAGCATAATAGGCTCGGAGCCAAGATGGCGGCATAGAAGCAGCACGATTCGGCAGCACCCACATAGCCACATCAAATACCCAAAAAATATGACTCTAAACAAATTCTAGGGCTCTAAAATGCACACAGATATATCTCCTGCTGAAGGCAGCTCAGCTCAAAGGGACCATCTCAGCTCTGGAAGCCAAAACCAGCCCAGCCTGAAACCGCGGCTTTGCTCCAGGGGCAGCTGGACAAGCCAAGCCTAACCGAGCAGCAGCTGAAGCTTTGGGAGGGCGGATCTGCGGCAGCTGTGGCAGTTTCCAGAATTATCAAGCCATAAGAAAAAAGGACTAAGTGAAAGGTCAGTGGAACTTGGCTAAAATTGGGGGAGAAAAGCGGGTCTGGCCAAACTGCCTCCAGGGCAAGGAAGTGGCAGAAGTGGTGACCCTGCAGCCACCTCCACGTTGCTGCTTCAGAGCTCCCAGCCTGCAGACTGCAGGGGGGCCAAGTGATCATTCAGAGGCCAAGTGCTCTTGCATTGAGCGGCCTGGATCCGGATCATGGTCCTGGGTGGTGGTCCTGGGGTGCGTTTTCAGTGAGCCAAAGCTGTTGGGAGCTGCAGTACCCTCCTAAAAGCTCTGGCTGGTGGGAAAACCCCAGCGATGTGGGACACAGCTTTCCCCTCTGGAAGCAGAGTTCCACAGAGCTAAAAAATCATTGACTGGCTACCATGATTAGGCAAAAGAAGCAAAGTAAGAATAGCAACCAAACTCTAGAATCCTTCTTTGGGAACAAGAAGGATCAAAGTAGGGAACGGGAGGAAGATGACACAGTCAGAACTCCCACACCAAAAGCTTCCAAGAAACATGAAGATTGCCTAAAAGCTAGAGATCAGCTTAAGAAGGATTTTGAAAACCAAATGAGAGAAGTGGAGGAAAAACTGGGAAGAGAAATCAGAATGATGCAAGAAAATCATGAAAAGAGAGTCAACAACCTGACTGAAGAAATTAACACCTTAAAAAATAGATTAGCTCAAATGGCAAAAGAGGCCCAAAAAGCCAATGAGGAGAAGAATGCCTTAAAAAGCCAGATGGAAAAAGAATCTCAAAAGCTTTCTGAGGAGAATAATTCCTTCAGAATTAGAGTGGAGCAAATGGAAGAAAATAACTTTATGAGAAATCAAGATACTGTTAAACAGATCCAAACAAATGAAAAAATAGAAGGCAATGTGAAATATCTCCTTGAAAAAACCACTGACCTGGAAAACAGATATAGGAGAGACAATTTAAAAATTATTGGACTACTTGAAAGCATGATCAACAAAAGAACTTAGAAAGCATCCTTCAAGAAATCCTCAAGGCAAATTGCCCAGATAAGTTTAGAACCAGAGGGCAAAATAGAACTTGAAAGAATTCAGCAATCACCTCTTGAAAAAGATCCCCAAAGGAAAACTCCTAGAAATATTATAGCCAGGTTCCGGAATCCCCAGACCAAGGAGAAGGTATTGCAAGCTGCCAGGAAGAAACAATTTGAATATTGTGGAAACACAATTAGGATAACCCAGGATCTAGCAGCTACTACATTAAGGGATTGAAGGGCCTGGAATGTGATATTCCGGAGATCAAGGGAGCTAGGATTAAAACCAAGAATCACCTACCCAGCAAAATTGAGTATAGTGTTCCAGGGAAAAATATGGTCATTCAGTGAGGTGGAGGACTTTCAAACATTCTTGCTG
>CM053580.1:319108129-319139583 GCA_028627135.1 Pseudochirops cupreus | reverse complement strand
GCGCCACAGGCTCCACGTGATCACATTCAGCCTATTAGGGAACAGAGTATACTTTCAAATATCCAAGGGTCCTCAGTCACGTAGACACTTTAGCAAAGGGCCTAGGGGCAGGGAAGATCTTCAGATTCCCATAACACCTGGTTATGGAAGGTCTTTAAATGCTAAACAGAGAAGATCCTATTTGATCCTTGGGGCAGTGTGGGGCCCGTGGATGACATGATCAGCCCTAGAATTTAAGAATATCACTTTGACACCTGTATGGAAGATGCTTGGCAAAGGGAAGACTGAGGCAAGGAAGCCTGTTAAGAAGTTATAGAAATGGCCCTAGAAAGAGGTGATGAGAGCCTAAATTTGGTTAGTAGCTATGTGAGCAGACAAAAGGGATGAGTACGAGAGAAGTGGTGTGGACAGTATGTTCTAAAAAGACTTGGAAATTGGATATGGGGTAAGGGGAAATAAAAGAATTAAAGGTGACTCTGAAGGCGTCAGCCTGGATGACTTCAAGGGTAGTGGCCTCCTTACAGACATAGAGAAGTCTGGAAGAAGGAAGAGCTTTGTGGCATAACAATGAATTCTGTTATGGGCATACTTAGTTTATGATTTCTCTGGGCCAGTCTGTGTGAAATGTTCATTGGAGCACACTAATACAAGACTAAAGTTCAAACAAGAGAATAGGGCCAGATACAGAAATCCAGGAGTGATCTATATAGAGATGATAATCTGACCCATGGAAGCTAATATGAGGTCATCAAGAAAGAGTTTAGAGAAAGAAGAGAAGATACAGAACCAAACCTGGGGCACTTCTATGGTTAAGGGCAGCACATAAATATAGTGATCTCATAAAGGAGACTGAAGAGTTCTCCCTTAGCATCTTGCCTACATCTTGCCTCAAGGTTATCCAAGTTCAGAATTAAGGTTAATTCTTTATTCTCCCTCATGTCCCCATATCCAGTCAGGTAGCAAGTCCTTTCATTTCTATCTTCTCAAGCTCTTTCCCATTCATTTCCCCTTCTTTACTCACACCACAAGTCATCTTAATTTCAGCCCTCGTCACCTCTTTCTTCAACTCCTAGCTTCCTAATTGGTATCTTTACCCACTCCAATCCATTTTCTTCACAGTTGCTAAATTGATACTTCTAGAATACTTGTCTGATTATGTCACACACCCTGTTTTGTCCCCCTCCTCCCAACACACACACACACACACACACACACACACACACACACACACACACACACACACACTGTCTCTCTCTCTCTCTCTCTCTCTCTCTCTCTCTCTCTCTCTGTCTTTCAAAAAGTTTCATCAGCTCCTCATAGCCTTTAGCATGATATTAAAAACTCATCTCTTTGGCATTCAAAATCCTCTACAGTGTGGTTCCAGCCTATCTTTCCAGGCTGACTATAAATTGGTCCCCCTATCCATTCAGTGATTCAGCCAAAGCAGCCTACTTGCTGTTCCTCTAAATAAGACAGTCTGTTTCTCACTCTGTGGCTATTTTTAAGTTTTTCCTCTTACCTAGAAAGGTCTCTGACTTCATTTCTATCCGTTAGAATTCCTTTTTCCCTTTAGGACTCAGTTCAAGTACCATATCCTTCAGGAGATCAGGAAAGGAATCTTTCCAGTCACTGTGTATTTACTATAGATACACTCTGCACAGATGCACTCATCTGCAGATCTATTTTATTTCCTTTCACCACCTGAAGGTTGTAAGCTACTTAGGAGCAAGAACTGTCCTTATGTATGAGTATTTATTCTCCATCCTAGCCCAACTGTGTGCACTCACAGAAGCATCTACAATGCTTCATTTTTCCTCACTTCATATGCATCTTAAGATGCCAAGTATCACTGATTCTGCCTCCACACCATCTTGTATCTGTCCCCTTTCCTCCACTCACATGCAAACTACTCTGGTGTAGACCCTCATCACCACTTACCTGGACTATTACAGTGGCCCCCTGTTTGGTCTCCTAGACTCAGTTCCTTCCATTCTATTCTCTGCATAATTACCAAAATGATACTAGTAAAGATAGGTTCAACCATGTTGCACCCCTGCCCACAAACTCCAAGAGCAACCTATTTTTTCTGAAATGAAATGCAGACGCCCTTTTTTAGCATTTAAAGCTTTTCACAAACTGGCTCTAGGCTCATTACACATTGTTCCCCTTGAAATGGCCTTCGTTCCAGCCACACTGGCCTTATTGATATTCCTCACACATGACATCCCACCTTCTGTCTGTGCAGGCCATTCCCTGCTCAGGCTATTCCCTGCTCACCTCCCACCCCTGTCCACCTTTTAGCATCTCTAGCTTCCTTCAGAACTCGGCTCCAGTGCTTCCCTCTTTATGATGCCATTACTAATAACTGCCAATGCCTTCTTCCCCAAAATTGCCATGCTTTTGCTTTGTATATATTTATATGTGCATATAATGTTTCCTGTGATAGACGATGTTAATTCCTTGAGGGCCAGACTATTTAATTTTTATCTTTATATCTCATATCTAGCATAGTACCTGGTACATGGTAGAAACCTATTAAATACTTGTTTGAATTCTGCATATTTTTCACTGGTTTTCTTTTTATTTAGTAGGTCTAACAAACATTTTCTTTCTTCCACTATACTTATTTTTCTCTACCAGGTGTGGAAAAACCTCCTCATTTAAAATGCTATTAATATGCCTTAGATTAATATGTGGTATGAAGACCTGATCTTTTTATTTCCACAGATACAAATGAAGAAGAAGAAAAGAAAAAACAAAAAAGAAAAAACAAAGAGAAACTTAAATTGAAAAAGAAAAGGAAAAGGTATCCTTTAATCTTATAAACAGAATAGAAGAATAAAATTTTCTGGAATTTATTTGAAAGTTTTAAATGTATTTATTTAAATAGATTTGCCAGTTGTTGGAATAGGGTCCAGGACAATAGTAACACTCTTGAATTATTAATATCAATTGTTAACAAAACCAGGATTGCTAGAGAGAGGGTTCAAGAATCAAAAATGATACAAAGCATCTCATTGGTTGGCATTTAGTACCTGACTGACTAACACACTTGACAGAATTATAGATGGTAGGCACTTCTTAAATTTTCTAAATTAGTCTCTCTCCAGTTATATTTTAGAGTTAACTAAAGTCTAGAAAGTTATATAAACCTTTAATCAAACAAAACAGTGTACTGTCCCAAAACTTTCTTATCACTTTTTGCTCTCACATTTGTGTGCCCACTAAGATGATGTCAAAATATGTCTATATCTTCAAAATGCCATTGTTTTGAAAGAGGTTATTGATTTTTCTAGAAGTCTGTGATACATCCCTCTTGTGCTTGAATGTTCAGTCATTTTTCAGTGATGTCTGATTCTTCATGACCCCATTTGGGGTTTTCTTGGCAAAGATGCTGGAGCAGTGGTTCTCAACCTTCCTAACGCCGCGACCCTTTAATACAGTTCCTCATGTTGTGGTGACCCCCCAACCATAAAATTATTTTCGTTGCTCCTTCATAACTGTAATTTCACTGCTGTATGAATCGTAATGTAAATATCTGATATGCAGGATGTATTTAAATTGAACATAACCCACAGGTTGAGAACTGTTGCACTGGAGGTTTGCCATTTCCTTCTCCAGATGAGGAAACTGAGGCCAGTAGGGTTAAGTGAATTGTCCAGGGTCACACAGCTGGTAAGTGTCTTAAGACCAGATTTAAACTCAGAAAGATGAGTCTTCCTGACTCTAGGGCTGGCATTCTGTCCACTGAATCACCTAGCTGTCCTTGTGCTTGAATAGTATACTGAAAATCCCTCCATGTCTTTCAGGTCCTTTGTCACTGTTGATCCCTATATGGATTTTAACTGTTAATTATTTGGGGCATTTAATAGGTTATATAGCTTGTTACCGATTTCCATTAAATAAATTATATAAAAGATATCATTGAGGATTCATGTTTCACTGCCCTTATCCCTATCTCCATCCCTAATACCGCCCCCCCCCAAAAAAAGTTACAGATTTAGAAGTGAAAGGGACTTCAAAAGATCATCCAATCCACCCCATTCATTTTATTTTGGAGGAGCTTGAAAGCCAGAGAGTTTAATGACTTGTCTGGGTTCATAAAAATAGCAAATAACAGAGTTGGTGTCCATTACTCTGAATTTAAGACCCTTTCTAATGCGCCACTCCTTAGAGTTTATATGAAAACAAGACAAGAATTACATAGACTGAGATATTGGAAAGTTTGTGTTCTGCTTGCGTATGTACATACATCAGTGAAATAATGTCAGTAAGCATCTATTAAGCATCTACTATTTTTCAGACACTGTGCTAAATACTGGGGATGCAAAGAAAGACAATAGATATTACTTGCTCTCAAGATGTTCGCAGTCTAATGAGGGAGACAGTATGTAAATAACTATGTACAAACCAGCTATATTCATGATAAGTTGGAAATAACCAACAGCAGGAAGGCTCTGGCATTAAAGGGAATTGGAAGGACTTCCTATAGAAGATAGGATTTTAGTTTGGACTTGAAGAAAGATGAGACCAGGAGGCAGAGGAGAGAGTATTCCAGACATGAGGAATGTAGTGAAAATACCTAGAACCTGAAGATGGGAGTGTATTCTGTGTAAGGAACAGCATGGAGGCCAGTGTCACTGGATGGCAAAGAACATGGTGGTAGAGGAACAGAGAGGGGCAACGTAGGGTAAAGAAGACTGGAAAGTTAGGAAGGGGCCAGGTTGTGAAGGGTTTTGAATGCCAAGCAGGACTTTATATGTAATATTGGCAGTGATTGAGAGTTTGTTGAAAGGGGAAATGGGTAACAGGGAGACAGGGAGGTGACATGGTTAGATGTCTAGATCTGTGCTTTAGGAAAATTAATTTGACAGCTAAGTGGAGCATGTACTGAAGCTGGAGAAAGACTTGAAGCAAGGAAACCAACCAGTAAGCTTTTGAAATAATCTAGTCCTGAGGTTATAAGGGCCTGCACAAGTGATAATAGTGTTAGAGGAAAGAAGGGGGCATATGTAAGAGAAGATATGAAGAAGGAAATGAAAAGACTTGGCCACTGATTGGATATTGGAGGGGGTGGAGGGGAAAGAGTGAGAAATTGATGAGGATAGTTAGTTTGTAAGCCTTGGTTACTAGGAGAATGATAGTATTCTCAATGGTAATAGGGAAGTTTGGGAAGGGAGGAGGGAAATAATGAATTCTGTTTTGGACTTGTTGAGTTTAAGATATCTTCAGGACATCCATTTAGAGATGACAGGAAGTTGGAGATATGAGTGGAGATCAGATAAGAGTTCTGGTTGGATGAGTAGATCTGAGCATCATCAGCACAGAGATAATCATTGAAACTACAGGAGCTGATGAGATCACCAAGTAAAATAGTATAGCAGGAGAAGAGGGACAAAGGCAGAGCCCTAGGGGACATCCACCTTTAGTAGCAGTGACCCAGACCAAGATCCAGCTAAGGAAACTCAAAAGGAGCAGTCAGGTAGACAAGAGGAGAACCAGGATAGATTCGTGTCACAGAAACTAGAGAGAAGAGAGTATCTAGAAGAGAAAAGAGGGTGATCAACAATGTCAAAAGGCTGCAGGGGAATTGAGGAGAATGAAGATTGGGAAAAGGCCATCCATCAGTGTAAAGTTTTAATCACTGTGATTGATTTTACTTAATATTTATTACTGGCCTCTAAGAAAGGGACCGTTTTTCCTTAATTGCTTAACATAGTCTCATTCAAAGTAGAGTAAAAGTGATTTTGTATATATTTTAAAACAGTTTTTATCATGCGTTTCACACATTTAATCCATTATTTCAGCTGCAGATTCTAACATACTTACAGAGAGCATCATGAATTTTAAGAATTATGTTTATAATGTTTATATTTTTCTAATCCCACAGATCTTGACACTGCAGATTTTTTATAAAAACTTCATCACAAACAAAGCTAATATAAAATCAGAACTCAGAATTCTGAACTAGTATCTGTTAAGACTTTGAATAAATCACTTAATCACCATCTAAGGTCTTTTTCAGCTCTAGATCTATGAGTCTGCTTCTGTACTAACAGAAAGAAATGTATTTGCAGAATATCTGACAATGAAATTTTATATTCCTTAGTAGGGAAGGAGCCAATGAAAGAGATATTACAAAGAATGAGCAGTATTTAGTGGTTCACTTTTGAGAATAATGGAGAAGCAGTAACCAGAAGTGAGTGAATTAGCATGTAATAGACAGAAGAGCTGAAGACAAAGGACAGAATCTGGGAGCAGCCACAGAGGCAGGGAAAGGAATAGAAGTTGGAGAAGGAGTGAAAAAGAAGTCAAAGGCAACAGAAGAACTAGGATAATTGTCACAAGAACAGATCATTTCAAGGAGAAGGTAGCCATTAGGATCAAAAGCTGCAGAAATTTAGGAGAATGAGAAGGAAGAATATTATTGGTTATTTTAGGAGGGGCAGAACCAGATGGAAAAGGAGAGAGATTTATGGTGATGGCAAAAATGGTAGTCATAATAGGAGGCAAAGGTAGACCACTCCAGAAATTTATTAGTAAAGGGAAGAAATGGAAGAGAATGGTAGCTAGAGATAACACAAGGGCTAAGTGAAGCCTTTTCAAAGTAATAGAGACCTGAAAATAAGGGAACAAGGTCCCAGAGGAGAAATATAAGGAGATAAGATTGTGATCACCTGTGGTCCAAAATTGACCTTATCCTTTACTTTTACTTCCCATACTGCTATTGTAGCAGAAGCAGTATAAAAAGAGTGAGAATGCCAACATTCATCTACAACAGAAGTATTTAAGTTCCACAAAACTCCACAGTGCAACAGGAAATAGATTGAAATGTAATTGGCAAATATTTAACAAAATAAATAAAAATACATTAGATTATGTTAATTTGTGATTTTCTAAGTCAAAATGCCGCTAGCAGGGATCCTCTTCTATTTGAATTTAATACCACTGATCTAGAATGCAGAGGTCCAGTGTAATGATCTCAAAGTAAAGGTGATAAGGGGAAGACCCATCATTCCTTCCCCCCCCTCCCACATACACACATACCCGTAGCCAAAAAAATAATATTATTAATAATGTTGTTTAGATCTAGGAGAAATTCTGGGATATCAAACATTGTGCAAATAAAATATCTAGGTAGGACTATCTGTTAAAAACAAAAAAGTACATTTTTCCATATAGAAATTGCTGTCTTTCTCATGTAGGTTCTAGTTCCTAGGTACCTCTCAAACCTGGAACCCGAAGCTTTGTCCACCTCTGATCAGGCTAAACAATTAGAACAGAGAGGGCCTAGAACTTGTTCATTAGAGAACAGTATTTTCTTTATGTGCCTAGGTTTTGTCTTATATATTTTAAGGCCAGTTTTGGGGTTTGGGGTTGCTTTTTGTTATTTGCCTATTTCAGGTTTTCCATTTTTGTTCCATGTTTTGCTATAGTTCATTAACTTATTGTTTTTGTATGTGGGTATAGATGTATATAAAAGAGGGAGAGGAGAGGAAAGAGAAAGAAAGTTTTGTTGCAATCCTGTCTCGCGTCACTTGGGAGCCAGGGAAAAGCAGCGTGTTGCACAACTTTATGTACAGTTTTGAAGCCTTGGTTTTGATGTAAGGGTGTGAAATTTAGGAAACCTGCTCTGATTTGTTATTTTCTACTAATTTGAAAATATTGGTAAACCGAAAAAATAAAACAAGGGGTTATATGAGCTTGCTTCATAAATAGAGTTCTCTCTTTACACAAGTGGGCTGTTCTGCAGACCTCTACTTAAAGCTGTTTTTACATAGTGTTAATTAGCCCACAGATGTGGGGAAGTGAGGAAGGAGGAGTCAGGAAGGAACCACATGTCCATGAAGGAAGGGGTCTAGCACACAGTTCAAGGATATGTGAGGACCAGGGACAGAGAAGTGAGAGCTGGAGGAACTCTCAGGGCCGGGGCCAATCACAGAGGCACCTGACTGGAACCAAGAGGAAGAACACACAGCAGGCAAACACACAGGGCCAGTCAAGGACACAGACAGGAGAGGATGGATGACACATAGGACCTGAAGGACAGACATGCTGTACCTGAGAGGAAATGGAAGACAGACATGCAAGGGCTGGATTCTCAGGCAGGTGGGCAGCGCTGGGTAAAGGCCTCCTCTTTCAGCATTGGAGATCTCAAACCAGCATGGCAGTGGCAGTGGTGGTCTGTCCACTCTTCTGTTATTCTGCTTTCACAATGAGGGATTTGATTTCTTTCAGAATTCTTTATGTAAAGTTTGAATTTGCATGAAGCAGTAACTGCCTGTGCAGAGTATTTAATAAGGTAATGGAAATTATATTTGAATGTGTTTGCTATTCTACATTACCTCTAACCAAAAAGATCCATGCATTTATTTAGCTTAAGGGAAATTTTTTAAAATTATTATTTATTTTCATCTTTGAGTCACCTTTATTCATGTAAAATTATAACTGTTCATGTGATTCCATTACTAAGCCAGCCTCAAATCCAAAAAGACTTGGGTTCAAGTTTTACCTGGCTCTCACACATACTGGCTGTGTGATCCTGGGCAAGTCCCTTAACTTCTCAATGCTTTAGATAACTCTGTAACATCATAATTTGCAGAGAAGGTGCCGAACAGCCTCAGTAAGAGAGTTTCCACACTTAGGTGTTCCATAAACCAGAGGTATCAGACAATGCTCCTAGATTAAAATGTAATTGTGAAATATTTAGCAAAATAAATTAAAAATGCAATTAAAGGTAGATAATATTAATATGTAGTTTTCTAAGTCAACATGCATCCACAGGAGCCTTAATTACAGTTTAGGATCCCCTGCTTCTATTTGAGTTTGACACCATTGCCTTAGACCAGTGGAATCAAATCCAGTCATCATGCCTGTCACTATCTCTCTCTCTCTTTAGGGGAATATACTAATTTTGTAGTGAGTTTATAATGATAAATGATAATTGCTGCTTAAATTAAGCTTTTTAAGTTTTTACATCATAAAGTTAGTTATAGAATGAAAAATTAAAATTACAGCTAGATGATTTTACCTCACGAGGTTTAAAATATGTTGATAAATTGGAGCTGAGAAGTTTATATTTTGTCACTTTCTCTAAAATATAAATTCTTGTTCAAGTTTTTCTGTCAGCCATTGATTTGATATTATCGATATTTGATATTATCCATAGGTCTTATTCATCTAGTTCTACTGAAGAAGACACTTCCAAACAAAAGAAACAGAAATCCCAGAAGAAAGAAAAGAAAAGGGAGAAAAAAAGCAAAACGAAAAAAGGGAAACATCACAAAAAGGAGAAAAAGAAGCGAAAAAAAGAAAAACACTCTTCATCTTCTGATAGTTCAGACTCCTCTAGTAGTAACTGAGACATCCACCCATTCTGCTGACATTTTATGTTCAAGAGATTTGAGCTTACTTCAGTAATTATGCTTTTTATTAAACTCACATCTTCTGGGCAAGCATTCCTCCATGTACAAGGCCAACGCTGCTCTCGACCTACCTACTTTGTGTCTATAAAGTAATAAGAATTGACATAAGGTTTAGGAGTCAAGCTTGTTAAAGACATATCTTATTCATTCTTCTTAAAGTTTTTCTTTGCTGTTATCATTGCTTTAGAAATTTATTGTAAAGTGCCATCACAATCAACAGAAAAACTATCTGTACAAGTAGCCTACCTGACTGTGGATGCTATTACCAAATGTCTGTCTGCCTTCCCAGGGAGCAAATCTAGGAAGTAAAACATTTCCTGGGGAAGCAGATCCCTCCAGATAGTCAACATCTTCCCACAAAAATTGCAATTGTGTAAGTAATAGTATATTGTTTTTAAAGGACTAGGCTTTTTGAATGTTAGATAGGAACAGCATTGCCATATGAGTCTTTTTTTTTCTTTAAATAAATGGAATGTACAGAAAAATACTAAATGCAAAAAGCCTTGTTCTATGTTTTACTCATGTAAAAACAGTTTTTAACAACTACCTAGTGTGAGTTTTTCCCCCTAGTGATTGTAATATTTTCTTTTCTCTTTAAAGACCAGTCCATTTTGAGCATTTATTCCTAGCATTGCTACTCTCCTTAAAACTTAGAGATAATATTCTGTTGATCAGTATTAATAGCAGTAACAGCTGTGTTGTTTTGTAAATGTGCCACATTGGCATATGTAAAAGTGATACCTCAGATATCAACATTTGTATTCTGGGGGAAGATGAAACCTTCATTAGGGTTGGGTTTTTTTAATCAGATGTAATATCAATATTTTATGAAGCTTGTTTCTATTAGAATAGTGCAAGAATTTTTAAATTTGAAATTATATACTATCTTTTGTCAGATAATTTTTAAATGCTTTTGAAACATTTGACATCAATTCTTGTGCTTTCTTAAGTAGCCAGTTGGGGCAAAAGAAGAGATCTGATTTTTAATTTTTCTTTAATAATAGCCAACGTTCCTTCTGGTTATGGTCAATAAAAGATTTGTCACACTGTATCAGCATTTGAAATGCACTGAATTTCCATGATGCCACACTGTCATATGTGTTTCTTCCAGTTTAATGGCCATGGAGACTTAAGCACCTTCAGCTTCTCCCAGATTACTTTGACAATGACAATTCAGCAGTTCTCAGTCCAAGTCAGTTTGTTGTGCAGCCTTCATTCCTGTGAATTAGTCATTCCCAGCCTCACTGAGAAAGAGATTCCGTTTTTAAAATCGTTTACACAGTCCTTGGAAAAGACTAGCCAAGATGATAAAGTAAATTGGAATTATTACAGCACAGTTTCCTTCTACAGCTACTCCACAGAGACCTAGAAAATGCAGACTAAAGCCTAATTGAGATTTTTCTAGTCCAGATTCATGTTGAGGGACAGAAGACTATGGCATGGGGATGGGATCTAGCCAGGAAAACGCTGCACTGAGGAGTGTTGAGAATGAAATGGGGCTCAGAACTGTTCACAAGGGCAAGAAGAGGGCCTGGATCCAGCTGTGCAGGGAGTAGGATTAGATGCCAACTGGTAGGTGTAGGTGGGCTCTAAAGCTTGATCACAGATCCAGTGCAGTCTGAAGAGACCTACACCTAGGGATGGCCAATCAGACCAAAGAGTGAAGTCACAGACATGAAGCTGTGTTCTGAGCATGGTGTGGGAACATAAGTGAGCAGCAGCCATGGGGCTCTGACCGTGGGAGTAGAGCAAGATCTCAGACCCAGTCCCCACCCCAGGTTGAACACTATAGAAGGATAACCAGTGTAGGGTGCTCAGACTAAGGGAGTATCTGCAGTTCTGTTGCTATTAACTTAGTGTCTTGTAGCTAATGGTGATTGTGTTTAGTAGCAGTCTGTTGGAGCTCCAACTAAGGGCAAGCCCACCATTGTGTTACCCAGACCCAAACCTGGGTCAGGCCCTTGTAAAGCTCAATCAGGAGGGCAGTAGTCAGGTCTCTATCATTTTGGGAGCACTGAAAACTGACAGGTTCCCAGCCTGAGCTGGCCATTGGGCCCTTGAAGAATGCAACATTCCTTGCCTGGTGAAAGTAGCAATAAAATCTAAGAGAATATGAAATAACCAAAATAACCAAGGACCAGACATTCCCTCCAAAAGAGCCTGATCCTACTGCAAAGTCCGTTTTGGGAAATAAGACTGGAACAATGAGTAACCAAAAAGAATCCTACCATTAAAAAGCTATTTGAGTGACCAGAATGCCCAAGACAAAAAGAGAATGACTCCAAAACAAGTACAAACAAAACCTCAAAGAAAAACAGTTGCACAAGATCAGAGTCCCTAAAAGAAATACTGTAACAACTAAAAAAAAAAGTTTAAAATTATTTTATAAATAAATGAAAATGCTAGATGAAAGAATTGGAAAAGAAATGAGATCTTTAAATGAATGATTTGGAAAGAGAATTAACACAAACATTGCAAAAATCTTTCCTAAACAAAAGGATCTAAAATTAGAATGCACCAAATAAAAGTTAGACTCCATGAAGTAACAAATATTAAAACAAAGTCAAAAGACTGGAAAAAAAAAGAAAAATGTAAGATACCTCACATCAAAAACAGTGACCTGAGAGATAATTTAAGAAGCATTTGGACTGCCTTAAAGCCATGAACATATTTCAAGAAAGCATGAGGGAGAAAAATGTTCAAATCTCTTAGAAGCAGAGGGTGAAGTGGAAAAAGAAAGAATCCAAGAATCACCTCCTAAAAGAAACCCTAAAATGATTGACACAAGCACCAGAAAGAAAGAATTCAAGGCACCACAGTTAGGTTGGCATATAATGTAGTGGCCATCATTATATAAAGGAGCAGAGAGTTTGGGATATGGTATTCTAAGAGACAAAATATATAGTCTGTAATTACAACTAAGAATAACAACCAGCAAAACTAACTATAATCCTGCTAGGGGGATGAGGAGGGACAGAAATAGACTTTTAATGAACTAGAGCATTTACAGCCATTCCCAATGAAAATACCAGAGGTTAGTAGAAACTTTGAATTACAAACATGGGAGCTGAGAAACAAATCCAAATGAGCAATCATAAGAAACCTAACAAGGATGAAATGTTTACTTTCTATTAAAGGGAGATGACATAACTGACCCTCAAAACCTTGATATCAGGGTTCATAGAGGGAATCAAATAAGACAAAGATCCTGGGAGTAGTTTTGTTGTTTTCAATGATTATAAAAGAAAGGAGGGGAAAAGGAATACACTAGGGAAATGAGGAAAGGGAAAGGTGGGCAGAAATTATTTCACATAATCAGTGTGTGCAAGTAGAAGAATATGAAGTTTATTCAAAGGAGAAAGGCTGGAGGGAATGGGTGACACATGAAAGTCACATCAGAGGAGGGAAGAATGCATGCAATTGGGTACAAAATACAATTTCTCTAGTGGAAGAGAAGGAATAAGAGGAGGGATTCTGGGGGGTATTCATGAGCAAAATAATGTCTTAACTGGAGGTTAGATCACATAAGTTTTAAAGGGAAAAAATGTGTATCCAATTCTCAGATACTTGGCTTTTTACTTGTTTTACTCTTGCCTGAAATTTCTAAAATTATAAATTGAATGTAAGCTGCTACGTAGAAAAGTATGGACTCATCACATTGAATTTCTGGCATGGTTGACATTTATAATAGTGATCTTAGAGCAAAAGAAAAAATGTGCCCAATTATTGACATGATTACCTCAAACCCTCACCTCATTCCAGATGTAGTTTCTTTATCTTTTATTGTTACATTAAATAAATGAACAAATTAGATTCATATTCTAATAAATGATCATGTATTGATCAAAATCATATGTAATAAAGGCTTTAGTCAGGTCAACCAAAAGTATATATAATACCTAATATGACTTCTTCCCCACTCCATATTATTGTTGTTGGTCAGTAGTCTCAGTCGTGTCCAACTCTTCATGAACCCATTTGGGGTTTTCTGGGCAAAGATACTGAAGTGGTTTGCCATTTGCTTCTCCAGCTCATTTTATAGATGAGGAAATTCAGATAAACAGAGTTAAGTGACTTACCCATGGTCACACAGCTAGTACATGTCTGAGGCAAGATTTGAACTTAGGAAGATGAGTCTTCCTGACTCCAGGCCTGGCTTTGTATCCACTGTACCACCTAGCTGCCTACAGCTTTTTTTTTAGATGCTCCATAGAGTTTTAATTAATTATGCCTAAGTATGTAGTCTTTTACCCAGCTTTAGATCTAAATTCTGATTAATTTTCTTCTAAAGTGAACCCATGACTTGCTTTAGGAATTGAATACCCATTCAAAAGCAATACAAGTTGTCATTCTCATTTCTACTCTTAGCAGTTTATTATAACAGAAAGTGAACAAATGTGATTCTTCTGCAGTGTGGTGTGGCAGAAAATGCATTGAAACGACTGCCAGGAGACTGCTGTTAACTAGCTTTATGACTTAGGGCAAATCACTTCATCTCACTGGTCTTCAGTTTCTTTATCAATAAGGTTTCAGGAGTTGGGTTTTGCAGTCCTTTCTATCTCTAAAATATTAACTCATTTAATAGAACATAAAAATTATATGCTACTTCAAATAAGCATTCATTCAGTAATAAAAAAAATTTTGAAGATCATACAGATATGACTATCACTAAAATAGCATTTTATCCAATAAATAGATATTTTAGTGTTCAACTAAAGTCACTTTGCAAATGTGCACAAATACTTAGGCACACACAAATTCATCTTCATCTAGATAGGAAAGGAGACATTGTCTTTTAAAGGGGGAACACATCAAGATTAACTCTTGAGGTCACTGAATTTGAGGTAAAGAATTTGCTTCTAGATAGGCACAACTGCTGTCTACACAACTTGCCTTCCTTTTGTTCCATCCCACCTATTTGCTAAGCAGTCTCACTAGTTCTACTTATCCATTACACATTTTCATCACTTAGAAATTCTGTGATCTCAGATCTGTTTGTGAATCTAAAAGCTTCAGTAACTGGGAATGAACAAAAAAGTATATGTGCATACTTAATTCAACAAATACAGCCCATAAATCGTTGTAAAAAATAATTACGTCATTTAACAAAAAATTAAAGATATATGTAGGAAATGTACCCCCTAAAAATTGTTGTTTTTTTAAAAACTATCACGATATGATTCTAATTTAGGAAAAATTGCCTTAACTAAATAGCATAGAGGATTTATGCCGTATCAAATTCTATTTGTTAATTTTTGTTTTCTCATTTTTACCTTTTTTTTCCTTTTAAGACTTCTTTCTTATTACTAAATAATGGAACAGCAAGAAACCTAATTGAAAGCCATTTTAATGGCTTAAGCAGATAAAAGCAACAAAACATTGAGTATCAAAGCTATGTGAAAAGTGGGAATTATACAGTCGTGCTTTATCTGACATGAAATCTTTTCCACATCAGCTTTCAAAATGACTCTTATCGACTCAAGCTGCCAGATCTTTAAGTTTTGTCCCAATAATCTAGGTAGCATAGTTACTTCATACAAAAAACTATACCAGTATCTTAACTAACCTGTTCCTCATCCCACATATCCATCAGAGGTAATATCTGGCCGTAATTGTTAAGATAACCACTTTTCAGTTTTTTATCCTAAAAGCTTAAAATCAATTCACAATGTATTCACAGCAGTATTATAAATAACTGCCCCAAATTTTCACCCTTCACAAAAAATGAATAGCAAGTTCTTAGTACTCTATATTCACACAAAATGTCATTCTTATAATGGAAATTTTTCAACTTTAAGACTTTCATACACTATTAAAAAGCAATTTTGAATTTTAAACTATAACAAATCTGAAGTATTTATTTGAACTTGAAGTGTATTTCAGTGCATTTATTTTAACTATAACTTTAACTTTAGCTCATGAGCTATTGCATTAATGACCTATAAGATTTGCACAGGTTTTTTATTAGGAATTTTTGCAGAGCCTGATAAATGATGCCCACCTATCTCTGGGTTTTGCGTATGCAGAGTGGTGAATCTTTTCTTTTGGAAACTGAGTCTTGGCAAAAAGGTCAAAATAAACATCTACCTCACATAAGAAAATAAACATGCCCAAGTACAATTTGCTATACATTGAATCCTATTACCCGATTTATTTTCATTGTAAGTTCATAACTGGACATACCGAGATCACAATTCAGAAACAAAATCTTTGAACTCGCACAATTAAGGAAAAATAGATAATTGTTTGATGATAATTTGACAACTTTATTAACAATATTCCAAATATTAATTAACATATTATACTACAAACAAATCACAAAGTAGAAATAACTGTACTAACATGTCCTGTTGCCTATAGAGTAGGATTACAGAAGTATTTAATGAGAAGCAGTGGAAATAATTTGTTGTACCAAATGAGGGTCAGAGAGCCAGCTTAGGAAAGTATTTCAGAGGCCAACTAGCCTAACAGGCCTCATTTTACAGGTGAGGAAACTAAGATGGAGGGAGGCTATAAGTGACATGGCCAAGGTCACACAGATAATAAGCACCAAAGATGGGGAACTCAGTTACTGTGACTCCAGAACTACTCCTCTCTCCACTGTATAACAAGAAATTCCTATTACCACATAGACCCTTGAAATTAGATCAAGGAAACATGGGACTTTGGGCATATGAACCAGCATTAATATATGGCTCTCTTTATTGTAAGGGAAAAATGGGTTAAGACAAAAAACTTAATAAACATAGGTTGGTCTGAGAATCCTCAAGAGACTGAAACCAGGAAATACAGATTGTTTGTTTATCTCACTTCATGCGTAATTATAAACAAAGTACCATTTCTTATTAAAAGAGGCTCTAAGACTATTAAACTGAATTATCAAACACTCATAACATGGCATAAATTTTTTTATGCCTTTTTCATATGCTGTAGTAAACTAATAGATATTTTCTTCCATGGGTGGAAACTTAACTCTTTCTACCAAAGTATTTCAACATCCCCTGTTATACAGTTAATCCCACATCCTTAAGCAAGGCATTTGAGTCATGAAAATTTCAGTCATTCAAAAAACAACTAGATTATTTGGGAAATGTGACATAGGGTGTATGTGTGTGTGTGTGTGTGTGTCTTTATGATTCTGTTGTCTTGCTGAAAAATTACATCCAAAATTGCAAAGATACCTAAAATACATACTGTTTTCACTCTCATCCTTCCACCAAATTTCTAAAATGCAGTATTTTTAGCAAATGAGCAATGTTGATTTGTCACATCCATCAGCTTTTCTTGAATGATCTCATCTGCATCACATGATGTTTCATTTGTTGAATTTGAAACTGCACTTGAATTAATAGCTTTGACTTTTCTACTTGAGTTACCTGTAAACAAATACACAAAGCACAATTAAATAACCATAGGGAAATTATTATATAAAGTTGGGTTTCTGCATTTTTGCTAAATTTGAATGGTAGAATCATTTTCCCTGGAGGAGCAACATTTTATAAACTAAAGGCATTATGCTAGAAATCACTTTCTATGCTGCAAATGAAATATAATTTATTCTTTCTTGAAAGTAAAAAAAAATCTGATGGAAGTAAAAAGAGACAGTGGCACAGTGAATAGAATGCTGGTCCTGGAGTCAGGAAAATTAGAGTTCAACTGCAGCCTCACAAAGATACTAGAGGGGTTTGCCATTTCCTTCTTAATCTCATTTTACAGATGAGGAACTATGGCAAACAGAGTTAAGTGACTTGCCCAGGGTCACACAGCTAGTGTCTGAGGCTGGATTTTAACTTGTGAAGATGAGTCTTCTTGATTCCAGGCCCAGCACTCTATCCACTGAGCCACGGCCTTATATGATCCCACATAGGAGTTTTAAACTGTATTTTTTTTTATTTTAACATGATTAAAGAGACATGAAAATGTCTACATTTTATGAGATGATATTGGTTTTGTCTCTTCCACCATCCTCCCACCTAATATTATGCAAATGAGTTTATAACCTGGTACTACCTGTTTCCGTGCTTGGCAAGGAGATCAAGTGCTTGATGGAAGAGACAATTTCTGTGTTCTTTTGACCAGTGTCATAGGAACAATATCTATGGCTAATCTAGTTTTTCCTTAAAAGGTATTAAAAGCCAGCTTTGAGGCTTAATTGACTTGCCAAAACTGAGACTAAGGCTCAGACCACTGATTATTCCTTAAGCTTCAG
This sequence comes from Pseudochirops cupreus, assembly GCA_028627135.1. Lineage (NCBI taxonomy): Eukaryota > Metazoa > Chordata > Mammalia > Diprotodontia > Pseudocheiridae > Pseudochirops > Pseudochirops cupreus. Next base: position 319,121,949 of record CM053580.1, on the reverse strand, counting down.
TAGTGCTCCAGTAGGGCCAAAACAGAAATAGGGCTGCTACACTCATCTCAATCAATACTGTGACCTTGCTGATTATCCTTTCCCCTCTATGGATGAGTGATGTTCCTTGTGTTGACTATTAGATGATTCACAGACATCTCAATTTGTTTCAGTTCCAAAGCTGAAGCATCAGACCAGCCAGAATCAGACCTGGGCTATATATTACAGTCTTTTTGTTGTGTTACGCATGTATATTATTATATTGTGATTATTTTTTTGTGAGTATAACTTTTGAGTATAACTTCTGTGGTACACAATTGAGGAGAAAGCTTATGTTGCTTTAAAGTTTGTTTTGTTTCTCTGTTTACATTAATCAAGGAGGTTGCTGTGGCTACTGCTGTTTGTTCTTCATTCTCAGAGAGAACCAAGACATCAGGGAGGTGATTCCATGACATGCAAGTGAATTGGATTTAAGTGAGAGGAGGCTGTGCAAAGTCATCAACCTCACTTTCACTCCAAAGCCATCTGGGTCCAGTAATTTTTTTTTTAAATGTAACTTTGTTTGAAAGGCCAAGGAAACAAAATATAATTGAGTGCTATTTTGGTCCTTGTGAAGTTTTCTTAAATCTTAATAAGCTTCTGAAACACTTGTTTAAAAAAAATAAGGATCTGCACTTTAATTGCTTTAAATAGTGCTCCTCAGAAGTTAGCAATTGGTTAGGTCTCCTATTTTGCTAATCCTGACTTGTTTAAAGTCATGTTTCCTTTGACTTTCAAAAAGCCACGTTTTGCCCAATCATATTCAATTTCCTAATAGATAAAAATTATTAGCAATTCCCTAACTCAGTTAATTTGGGTGTTCTCTGTAACTTACCTATATTCCAACTACTCTGATTTGTATTATATTTATTCTAGAAGCAATTAAATAATTTATTATTTAAATTGTCTCCTTCCCACTCAGCTCTATAACTCTGCAAAATTTTGTTCTAATACTATGGCATTGGATTTTCTATTTCTTTTGAAAATAGTGAGGTCCCCTGTGGCTCATTCATGCCTGGTTACTAGATTGTTTTAAACATGAAGGAGAGGACACAACTTATTAGATCTGTTTATTACAGCAATTCACCTAATTTTTTAGACTATGAAGAAAAATTCTGATTTAAATACCAAACTGACCTGATTTTGTTAGCCAATAAACACAAATAGTGTTCACAGTCTTTTGAATTATTGCAAAAGGGCCTTCTATTTATACCCCATCAATAAATTATACTAGGTACACATAAGGGGAAAAAAAGACATTTAAAATCTGGAGCATGGTAATAGTAGATATTATTCAAAACTTACTGCTTTTCCTCCAGGAATACAGGAGGAGAGAAGAACATAAAACTAATAAGGAAAACATCATGAGCCTCAGTTCTGGCTTTTCTTTATTTAGCTAGAAAGCTAATTACCTAATCTGCAACCTAGGGATAATGCTACCTGCTCTTTTCTTGGTCATAATGTTATTGCATGGATATATTCTGAAGCAAAGAGGCAGCTCGCTGGCTCAGTGGATAGAGCACTGAACCAGAAATCAGGAAGTCTTCAAAATTAGACACTTACTACCTGGCCAAGTCACTTATAATTACTGCCTGCCTCGGTTTTCTCATCTGTAAATGGGGATAATAATCGACTCCACCTTCCATGGTTGTTGGGAAGATAAAATAAGATATTTATAAAGCTCTTTGTTAACTTTAAAGCCCTATGTAAATGTTTGCTATTATTATTACTATCATCATCATCATTATTCATAAAGACACATGTGGTGCCCTTGAGTTCTTCAAATATTTGCCATATGTGAATAATCTTGTGTTTATTGCCTTCTTTTTTTTTCCATTCTGGGATTACCTGGAACCAATAACTCCATTTCTTCTTTTTCATTGTGTTCTTTTATATCTGGTATTCATATATTACTCTCAGTCTTCTTTCAATCTTTTTTACATTTTGGTTTTTTTTTTTAAAGTGTGTATGTTTAAATTCAGTTCAATAAGTAAGCTGGCAACATCTTTCAACCTATCATCATCAAAAATGTGGCCAGTGCTCTCCTTCTTAAAATTGCCATGATTTCGTTCATCTTTTTTCTGATTACATTCACTTTTAGAGCTATTCTTCAAGAAGCACATATATATACATACATATATATAAAAAACCTTAAAACCCTTCCTAGTCAATATCCTCTCACCAAAATTTTCATGTATTATTGGGACTAAAGGTATCTTACAGGTCTTATTCCCATGTCATCAGGCAAAACTAGAGCTAAATTTTCTTTCATTATCTGCTCACTAAAGTACTCCTCTGATTCTTCTATAAGGGAGAGGAGATGTGAGTCCCTTCCCACACTTCATTTGTCATGATATGTCACAGAACCATGCTTAGAAAAAAATGCCTCATCCAGCTGTCTGATACTTGGAGCTACTGCAAGCCACAAAGAGAACCCCTGCAGGAAAGGGAGAAGTGGAAAGAGGGAGAAGAGAAAGAGGATTTCTCTCTTCTCACCCCACCCACATCAACCATCCAACTTTGAATCAGAATCACCAGACCAATAGGAGACACAGCATGCAGCAGGGAATAGAGCTCCCCTCCAGACTGATGCAGATAAAGGATGAGACATGAGGGGAAAAGCTTCTTCCAGGAGAGCGACTCCTAGCAGATGAAAAGAGAGTCACACCATAGTGAGAAGTAAACTTTGGGAGACCAGCTGGACAACCTGCCCAGCAAAGGCACTATACCAAGGAGAGCTGCATAGGGACTCCACAAAACAAGCAAGATTCCCAAGCCCTGCAATACTAGGAGTTGTGAATAACCTTTGCCATATGTGTATCCTACATGGGTACCACCCTACCATTATGATTAAGTCATAATGAACTCTATGTGCGTTTATGGGAGAGTACCCCAGTTTTATAATGAGAATTTTTTTGTAACTACTACTCTTGCTATTCCATTTGTGTAAAAGCTTTGGCTAAAAGTCAATTGTGTCTATTGAATGATTGCTAACTGGAAGTACAGTACAGCAATGGGAGCATACAAACTAGCAGAGTTAGTCCAGACCTACAATACCCCAGAGAGTAGCTGCTCTTCTAGGGATCTGACCTACAAGTACAAATTGGGATAATCTCCCAGAGGGGTTAACTAAACTTTATTTAGGGATGAGGGTGACCTTGGACCCTTGAAGGCTAGGCCAATGGAATGGAAGTTCTGGCTGGTCCTATCAATCTGGGAGAGCCTTTGAGTATCACCCAACAATGTTATCTTAGGATCAACCTAGCTAAGTTCATCACCAGAAAGTTAGCTATCAGTTGATTATTTGGGAGTGGCATGGAAGAAGGGAAATGTCTGGTTAAAGCAACTATCAAAAAATATCCTCAAAGGCAGGGAAAGGTTGCAATTTGCATTCATGGAGGGATTACTTGCAGCTGTGAAATCACAGATGCTCCTATCTTCATTCACACCATCCTGAATTTCTATATGGCTTCCAGTTAGTAATTTAGCTGCCTCCCTTCATTCTTGTATGGGAAATCTCTAAATTCCCATTAGTACTAAAATTGTTTCCATCAGAGATAAATATATGCTGGTTCTTAGATATTATAAAGAGGATTATATTTTATATCATGGGGGTTTTCTGAATTAATCAAAATATATACCTTGGACAACTACTGCAAGTGGACAGTGAGCCAGGTTCACAGTTGAATTGGAGGAAGAAGATGGAATGGATTGCATGTGGAAAATTTCATAGAACTTTCAAAGATCACAAGATGTTGTTGGACATAAAACCCATCTTTTTAATTTTAATGTCTACCAAGTCGATTTTCAATTTTTTATTTTCAATTACTTATTTTAAAAAAATTCAGGGTTCAATCATTTTAATTGAACTATTTTTTTCTTCATTCTTCTTTTGTTTTGTTTTGTTTTGTTTTTGTTTATTTGTGTGGTTTTTAAAAATCTCATCTTAGTTCTAACAAATCTTAGATAGCTGACTCAGAGATAATTCCCCAAATACTCATTAATCTTTAATGGGCAACAAAACTGGCATCAATACCAACTGTAATGATTTTATTTAGATAATTAACCAACGTGAACATAACCCATGGCTCAAAAACCATTTGTGTAAGATTCTACTCAATGGGGGAGATTCAAAGTCAGTTCTTTATACTTGCATGAGGGGCAGAGTTGGTGAGAGCATGAGACAAATTCTAGTGTTCTGGCTTCCAGCTTTGAGAGAAAAGACATGTAAATTAATTGCCACAACAAGGAGAATGAAAAGTCCAAAAAAGCCTTACTTAGCCAATATCTGGATTACTTCCAAATGAAGAAAGGTCAATGTCAAAGACAGTACCAGCTTACACTATAAATTCATCTGTGAAATCTTACCAAAAGGGATGGTAGATAAAGTAGAACAAGTAGAACTTAAAACTGGTTTAAAGAAAAGCATGAATGAACAGAATGCAGAGCAAAGATGGCAGAATAGAATAACACTCAGTCAAACTCTCCCAAATTCCCTTCCTGGGACGGCTAGGTGGCACAGTGAATAGAGCACTGGCCCTGGAGTCAGGAGGACCTGAGTTGAAATCCAGCCTCAGACACTTAACACTTACTATCCGTGTGACCTTGGGCAAGTCATTTAACCCTAACTGCCCTCCCCTCTCCCCTTCAAAAAAAAAAAAAAAGCAAAAACAAACAAACCAAAAAAAACCCCAAACTCTCTTCCAACTCTAAAATAATACCTCAGATCAAATTCTGTAGAACCAACAAAAGTTTGGGTGAAACAATTTTCCAGCCCAAGGCAACTTAGGAGTTTGACAGGAACATTGTAGGCAGTAAAGGCTCCAACTTTGGACTAGTTGCATTGACAGCAGCAGAAGCTTCCAGAGCTCTCAAGCCACACAGATGGTGGGGTTTGGTGTGGGTTAGACAACTGGTCATAAAAAAGGTTGCAGAGGAACTTTTGCTGGTGCTGGATTCAGTACTGTGTGGCATTGCCACACACAGTTCAGAGGTGTAGTCCCTGGCCAAAAAGAGCATTATCGTTTGTAGTGCAGGGAAACTAGGACCCAGGTCGTGGTTCCAGAAATAAGAGAAGTGCTTATAGTCACTCACAGGGCAGTAGAGCCCTTGATCTCAATTCAAGACAGAGGTGAGCACTAGCAATTGTTGCTGCAGAAGAGCAGGGGACATGGCTAGAGTCCTAGGGCTAGAAGGACAACTAGTGCTGGTGGCTACAAGGAAATAAGGTCCCTGCCTGGGTAAAGACCAGAGCACAGATCAGGACAGTGGTGACCACACATCTCCTTAGATCATATCACCTTGGAGGCACCCAAAATCTATAGAGCCCAGAGATAGCTCCAAAAACAGTAGCAAGAAAAGCCTGAGAACATTCAGCGATGGTCGTACTTTTCTAGCGTCCATTCCCTCGCCCGCCTAACTCCCCCCCTCCCCTCGGCCCCTCTGTGTGTTGGGGACCCTTCCTGTGCACGTGTACATGAAGAAATGTGTGACACACCAAGTTACTGTGACCTAGGAAAGGCTGCCAAAGATGTCTTCAACAAAGTGTATGGATTTGGTATGGTTAAAATAGATCTTAGAACGAAGTCTTGCAGTGGAGTGGAATTTTCTACATCTGGTATTCATACACTGACACAGTTAAGCTTTGGGTAATTTGGAAACGAAGTACAAGATCTGTGACTATGGGCTTACCTTCGTTCAAAAATGGAACACAGACAATACCCTGGGGACAGAAATCAGCATGGAGGATAAATTGGCTGAAGGTTTGAAGGTGACTCTCGACACCATATTTGTACCAAACACAGGAAAGAAAAGTGGGAAATTAAAGGCCTCCTATAAGCATGACTGTTTCAGTCTTGGTGGAAATGTTGACATTGATTTCTCTGGTCCCACCCTCTATGGCTGGGCTGTATTGGCTTATGAAGGATGGCTTGCCAGCTATCAGATGAGTTTTGACACAGCTAAATCCAAACTGTCTCAGAATAATTTTGCCCTGGGTTATAAGGCTGTTGACTTCCAGCTGCACACACATGTGAATGATGGCACTGAATTTGGAGGGTCAGTCTACCAAAAGGTTAATGAGAAGATTGAAACGTCAATATATCTTGCTTGGACAGCTGGCAGTAACAACACCCATTTTGGCATTGCTGCTAAGTACAAGCTGGATCAGAAAACTTCTCTATCTGGTAAGGTGAATAATGCCAGCCTTATTGGACTTGGTTATACTCAGACACTCTGAGAAGGTGTAAAATTGACGCTTTCAGCTTTAATTGATGGAAAAAACTTCAGTGCAGGAGGTCACAAGGTTGGGTTGGGATTTGAATTGGAAGCTTAATATAGTTTTTAAATAAAGTATCAAATCTATCCCTGGAAATGAAGAGAAATGAACCCACTCTGTTTTGGCCTTAATATTCTTCTATGAAATTTCAACAATGTGAACTTTTTATTCTTCCAAAGAATTGTTGTAGTGCCACCATGCTGAAGTCTAGAGGTTTTTGAGTCTATTATAAGAGAGAGATACTTGAAGGCATGCATGGAAGTTGTAATGTTTGTGCCACATTTCAGTGTTACTTTAAATTCGTTCTTCAACAACAGTGTAGTGTCATGTTATAAAGCAAATGACCAGTTTGTACATCACGTCCTGCATGTCCTACACCACTTTTTCATGACCTTTTATCAAATTGGTCTCTGTGCTATAGTGAAAGCTTTGGTTTTGCATCAGAGTAAAATAAATTCATCACATTTGGAACATAACAAAAAAAGCCTGAGATTTGGGATAGTGCCTCCTCCACCCCTGGGGCAGAGCCCAACTTTACCATAAAGTTTAAAGTCAAGAAATAGGCTTGAAAATGTACAAACAAAGAGAAAGAACCTGACCATAACAAGTTATTAGAGAAGATTAAGACACAAACCCAAAAGAAGACAATGATGTCAAAGCAGCTATAAACAAAGCCTCAAAAAAAATTGTGAAAAGAGAGTCAGCTTGGTAGAGGCTCAAAAATCCACTGAAGAGAACATTTAAAAATTAGAATTGGCCCAATAGAGAAAGAGATACAAAATTTTACCGAAGAAAATAATTCCTCAAAAATTATAGTTAAGCAAATGGAAGTAAATGAACCCATGAGGCACCAAGAAACAATAGAATAAAACCAAAAGAATGAAAAAATAGTTCATTTACTTCCATTTGCTTAACTATAACATCATATTTCAAGAAATTATCAAGGAAAATTGTCATAGCACCAGAGGGTAAACTAAAAATTAAAACAATCAACTGATCACTCCTGAAAGAGTTCCCCAAACTCAAATTCCACAACTCCCAGTTCAAGGAGAAAATATTGCAAGCAGCCAGAAAGAAACAATTCAGATGTCATGGAACCACAGTCAGGATTACATAATATTTAGCAGTTTCTGCATTAAAGGATTGGAGGGCTTAAAATATGATATTCTAGAAGGTAAAGGAGCTAAGGATACAAACAAAAATTACCTATCCAGCAAAACAGAGTGTCTTCTGCTGGAGAAAAAATGTATATTTAATGAAATAGAGGATTTTCAAGCATTCCTGATAAGAAGACTGGAGCTGAATAGAAAATTTAACATTCAAACACAAGACCCAAGAAAAACATAAAAAGGTAAACACAAAGGAGAAACCATAAGGTATTCAATAAGGTTTAAATGTTTACATTCCTATTTGGGAAGATAATAATTGTAAATCCTAAGAAATTTATTATTTTTAAGGCAGTTGGAAGGAGTATACATAGACAGAGGGCAAGGCTATGAGATGAAGGGATGATTTCAAAAAAATAAAGGGTCAGAAAGAGGGATGCATTAGGAGAAGAGGGAAGGGAGAGGAAGAATAGAGAAAATTATCTCACATAAAAGATGCCCAAAAGGAAGAGCTTTTATAAGGGAAGGGAAAATATGATAGTCATTAATGCTTGAACCTTACTCTCATCTGAATTGGTTTAAAGAGGGATTAGCATACACACTCAGTTGGGTATAGAAGTCTATTTTACCGTACAGGAAAGTAGGAGAGGATGGGGATAAGAGAAGGGGAGGGCTACTGAAAGAAGGGAGGGTGTGTGAAGGGATATAGTGGTCAGAAGCAAAACAGACGTTTCAGGAGAGAAAGTAAAAAGAGAGAGAAGTATAAACAGGTAGAAAATAGAATAGAGGAAAATACACAGTTAATAATCATAACTATGAATGTGAATGGAATGAACTCACCCATAAAATGGAAATGGATAGTAGAATGGACTAAAAAGCAGCATCCAACAATATGTTATTTATAAAAAAAAAAATACACTTGGAACAGAGAGACATACAGAGTAAAAATGAGTAACTGGAGCAGAATCTATTATACTTCAGCTGAGGTTTAAAAAAAAAGCAAGAAAACAGGGGTAGCAGCCATGAACTCGGACAAAGCAAAAGCAAAAACAGACCTAATTAAAAGAGATAAGCAGGGAAACTGCATTTTGTTACCATAGACAATGAAATAATGTGAATACTAAACATATATGCACCAAATGGCATTCAGATTTTTAAAGGAAAAGTTAAATGAGTGATAAAGAGGAAATAGACAGTAAAATTATACTAGTGGGGAACCTCAACTTTCACTTCTCAGAACCAGATAAATCAAACTACAAAATAAAAAAGAAAGAAGTTAAGGAGATGAATAGAATTTTAGAAAAGTTAGATATTATAGACCTCTGGAGAAAATTGAATGAGAATAGAAAGGAGTATACCTTTTTCTTAGCTGTATGTGGCACCTTGAAAAAAATTGACCATGTCTTAGGGCATAAAAACCTCACAACCAAATGCAGTAAAGCAGAAATATTAAATGTATCCTTTTCAGACTCATTATGCAATGAAAATTATATTCAAAAAAGGACTGTGAAAACATGGCTTAAAAATTAATTGAAAACTAAATAATCTAATCCTAAAGAATGAGTAGGTCAAAGAACAAATCATAGAAACAATGTAAAATTTCATTAAAGAGAAAGAAAACAATGAGACAACATATGAAAATTTATGAGATGCAGCCAAAGCATTACTAAGGGGAAAATTTATACCTCTAAATGCATAGATCAATAAAATAGAGAAAGAACAAATCAATGAATCGGGCAAGCAACTACAAAAAGAACAAATTTAAAATATCCAATTAAGCACCAAAATGAAAATCCTAAAAATCAAAGGAAAGAGCAATAAAATTGAAATTAAGAAAACCATTGAATAAATAAAATAAGATAAATAAAACTAGGTGCTGGTTTTTTGGGGGGGGGGAGGGACCAAGAAAACAGAAAACTACTGATTAATTTGATTTTTTAAATAATGAAAAAAGCCAAAGTACCCATATTAAAAATGAAAAAGGTGAATTCACCACCAAAGAAGAGGAAATTAAAGCAACTATTAGGACCTATTTTGTCCAATTATATGCCAATAAATCTGATAGTCTAAGTGAAATGGATGAATATTTGCAAAAACACAAATTTCCCAGACTAACAGAAGAAGAAATAGAATTCTTAAATAAATCTTTCTTGGAAAAAGAAATTGAACAAGCCATTCATGGGTACCCCCAAGAAAAAATTCTCAGGACCATATGGATTCACAAGTGATTTCTACCAAACATTTAAAGAACAATTAATTCCAACACTATATAAATAATTTGAGAAAATAGACAAAGAAGGAGCTGTACCACATTCATTTTTATGACACAAATATGGTGCTGATACCTAAACCAGAAAGAGCAAAAATGGAGAGAAAACTGTAAACCAATTTCCCAAATGAATATTAATGCAAAAATTTTAAATAAACTGCTAGCAAGGAGATTACAGCAATATATCACAAAAATCATACATGATTGGCAGGTGGGATTTATACCAGGAATGCAGGGCTGGTTCAATATTAGAAAGACTATCATCATAATAACCATATCAATAATAAAAACAACAAAAATTATATGATTATCTTAATAGATGCAGGAAAAGCTTTCAACAAAAAAGCTTATTCTTATTAAAAACACTAGAAAGGACTAAATGGAGCTTTCCTTAAAATGATAAGTAGTTTTTAAAACCATCAGCAAGCATTATCTATAGTGGGTATAAACTAGAAACCTTCTCAATAAGATCAGTGGTGAAGCAAGACTGTCCATTATCACCACTATTATTCAATATTGTTCTAGACACTCTTGCTATAGCAATAAGACAAGAATAAGAAATTGAAGGAATTAGAATAGGCAATGAGGAAACAAAATGATCACTTTTTGCAGTTGATATAATGGTATACTTGAATCTATTTTAAAATTACTTGAAATAATTAACAGCTTTAGCAAAGTTGCAGGATATGAAATAAATCCACACAAATCATCAGTATTTCTATATATTACAGACAAAGACCAGGAAGAGATAAAAAGAGAAATTCCAACAACATAAAATACTTGGAAATCTACCTGCCAAGACAAACCCAGGAATTATATTAACACAGTTACAACACACTTTTCACACCAAGTCAAAACTAAACAATTGGAGTTATTAATTGCTCATGGGTAGGCCAAGAGCAACATAATAAAAATAATAATTGTGCCTAAATTAATTTACTTATTTAGTGCCATACCAATCAAATTGCCAAAAATTTTAATAAAATAGAAAAAGTTATAGCAAAATTTATCTGGAAGAACAAAAGGTCAAGACTGTCAAGGGAATTAGTGAAGGGAAAAAATATGAAGGAAAGTGGCTTAGCAGTACCAGATCTTCAACTGTATTACAAAGTGGTAATCATCAAAACAATTTGGTATTGGCTAAGAAATAGAGTAGGGGAGCAGTGGAACAGATTAGGTACATGATACACAGTAGTAAATGATTATAGTAATCTAGTGTTTGACAGACCCAAAGATGCAAGATTTTGGGACAAATCACTATTTGAGAAAAATTGCTGGGAGAACTGGAAAGCAGTTTAGTGGAGACTAGGTGTAGACCAACATCTCACGCTGTATACCAAGAAAAGGTCAAAATGGGCACATGATTTAGTCATAAAAAGTGATGTTAAAAGCAAATTAAGGGAACTTGGAATATTTTATCCATCAGATTTATAGATAAAGGAAAGAATTTATGATTAAACAGGAACTAGACAGCATTACAGGATGTAAAATTGGTCATTTAAATTAAATTAAATTAAAAAGTATTTGCACAAACAAAACCAATGCAGTCAACATTAGAAGGAAAGCAGACAACCAGAAAAAAAAATTTTTAAGCATATGTCTCTGACAAAGGCCTCATTTGTAAAATATATAAAATCTTTCTGCATTTGATACATGGTCAAAGGATATGAACAGGAAGTTTACAGAAGAACAATCAAAGCTACCTATAATTTTATGAAAAAAATGCTCTAAATCACTATTGATTAGAGAAATGCAAAGTAAAAAAACTCTGAGGTACCACCTCACACGTATTTGATTGACTAATATAATAGGAAATGAAAATGACAAATTTTGGAGGTGAGGAGGAAAAATTTGGACAATAATGCAATATTGATGGAGTTGTGAATTGATCTCACTATTTTGGAGAGCAATTTGGAACTATGCCCAAGGGCTATAAAACTGTGCACCCTTTGACCCAGGACAGACTCACTACTAGGTCTGTGCCCCCAAAGAGATTTTTTTTAATGAAAAGGACCTACATGTACAAAAATATTGATAGCAGCTCTTTTTGTGGTGGCAAAGAATTAGAAATTGAGGGTATGCCCATTGATTGGAGAATGGCTGAACAAGTTGTGGTACTTGAATGTAATGGAATACTATTGTGCTATAAGAAATGATGAGCAAGCAGATTTCAAGAAAAGCCTGGAAAGACTTACATCAACTAATGTAAAGTGAAATTAGAAGAACCAGGAGAACATTGTACACAGTAAGAGCAATATTGTATGATGATCAAATGTGAATGACAACCATCTTCAACAATACAATAATCCAAGACAATTCAGAAGGACCTAGGATAAAAAAAAATGCTATCCAGTTCCAGAGAAACAACTGGTAATGCATGAATGCAGATTTAAACATACTTTTTAAACTTTATTATTCTTGGGGGTTTTTGGTTGTGCTTTCTTTCATAACATGGCTATTGAAATGTTTTGCTTGACTACACTTGTATAATCTATTGCAAATTATTTGCCTTTACAAGGAGGAGGGAGGAAGAGAATTTGGAACTCAAATTTTAAAATGTCAAAAAATTTGTTTACATATAATTGAGAAAAAATACAAATTAAATGAGAGATAAAAAAGAAAGTGTAGCAAAATATGTAGCTAAGCAAAACCATCCCAAAGGCATTCAATGAGGAATATAGGACTACAAACAGAATAAAAATGGAGAATTTGTAACAGCCATTTTAATAAACTATTTCCTTTATTGAGGAGAATAGAAATACCATACTTGGATCCTGACATTGCATTGGTTAGAGAGGAGGTAAAAATGGCACTAAAGAAAATACAGACAGAGCTAAAGTGAATCAAGTATATATAGAAAAGATCCATTCTGGAGATGGTACAATGGGGTGGGCATCGAGCAACAGATAGACAAGCTATCTGAAGAAGGTACCTTAAAGAAAGGGTAGGAGATAAAAGGAGACCAAAACAGTTAACAGCGTATGTTCTGAGTTGTTTACTCTTTTCACCATGGTCTCCTAGTTTGTACTTTAATCCTATAAACTGATGTTTAACATGGAACTTTTCCTCTGCCTATTTTGAGAAAGAGGGAAAATTGCTTTCTGAACCAATTTGAGAGGAGTTAGTTACACTTATCCGCAGGCAGGGTGATTATACCATCTCTTAAGATTCCTTCCAGCCTTTGGATTCTTGGTGCAGCACATTTTTTCTTCTAGATGTCTTGGGTATGATGCCTTATGGCTACAACTCTCCATTTCCATCTGTAGTGAATACCATTTGTTATCACAAAAGAGGCTAGTAGACTAAAATCCACAGTGTCCCACTACTGCTGTGTGGTTATGTCTTCCTCCTTACATCCAGGAAAAAGCATTCTCTCCTTTGGTAGTCTCATTCACACCTACAGATTCAGGCACTACCTCCCCTATGTAAATGACTCCCCAGTCTTAATCTTTAGCTCTGACTTCTCTTCCAAGCTCCAAGCCTGCATCTACAGCCCCCTCAGTACACTTCCCCTCAGATGTCCCAACAGCATTGCAGGAATAATGTATACCAGACTGAAGTGTCTCTATGAAAATGTTCCTCCTTTTCACTTTACTATTTCAGTGACACCACCATTCACATGACCTTTCACGTTTGTGACCTTGAGGTTATCTATCTCATCCCTCTCCTTTACCTCAGTTCCATATATAGTTCATTCTATTCCCAGAAAAATCTCTTAGACCTGCTCCCCTCCTATTCCTGTTTCTACCACCCTCACACAAACTTCTATTATCAGTTACCTGGACTATATTGCATTAGCATCCTAATAGGCCTCCATAACTCTATACTTCCTTCCTCCAATCCAACCTTTATACCACTGTCAGATATTTTCATTATGCATCAATCTTGTCACATCAAGTCTCTTCAAAAATCTTTAGCTGACCCCCTTTGCCTAAGGGGTAAAGTTTTTATGCTTGACATTCAGGGTTCTAACAGCTTACTTTTTGTCATTTTGTTAAACTACTTCCTTCTGGATAGGACTTTGCTTGCTCCTCTGCTGCATTTAGGGATTAAAGTTATCTATGTATGTCGCTTTTCCATCTGGCAGAATGTAGGCATAGTGAGAACAGAGCATCTTCTCTAAACTCTGAATTTCTTCCAGTGCCTACCA
>CM053580.1:319080746-319107629 GCA_028627135.1 Pseudochirops cupreus | reverse complement strand
TTAAGTGACTTGCTCAGGGTCACAGAGCTAGTTAGTGTCTGTGGTCAGACATAGACACTGTAGTCTGTGGATCTGAGCTCAGGTTTTCCTGATTCCATGCTAAGTACATGGAATATAAGTGCAGAGTATTGCAAATACTGTCACTGGTTAAAGTGTCACTTGATTTTATAGAACTACTTTTTTCCATTTCTTTTTTATTCTTTGCTACAAGGGAAACTTGCAGGATAGGGAAATGGGAGGGACATACTTAGAAATGAAGGTGATATAAAAGTAAAAGATAGCTATATTTTTTGTGAGGTTTGTTTTTTTTTTTGCTTTTTGGAGGGGGGAAAGTAGGGCAATTGGGGCTAAGTGATTTGCCCAAGGTCACAGGGCTAGTTTTTGTATTAAGGGTCTGAGGCCAGATTTGAACTCAGTTCCTTCTGACTCCAGGGCCAGTGCTCTATTCACTGTGCCACCTAGCCACCCCTGAGAGCTATATTTTAAAAAAGAAAAGAAAGAAAGAAATTTAGTACAGATAAATTTAGACTCTCACACTTAAATGCACATAGTCATTTGCACATGTATAGAATGAGGTTGGTGGTGTGGTAAAGCAATCTTTTTTGTTGTTGTTCAGAAAAAGAGATTGGGTTTTTAGTGCACTGTTAAGTATGAAATAATGTGACATAATATCCAAAGAAACTAATGCAACCCTGGGCTTCATTAAGAGCTACTTAATGATTTTTAAAGGTATATTAGCTTTGCTTTGTTTTGTTTTAAATACAGACATAATGTCCAGAGCAAGGGAACTGATGGTCTTACTCTACCCTTCTCTGGTCACATCTGAACTATTATGTCCAATAGACTCTATAAGGCCTGCCACCCCTCCCTTTGGTGAGTTCTTCCAGGGGCCTCCATTTTGTAAGAGGACACATTCATTCAATCTCTTGAACCTATTCCAAGTTCAGGACATCACAATCATTGTCTCCCACACTCCCATCATAAAACAGAATTAAGATAACACATAAATGAAATTGATGGACACTAATCCATCTACCAGCTTTTCTCAAGTTCCCTTTCATGTATTATCTTTCCCCATCTGAATGTAAGTTCCTTGAGGGCAGGGCCTGCCATTCTTTTTGCTTATATTGCTATCCTCATCATCTAGTGCCTGGTACATTCTAAGCACTTAATAAATACTTGTTTTCTTCTTTCAGTTCTGGGCATTTTAGGAAAAATACTGAAAAATTGAAGCATATCAGGAGGGAAATGATCAGAATAGTGGGAGGCATGGAAACCATGCTCTACAAGGATTCATTTGAAGGAAAAGGGGTCTGGAGAAGAGAATACTCAAGTATTTGAAGGGCTCTCATGTGGAAGAGAGATTAGACTTGTTCTGTCTGTCCCCGGAGGCTCAAAGTAGGATGAATGGGAGAAAATTATAGAGGCAAATTTTAGCTCAATATAAGAAGAAATGTTTTAACAATAGAGTGATCCACAAGTGAAAAAGGTTTTGTTGGAAGGTAAGTTCCCCATCACTGAAGGATGAACACTTTGGGGGATGTTATAGAATTGACTTCTTTTTTTTCACATTTTTATTTATTTTATTTTTAATTTATAGAATAAAACAAGCATTTCAATAACATAGTATAATTTAAAAAATGAAATTACTTCTGAAATCCATTCCAAGGCTGATATTCTGACTCTGTGGATGATTTTCAGACTGCAAAGAAAAGACAAAATATGACCAAAAGGAAATTAAAAGTTATTAGTGAGGAATTATCAAGAGAGCACCTAACAATTCTAATTGAGTTTGTCTGCTACTGTGGATGAATTATGCCACAGAGAAATTATGCAGCCCTTTGCATAACAAAGACCACATCACAGTGGAAAGAGTATTGGATCACTAGCAGTGTTTAAGCAGAAATAGGTGGCTACTTGTTGGAGGTGTTGTAGAAAAGGTTTCAGGTAAGCTTGGCACCATGGTGCACACCTGTATTTCCTGCTCTGAGTAGCTGAAGCTGAGGCCAATGGGTTGTTTGAGTTCAGAAGTCCTGAGGTACAATAGGGATAAAATGAATCAGTTATTTCCAGTAAGTCTGGCACCAATTTAGTGAGCCCTTGGGAGCAGAGGGCCACCAGGCTTCTTAAGGTGGGAAAAAAGTTCAAAGCTTCTGTTCTAGTCAATCAGCAGTGAGGTCAGACCATGAGTGGCAAATGGAGGTTTAGGCTAGATGCCCTGAAACCTCTTCCTGCTCTCAGATTCTATGCCCTAGGATTCTAGGTCATTGAGACAAAATTATGTATATGGTCTCATGGTTTGCTAAGTATCTTAGTCTGCTGCTTTACTTTATCATGTAGAGCACCTCTACCCATACACTCATACAGACCTAGTATGATGATTCTAATCAAATTCAGTCTAACAACAAGATAGTTCAATCTTGTGATCTTTAAGCTCTAAATTCAAAATAGGGCTTTGAGGAAATCTCAGTCTCATCCTAAGGCTAAGGAGCCCATTGGAACTACTCCTGTACATTCGACCATAGCCCTTTGTTTAGTTGCCATGACAGCCTAACCAGCTGTGTGAGAGATGGAGAGTGAAATAGGCAGTCCCTCCCATTTCCAGGGGAGATTGGAAATCTCAAGGCCTCCATTAAACATGCAAATTCTTTCCTCCTGGATTTGAATGCAAAGCTTCTGATATCTAGTTTGCTGTTGTTGTTTAGTCATTTTCAACACTATGCAATTCTTCATGACTCCTTTTGGGACTTTCTTGGCAAAGATACTGGAGTGCTTTGACATTTCCTTCTCCAGCTCATTTTACAGATAAGGAAACTGAGGTAAACATAGTTAAGTGACTTGTACAAAGTCACACAGCTAGTTAAGTGTCTGAGGCAGGTTTGAACTCAGGTCCTTGTGGCTCTGGACCAGTGTTCTATTCACTGTGCCATGTAGCCGCCCCTCTGATTCTAATGCCAATGCTCTTTCCACTATACTAAATTGCTATTACTTTAAAGATAAGGAGACTAAGGGCCAAAGGTATTGTCACACAGGGAGAGAATAACAGAAGTATTTGGACTAGATGAGATTCCCTTAGAGTTTCACATTATGCAGTTCTTTGACTTTGTAATGTTGTTTTGCTATGCTCTAACCTTATAATAATTTCCTTTAATTTAATTGTATCACCAATGACTTTGGAGATCATCTATTCTTGGCACAAAAATCCAAATCTTGGATTTTTTATCCTCTTTTGAGGGAAGAAAAAGGAGTTTAGTGAAAAGACATTGTTCCTTAAAAGATAAATATGTAAACACAGATATTGTGTGCATGCTCACAGTATGAAACTGTAAAGAATTAAGACTGATTTTTCACCCATGGCTTATGAGAATGTTAAGCTATTTCATAACCACATTACACACATGAATTTGCCCACAGGCACATATACCTGACTGTATCTTTAATTAGATTACAACCTCCACAAATGCAGAGATCACAGGGGTTTCTTTTTTGTGTCTGCTTTTTGGAGAGGGAGGAAGGGCAGTTGGGGTTAAGTGACTTGCCCAAGGTCGCACGACTAGTAAGTGTGTCAAGTGTCTGAGGCCACATTTGAACTCAGGTCCTCCTGACTCCAGGGCCAGTTCTCTATACACCGTGCCACCTAGCTGCCCTGCCTTTCATATTTTTTGTTTCTCCTCACAGCATCTGTTAGCATCCCCACGCCCTCCTCATAGGAGGCACTTACAAAGTGCTTATTCACTCAGTGACTTACCAAACTCTAGTAACATGACAACCACAGCCCTGAAAATTAGATATGCCTCTGATTGGCCAGTTTATTTGAGTCTCTGAGTTGGCCCAGAAAAAGTAATTTCAAACAATCAGAAATGACAAGCCCTCTCACAGATATACATCCTGTATCAGATACAAAGGGCTTTTGTTGAAACAAAATTTTCCTTCTCCTGAAAACTCCCCTTGGTTCAGCATCACTTCTTTAAGATAATTTCTCAAAGCTGTTCCCTCATTAAAGCCTTGTTCAATGTGGATTTGCAAAGATACAGGTAATGATTTGGAATTTAAAAGCTAGCATCTTCATGTTAACAGTCTGACTTGACGCTAGTTCATTGCTTTTCTTATTCAGAAAGAGCCTAAACACATTGTCACAATAATGGCTGCTGATTACCTTCTCCTGAAGAAGCCTCCAGGTGCTGGAGTTTGAGTCCCATGTCCAATCTCTGAGGTTTTGAATAAAGAAATAAATAGCAAAGGACACAGACGCTGATGACAAAGGCAAGTAAAACAAGTGCAGCAATTCCCAGTCCAATCAAGGCACCAATGCTGGGGGAGGGGAGAAAACAGGCAAATCACATGTGCTGGATTGGAACAGACAGAATGCATCTGGTCTGAGTACCAGGAGGGCTAATGTGCCATCATATTGTATCATATCATATCATATCATATCAAATCATATCATATCACATCACATCATATCATTTACCACGTCATACCATATATCATACCATTCATGTCATACCATGCCATACACATCATACCATAATGTGTCATGTCATATCATATCATATCATATCATACCATATATGGTGCCATGTCTTGTCATGTCATACCATATCATATATCATATCATAATCACATCATATAACATTATATTTATATGTATATATATTCTATATATTACATTAATTTAACTAGTAACATGGTTTTTCTCCTTAGAAGAAAAATCCAGGAGAATATAAGCTCCCAGAGGGCAGGACCTATTTCTCCTTATGTCCTTTGTATCCCCACTGTCTAACACAGTGCCTTCAAAGGGCATGTGCTTAATTGATCTCCATAATCCCCTTCCCTGAACCTGGCACTCCCAAATTTCTCCAAGCAGGGTTTTCTTCCAGATTAGTATTCTGTGCCTGTTCTAATGGGCTCCATAAATACTGGGAATACATTCTCCACGGGTAGTCATTTGTTTCAGAAATCAGAAGATAATTAGAGAAGAAGTAAAAAGGTCAGCCAAAAAAAAATTCGTCACTCCTCCCCACTAGACCTGTGATTTCATTGGTGTGGAGAATGCCTAGAGAAGAACGTCCTCTACCAGTACAGATTGGTGCAATGGGAAAGTCCAGGCTCTGGAATTGGAGGATCTGGATTCAAATTTAGCTCTGATACTCGTATATCTATGTGACTGGCTCAACAAGTCACTTGCTAAGCCTCAGTTTCTTCATCTATAAAATGAGGGGAGGGTTTGACTGAGTGGTTCCTGAGGTCTCTTGCAACTCTAGATTTATGTTTTTATATTCTTAGAGGGTAGCCCAAGACCCTAAGAGTTTAAGAAACTTGCTCAGGTTCACACAGGTAATTTGTGTTGGAGGTAGGGTTTGAACGCAGGTCTTTCTGACTCTGAGACCTCCTCTCAGCGATTGTGCCAAGTTGCCACAGTGAAACAAAATGAATAGGAAAATACTTATTTGTTTGTTTTCTGTGAAAATGAGGTGCTTCCTAGAGGTAAATATAAACACGTGAATTTCCTTTTGGGGGTCAAATAAGAAAGGTCATTTCAGGCTCAGTGTAATGGAAAGCGGGCCTGATTTGGAATCAGAGGCTCTGAGTCTGAAGTCCTATTCTGCTCGCCACCTGTGTGATCTCAGGCAAGTCATTTCACATACATGGTGCTTGACGCCCTTCATCTTTAAGGTGATGAGGCTGAACTGATCACAGAAGTGTCACTGACACCTTCTAAGAGCCATTTCAGCTCTAAGTTTATGACCTCATGTTCTTAAAAAACAAGACACCTAATCTACAAAGATAATTTCTCACTTTGGCCTCACCAGATACTGAAAATGCTATTGTTGTGAAGGAAGAAGAGAAGAAAAAAAAAAGGTCCAGGTAAAGGAAGACAGGAATTGAAGCAGTTAAGCTGAAGAATCTTATTTAGCCTCATCTCCCATGTCTGGTTTGGAAAGGTATAACATACCACCTGGAATCAGGCGCAGGAGAATTTTGTCTCAAAAGATCACTTATGTCTAGAAATATAAGGAAAAATATATATATATATATAGTTTATTATAGTTTATAGTTTTCTGAATGTTGTTGTTCAGTTGTTTCAGTCATGTCTGAATCTTTGTGATCCCTTTCAGGGTTTTCTTGGCAGAGATACTGGAGTGACTTACAATTTCCTTCTCCAACTCGTCTGACAAATGAGGAAACTGAGGCAAACAGTGTTAAGTGACTTGCCTAGGGTTTATAAGTTTATAAGTGTCTGAGGCTAGATTTGAACTCAGGAAGAGGCATCCTCCTAACTCCAGGCCTGGCACTCTATGCACTATGGCACCATCTGGCTGTCCAGTTTATTTCATACTAAATTGTAATAACACATTACAGTTAGCCAAGGTACCATGGTAGCAGATTTCTATCATCAGCCTTTTCAGAAATAATACCTGCTTCAGTAGGAAGGAAAAGTCATTCAGTGGTGTCAAGGCATTAGGAGACATCCTGTTTTCCAGAGCTAAGGCCCAGTAAGCAGGCTGTGCCCTGAGCTTGGCATAACCACAATTCTTTGTGCTCACCCTCTGGATGATCTCACTGTCTGGCAAAATCCCACATAATTGTTGTATTGCTTTGACCAGCACCAGGTGTTCTCTGATCTCAGACAAGTATCCACGAAGTCCTGCTATGAATCAAACTTGTCTCGTTGTTGCTGGTACTCCTCATGGTCAGAGCAACAGCTCACTGTGCGGCCGTTGGTGTAAGTATTTGGATCTCCCCACACTGTCTTGGGACCCTTCATTAGGTGTGGAGCCTCAGCACACGTGTCTAATCTGCCTCCTTGCTTGCACACCATTTCCCTTACTTAGAAATTAGATTTCTATTTGATTCCTGACTCTCCATTCTCTAGCCTGCTCTATTCAGCTCTGACCATCCACAGATTAGAGACCAGTCAGTTCGGTCCATTTGACAATGGGAAATGTGCTGGTTCAAGAATATAGAAGACTTGAATCCCACCTCTGGTTCTTTCTAGCTGCATAAACTTGGATAAGTTACAATTCCCCTGGATCCCTCATTTGTAAAATGAGTTGGTTGGACTAGAACTAGATGGACTTGGAAGTCCCTTCCAGGCCTACATCTATGGTCATGAACTTAGGTTCTTTATATTTTAAGTGGAAAAGATTAATTGGACTTTAAAGAGAAAAATGCATAAACATATATATGCTATCTTTCTTCTGTAAAATTCTCCTGAGTAGAGATTGTTTCATTTACTGTATTTGGGGCAGGTAGGTGGTAGAGTGGATAGAGCAGCGGGCCTGGAATCAAGAGGACCTGAGTTCAAATCCGAGACCCTAGCTAGCTGCATGACCCTACACAAGTCATTTAACCTGTTTGCTTCAGTTTCCTCATCTGTAAAATGGAGATAATAATAGCACTGACCTCCCAGGTTTGTTTCGTGTATAAAATGGGATAATAATTGGTAAAGCACTTAGCACAGTGCTGGGCATGTCATATGTGCTATATAAACGTTAGCTATTATTATTATAATCCCCAGCATCTGGCTCAGTGCTTGGTACACAATAAATACTAGTAAATGTTTGCTGATGGTAAGCTGATGCCCAGTAACTAGCTGGTGACTGATCCCAAAGTAGCAACTTTGCACTGAAAATGAATGATAAATGACTCCACAGTTTTCTTACGGTGGCCATGGTCATCGGCTGATTCCTAGTGGGCCACAGAAAGTCACTCAGCTCAGACTCCTTAGTTTATTATCCCTCAGCTTAGATTTCAGTCAGTTCTAGACCTATGTGAGGGTGTGGCTAATTTCACTTTCAGTATAAATATTTCTTCCTAAGATTGGGTCTTCTGGTTGCAGTATCTTTTAGTGGTTAGTGCTACTCTTGTGGTTGGGAGCACTTCTAGGCACATTTATCTTCCCAGAAGTTCAGCTGTTAGCTGTCATCACCAAGGGTTTAGAAAGATCTGTGATCCTAGTGGGGTAAGTTGCTTTGGACCAATCAAGCACACATGGCCATTGAAATGGTATCAGATGAATGCATAGCCATGACAGATAGCCTAAACAGTGGGAAAAGCTACCTAAAGATGAGAACTAAATCATGAAAAGGTATGAAAAAGTCAGATGGAACCTCCAAAAACTAGATTAGGTATTCTGGAGGGAGAATAGTTCCTTCTACATTTGAGTATGATACATAAAGATCTCCAAAATATTCCATCCATAATTTTCCCCTGATGCCACATTCTTTCCTCCTGACATTACTTTGTCATTGTCCCATTCAGTGATGGGTATAAAGAAATTATCTTTATGGGATTCTGATGGGCTACCAGAGCAGCTAGGTGGCGCAGTGGATAGAGTACCAGGCCTGGAGTAAGAAAAACTTGAGTTTAAATCTGGCCATAGACACTTACTAGCTGTGTGACCCTGAGCAAGTCACTTAACCCTATTTGCCTCAGTTTCTTCATCTGCAAAATGAGCTGGAAAAGGAAATGGCAAAGCTCTCCAGTATCTTTATCAAGAAAACACCAAATGGGGTCACAAAGAGTCAAAAATGACTACAAAAATTATGGGCTACCAAGAGTGACCATGTAGATTTCCTAAGATATCCAATTTAACAAGTATTTATTCAATTCCTACCTACCCCATGCTCAGCACTGTGCAATAAGCACTATCTCTAGATGCTAGAGACAGTGAAAATTACAGTCAACAAGTATTTATTAAGTGCCTACTATGTGCCAGGCATGGGAGATAACAGAAACAAGGAATGGAACCATCTCTACTTGTAGTGAGCTTATATTCTAGTTGGAGAAATAATGAGCACATATGAAAATATATACAGCATAGGGGAGGCTAGGTGGCACAGTGAATAGAGCACCAGCCCTGGAGTCAGGAGGACCTGAGTTCAAATCCAGCCTCAGACACTTCATACTTAACTAGCCATGACCTTGGGCAAGTCACTTAATCCCAACTGCCCTGCCTTCCCCCCTCCAAAAAGCAAAAAAGAAACCCAAAAAGCCAAAAATATATACAGCATAAACACAAAGTGAATAAATGCAAATATATACCAAGTAGTTAAATAAAAGATAGCTTGGGAGAGAGAGCCTTCACCCAGAAGAGGGTCTATGATCTGCATCTTAAAGAGAGTACACTTCAGGGATTGGGAACTGGCCACACAAAGGCAAGGAGACACGAGATAAGGGAAGGTAGTACAGCAGTGCCATGTAGTAATGTCCCACTTCACTTCCTCTCATTATGGAGGAGGGTCTGATCTGAGGTCATGTAGGGACAATCTACAGAACTTCAGTGAGCTGGCCCACCTATTACCCTCACTTGCCTCAAGGAAAGCCAAAAGGAACCTTCCACCCCCATTCCACAGATGGGGAGACTAAAGTCCGGAGAGATTAAGTGATTTCTCCAAGGTCACACAGAACAGCAGATCCAAGATTTAAACCCAAGTCTTTTGATTCTGAATCCAGCACTCCTTCCACTGCACCACCTTGTAGGGACAGCTATACTTTTTCTTACAGCAGTAGTAGAGTCCAGGTACAGGCAACTCCTGGAATAATTTTCCCAAGTCAGACTAACTTCATAATGAAAACTCCAGGTTTACTAACTGGAATCTATGGATGGATCAATTATATATTTTCCTAAAGAAACCAAAGGTGACAAAAGCATTCTACTGGATAGATTCCACTGAATATTTATCAGTACTAGAGGATGTTAGGGAGCTATCCATTGGCTTCTATGTTTCACAATGAATCATTTCTGTGTGGCACTCAAGAGCTTCTTGGAGACCCCAGTGGCTTAAAACTTTCTGTTACAGGGCAACTAGATGGTACAGTGAACAGGGCACCAGCCCTGGAGTCAGGAGGACCTGAGTTCAAACCCAGCCTTAGACACTTAACAGCTGTGTGACCTTGGGCAAGCCCCTTAAGACAAAAAAAAATTTTTTTTAACGTTTCTGTTATATCCAATGTAGGAACAGCAAACTTCCTATCTGAAACTTTTGCCACCATTGCGTGGAGTCCTTATTTCACCAGACCAGCCTAGTGAATCACTCATCTAAGTGCCAAATAATATTGTGCCTGCCGTACCAAGCAAAGCACAAATGTTTTGAAGAAATTCATTATATTTAAGCCTAAATCATCATACTGTCTGACTTCTCGCCAAAATATCAGTACCTATTTGAACTTAATTGGAGAGAATACTCCCCTTCTGAAACGAACAAGAACATTAAATATAAAAACGCAGCTTTATTACTGATAACATTTACTAATGAGTAACATTTATCCACTTACTGTGGACTTGGGTGGTACTGCCTCTCAAGTCATGTAAGATAACTGAGAGCAGGGGCCCAACTAGATTGAAGCAGACAATCTAAGGGGATACAAAGGATGCTTTTCTTTCCCATGAGCCCTGAGGAATATGCATTTTCCCAAATGAATAAATTGTCATATGTCACTAAACATAAAAGCTCTTTAAAGAAGAAAAAAAGTACTCCATAAATAAAAGTGATGATCACATTTCAGTTGTACTTTTAATGGGAAAAGGAAAGAGGCAAAAATTCTGCCTGAGATCAGACCATTTGTCCACAATAGGTAAGGAACATTATGTAAAACAAAATTGGAAGATAGGTTTAAGTGGCACACAAACTTTCTGCATAATATTATCCACTTTATCATAATGATGATGTCTAAAGGATTAACAAAACAATAGGCAATTCTGCTGAATTGATCTAAGGGAAGGTGTCAAAACATCTGGGGGAAAAAGGCAGAAGGCAGGGAAGGAGCAAGGAGGGAGGGATAGGAATGGGAGGAAAGAAGAAAGGAGAGAGGGAAAGAAAGAAGAAAGGGGAAGGACAGAAGGATGGAAAGGGAGGGAGGAAAGGAAGGATGGACCCAATGGAAGGAGGAAAGATGGAGAAAAGGTTAAAAGAAGAAAAGGGAAGGAGGAAAGGGGGGGAAAGAGGAAACAAAAGAAGGAAGGATAGGGGGAAATGAGCACCTAAAGAAGTAGCTCTTGATTAAAAAGGAGGGAAATAAAACAGCAAAGCAGTTTGTAGCATTAATCAGAAAACAGAATGTTCGTGCCTCACCACCTTTTCCAATTTTATATATCAATTGATTTTGCCTTACAATGAATATTTTTCTGAATCCCCTGAGTGAAAATGGAGGTAATTGCTCTCCTTGAGTTAAGGAATTCAAATTCGAGGGGCTTTCTCTGCCCCTCAAATGGGCCTGATTCATTTTATGTGGTTAGAAGCAAACCTGGAAAGGGGAGCCCCTACAAAGGATGCACACCCTGTGTGGGGAGAGCGTGCCTACTCTTGTGGCCTCAAATTAAAACACCAGCACAGTGGCTCTCTATCAGGACAAACACTTAGCCCTTTCCTTCTCTAACAGGGCATGATTCTCAAGAACTGAACTCTTCACTTTGCCAATGTCCCAGGATAACGAAGAAAGAAAATAGTTCACCTCTAGCTTTGTAAGGGGATACTAAGGGAGGAGGGAGGAGATTAGTCTCCGAGCCTTACTGGGCAATGAGACGATGCAGATAGGGAAGGGGTGGAGGAAGTGGGAGAGCATGAGGAAGGGGAGAGAAGGGGAAGGGAGAAAAGAAAAAGATGAGTATGGGAATGGGATGGGAAGGGGATCAGTACGGAGGAAAAGATCAATATGCAAACGGTAAACAGAAAGAGAATGAAAATAGGGATGCTGAAGGGATAGGGATTAGGAGAGGCTGGGAATGACGATAGTGGTTGGCTGTGGAATTGGGAATAGGACCTTTTGCTCTAAAACCAAAGACTGTAATATTTCCAAAGCTGGAGAATTCTCTCTAGATGTGCACATAAAGCAGCCTGCTCCTTTCCGTTAGCTTCCACAGGTGGCTGTGTCTCTGGCTTTGGGGCGAGGGAAAAGGAACGAAGGGGTGAATGCCTGGGTCTCTGGTGGAGGGTGCTGCCGATTGCGCCACAATCGGCTGTCCCAACCACTTCCAGCCCCTCTCTCCCCTCTCCCTCAGTTCCCACGCCCTCACCTGAGGCTCCACATGTAGCTGTACTTGTAGGGGAAGTAGCTGCCCGGCTCGCTGCAGCAGTACTTGAGGTCGGCGAAGCCGCAGCAGTATATGAGGGTGGCCCCCTCTCCATGCCGGGGGCACTGGAAGGTCTCCACGAAGGTGTGGTTGAGGCTGTAGTAGCCGGAGCAGATTTGGCTGGCCTCGATCATCTCCACTGACAGCAGAGACAAGAAGAGGCTCCCGACTCTGGGCTGTGTACCTTCAAAACCTGTGCCCAGCCCCACCTCAGCCCTACTCCTGCTCTCTGTTCTTCCCAATCCTGCCACCCTCTGTACCCGAATCGCCTCTTCTGTTTAGTCCTTTGACAGTTTACGCGTCTAATCTCCTTTCTGCCCCTATTGCTCCTTCTACTGCCTCTCTCCACATGAAGCTTAACTCTGGCGTCTCTCTTTGGCTCCTGAACCGCTTTTTTTTTTTTTTAATCAGCCGGCCTCTGTCCCTGTCACCATAGCCCTTATCTTTGAAACTCCGTCTCTGTCTCGCTGTTTCTCTCCTCCCTGCTCTTTCCTTCTCTTACCTATTTTACTCTTCAAAGTGATCTTTCTTTCCCTTTTAAAAAAGAGACAGCATAAAGGAAAGAACCAAGGGACGGAAGCTGGGATGCTAGAAAAGACTTTTCAATCTAAACATACAGGACCAAGTTAGTATGAACTCAGGACTGCTGGAAATTCTGAGAACAACAGAAAGTGTTGGGTATCTCTGTCTCTGTCTCTGTCTATACTCTCTTTTCCATATCAAGGATCACTGAAATGTGTAGGGGGTGGGAGGTCAATCAAAGGCTCTGGGGAGGTAAAGAGGCACTTAATTTATTAGGTTTCCATTTATTTTTAGACACATTTATCCATAAGTATATAAAAAGTCAAGCAACCCATTAAAGATTAAGTACATTTTATTAAATAAATATAATAAATATTTTAAAATAAGCTTCATTTCCATATTATGGAGGGGAAATGGAAGGAAGGGAAGGAGAGGAAATGGAAGGAAGGGAAGGAGAGGAAATAAGAAAAATAAGGAATGAGAATCAGAAATAATTGTTACTTATACTATATATAATATATTGTATATAAAAAGCTTAACATCATTGTTATCATATATCTAAATATACAAATCTATATAGACATCTATATCTTCATATAAAAGTTTGACATCCTGTATAATACAGAAAGACTTATTGAAGTTCTTTACATGTGTTATCTGATTTGATCCTCACAATAATCTTGTTAGATAGGCTTTACTATTATTTTCCTTTCCTCTTTCTACAGACAAGGAGAAGAGAGAGAGACAGAGACAGAGACAGAATCAGAGACAGGGAGAGACAGAGAAACTTGACAGTGGTAGCAATGTAGCAAGTCCCCAAGGCAGGATTGGAATACAGGTCTTCTTGCCTCCAAGTTCCATGTGCTATTCATTGGTGCCTAAAGAGTAGAATGATAGAAAGAGAGGGATAAACTGCCCCAGAGGGGGTGGGAGATAAGAAAAGAGAGAAAGTCTGAGAAGGAAAGACATAAAAAGGCGGCCCAGCAGGTTTTAAGAAGTGTTAGGTTTTATTTGTCAGGTTTTTCCTTGTGTCCATCTCTGCCCACTGCAAGAAGGAAATGTCTCCTGATTATCTCTGGCAAGAGACACAAGTCTCCCTACAACACAGAACTAATCACAGTCAGACTAAGAAACTTCCTTCACCAATGTTATTTCATAGGATCACACATTTAGAGCTGTGAGGGACCATCTAATCCAACTCTTTCATTTTACAGATGAAGAAATTGACTTGTTCAAGGTAACTGTGGCAGAACTGGAATTCAAACTCAGCCTGTGACTTCTATTCCAGTTTTCATTTCACTGTAACATGCTGCCTCCCATATACTGCAGCTACTCCTATTCTAACAAAAAGTTTGACCTCTGTTAATTATCTCCTGATGATTATTTATCTTGACTATACCTTACTTTGTATATATTTGTTCACATCTTGTCTCTCCTATTAGACTGTAAGGTCCTGGAGAGCAGGGATTAGTCTTTGCCTTCTTTTTTGTATCCTGAGTGCTTAACATAGTGCTTGACACATAGTAGGTACTTAATAAATGTTTAACGATGGACCACAGAAATTCTACTGCCCTTTGCCTCAGCTACCATCACCAAGAGTAGATATGATGGCTATACATCTCAGATGTCCTTTCTCCCTAAGACACCAAGGTATCCCCCACCTAACTTGTGCAGGAGTTAGCAAAGTTCACCAGTATCTCCCACAAATACCTACTAAGTCCCAAGAAATCTCTCTGGGGCAACTTTATAAGATCGTTTAAATCACCATACCTATACCAGCCCTAGAGTGGAGTGATTGAGAAAAGAGGAATAATTCCTAAAGACCAGCTATATTCTCTTGTCATACCCTACTGTCAATTTAGACTGTGGATGTTTACTTCATTGTTGTCATTTCCATACTCAAAAACCTTCAGTGGTTCCTTATTACTTCTTACCATCAAGTTTAAACTGTTCTAGTACAGATTATATCACCATTCGGTTTGCTTCCCGATGCAGAAGGTAATGGCATGAGTGTAGCTGGAAGAATTCTGTAAATGCAAATCCTTCTAAGTTAAAGATTATCTGTCTGTCTTCTATTTATCTAGCATCCCACTTAGCTTTTCATCCCCACCTTCCACAGCTAGGTCCAAAACGATAGCCAGAACAACCAGCTGCTTCAGGTTTCAATTGTTTTGCCAAAATGATGAAAGAAGTTGAGTTCTAGGAATGTTTATAGCTTTAAAAAGACCAATCATTATTTAGTTCTAGGACTAGGCTTGTGCCTTCTCTGTTTCTCTACCCAAAGTCACTTCCTTGACTTCCTAAAGAGCCAGAATCTTCCTGCATATCCAAGTCTCTCGTCTCTTGTTCTCTACTTTTGGAATACAGGGTAATCTCTCAACTACAAGCATCATTAGGCACTTCCATATTAGACTACCAGTATCTATCTATTTTCTGAGCCTTGATTACATTCTAACATACTCCTACTACTGTCACATTTTAAACATGGATATGAACCTGATACACCTTCCTGATAAGTGGGATAAGAAAATATGTTTTTGCCAAAACCCAAGGTAAGGTCTGTTGGGTCAAGTTCAATAAATCTTTGTGAAGCAAAGTGAAAAACACAAAATTCATCCTGGTCTCTGGCCTCATAGGGCTTCAAGTCTAGTAGAGAGAATTATATATACATATGTGACCACCAGATGGTGCTACGTGTTAAGCTTTGGAGGTTTAGGTGGAAAAAAAAAAAAAAGGGGGGGGGAGGAAGAGTCCCTTGCATTCTTTTCTAGCCCCCACCTTCAGAACTTTGGCGTATGGCTGCTCCTTTGAGAAGACATCTTCCTCTTCCTACCACTTGGCCTGAGGGCAATGATCTTACCTGGGTTCAAGCCTCCCGGCTGAAGCTGGAAAAGTCACTAAGATATCTGACAGTCTATGCTACTACCTAAATCTTGCTTACACGTGATTAGCAGTTATCTGTCTATCTTTGCTACTGAGGAGCTCATAAGAGTTATTAACAAAATCAAAACTATAAGATGCTTTCTCATTCAACTCAGCCATGAATCAGGGAGTTCACACTTATAGAACTCTGCTGGTCACATCCATGTATTATTAGGCAACTGACTGGTGGTATAGTTTGTGGAGAGTAGTTTAGATTTGCTAATAGGAGTTAGTTAGCAGTCACTAGGGGCTTCAGAGTAGGGAAATAATAATAAGAAAGTAGAAATCCACAGCCCAAGTCAACAGTAGGGTAAGAAAAGAAAGAGTACATGACTGGTCTCATAGAATTGTTCCTCTTTTCTCAGTCACTCTATTCTAGTTAGGTCGATTTAAGTAATCCCAACACAATTGTAATCAGAGACATTCCTTGGAACTTGAGAAGTAATTTAGGAAACACTGAAGCCTAGTATTTTGGACCTCTGTCCTGTTTAGTTCTTTGAATCCCAAGCTAGTTATGGGGTTTTTCTCCATTTTCAATGCCCCTGTATGCTAGGTTTTTTAAAAAATTATTTTTCTTACATTTTAAGTTCTGAACCATCTCCCTGCCTCCCTACCCTGCATTACAGAAGGCCACCATTTGATGCAGATTTATAAATATACGTAGAACCATACTACATATATTTCTTCTTATCAGTTATTTCTCCGGAGGTGAATAGCATCTTCCTTCATAGCAAGGAATTGATTTATAATTAATTTGAACATTTATAGTTCTCAGAATAACTTAGTTGTTCACAATTATTCTTCAAACAATAATGCTGTTACTGTATACAACATTTTTTTGGTTCTGCTCACTTCACTTTTGATTATTTCATACAAGTTTCCCCATGTTTTTCTAAAATCAACTAGCTCATTATTTCTTACAGTGCTGTAGCATTCTATCACAATCATATACCACAACTTGTTCAACCATTCCCTAATTGATGGTCATCCCCTAAATTTCCAGTTCTTTGCCACCATAAAGGGAACTGCTATAAATATTTTAGAACATATAGGCTCTTTTCCTTTTTCCTTTATCACCTAGGGAAACCTAACAGTAGAATTGCTTGATCAAAGAGTATACGCAGTTTAATAACTCTTTGGGCATGATTCCAGATTGTTCTCTAGAATGGTTGGATCGATTCACAGTTCCACCAACAGTATATGAATATATGTTATTAATTAAAGAACATTTATCACTGTTCATAATTTATAGGAGATAAAATCAGGAATAGGAATAGTTTAATAAAATAAAGAAATCATATAGAAAATACATGCCAGCTGTAGGCATCAGGGGTGGAGGTGGGATGCAATCCCTCACCCTTCACACTTGAACTAGTGCAATAGTCCAATTGGTGGGCCTCCTTGTTGCAAGTCACTTTCTGCTCCAGTCCATTTTCCATTCAGCCATCAAAGTGATCTTCCTAAATTGCAAGTCTGACCATATTATACCTTCTCCCCAGTTTTTCCTGCTTGTTTATACATACATGGTTGTTTGTAGGTTGTCTCCACCATCAGATCACAAATTTTCCCAAAGAAGGGATTTGTTTTTGCCTTTCTTTATACCCCCCAGTACTTAGCACAATGCCTGGTACATGGGCATTTTAAGTAAATTTTCGACCAACTGACAAAACTCTCTCATCTTCCCAACTTGCTTCCCAATCTTCCCTCCTACTTAGCCATGCTTACCACTTTGGCATCATCTTTGACCCCTCATGTTTGCATATCCAATCCATTTCCAAATAACATTTTTACCTTCACAATATCTCTCACATAGTCTACTCTCCATTTGCACAGCCACAAACCTAGGTCAAGCCTTCATCACCTCTTGCCTAGATTATTGCAATAGTTTTCTAACTGGTCTCTCTGCCTCAAGGACCTCCCCATTCCAGTCTATGCTCCATTGAACTATCAAAATGACCTTCCTATAGTGTAGATCTAACCATGTCACTCCTCCATTCAATAGATCCCATGACTCTTATTATCACTAGGATCAAATATAAATTCTTCTAGTTGGCATCTAACTCTCTTCATGACCTGACCTCCCCTTACCTTTTCAGTTTTCATAAATTTTAGTCTCTTCCAGACACTACATTCAACTACATTCACCCACTAGTTGCTCCTCACAGGAGACATTTCATCTCCCATCACAGTGCCATTACACTAACTGGGCTCCAGGCCTGGAATGCTCTGCCTCCTCACTTCTCCCTCTTAATTTTTTTTCAAGATTTCTCTCAAATCTTGTTTTCTACAGGAGGCTCAACCCCCAGGCACTAATGCCTTCCCCTTTGAGATCACCTTCCACCTATTCTCTGTCTCTCTCTGTCTCTCCATCTCTCTCTGTCTCTCTCTCTCTCTCTCTATATATACACATATATGTGTGTATCTATGTTTATATATACATATGTGTGTATCTTGTATGTTCCTAGCTATTTATATGTTGTCTCCTCCATTAGAATGTGAGCTTCTTGAGAGCAGAGATCATGTTTTCATCTTTCCTTGTATCCCTAATGCTTAACACTGTGCTTGACATAAAGTAAGCACATAATAAATGCTTGTTGAGTGACTAATGAGTGGAGCCTGTGGCTTTTTCCTGAGTCTATTTGTCTCTTTTCTGTCTGTGTCTATGTCTCTCTGTGTCTCTGTCTATCTCTTTGCCTCTCTTGCTTTTTAATTGCCACGGGCCAAAGGTGGCATCTTTACTCTACTCCATGCCTGAACCTCCTCTGAACTTTGTGTTCAGCCTTCTTAGCTTAGAATCCTGCAAAGTCTCGCGGGGGATGGGAGGGGATAGAGGACTCCTGGAGGGGGGTTAGGAAAGGGTGGCCTGAGGTGGAACTCACACTGTTCTTCAGAAATGCAGTTCCTAGGGGTCAATGTTGCCAAGTCCCACAGAGGAAGTCTGAATTCCCAGTTACATATAAATATCAATAATGTAAAAGTGCATAAGAGAAATATAAACAATTTATCAAATAGAAAGGTCAGAGGTAGGTTCTTGGAGGAATTTGGACTTGATTTGGGCTCAAAAGTAAGGTTAGGCCTTATCAGTTTGGGGATGTAGCAGAGACTTTTTCAGGCAAAGAGACAGATTTTAAAAAAGCAAAAGGTGTATACCAGGGACAGCATGGAGTGCTGATTGATTGCAGTGTACTTTTTAAAGGAATAATAAGAGCTAACAATAAATCCTATTTTTATAGTGCCCTAGTGAATACTCTCTAGACCAGCAGTTCTCAACCTGTGGGTTATGTTCAACTTGTAACAATGATAATACATCCTGCATATCAGATATTTACATTACAATTCATAACAGTAGCAAAATTACAGTTATGAAGTAGCAACAAAAATAATTTTATGGTTCAGGGTCACCACAATATGAGGAACTGTATTAAAGGGTAGCGGCATTAGGAAGGTTGAGAACCACTGCTCTAGACTCACCACCCCAAAACCAAACTGGCTTCATGTTCCACTCAGGGTTCTAGGGGCATCCTTGAGCAATTGAAACATCTCTAAGGGTATGACTTGAGTTCTCATGCTAAATGTGCTCCCTCCATGGACCACCAGTAACTAGGTCCCTGGTTCCATTTAACCAATTAATTCCCTTTTACAAAGAGGTATTTACTTTGACTATATAGCAAGATTAGAAGCAAAAAAATATTTTCCCTCCCTGCAAAGTTCCATGAGGGTACACTATTCTCAGCCTCTGGGCTCAAACTTAACAGTTTCTATATAGCATTGACCCCACTAAGTCCACATCCAAATGAAGAGAAATGACCAGAGAAGTTTTTGTTCTAGCTACTGTTGGAAAGTCACTCCTCTAGGCATTTTTGGTATCTCTGCTGTAAAAACCCTGCATGGACTAAACTTCCAGACTTCTGGACTTCCGGACCCCCAGGTGTTTCAGTCTCCTGATCTTTGAATACTCACAAAGGCAAAGGCTCCAATTTCCTTTCCTTAAAATGAAAGACCAAGTGCCAAGGCAGTCAAAGAATCAAGGCCAAGGCCATCATAGGTCACATGTTGGCTTTGATTAGGAAGAAGGCCAAAGATCTCTCCCCTTACAGTATTATCTCTCACTGAACACCATCACCTAGGTAGAAATAAGTCAAAGAAAAGAAGCCAAACCAAGAAAAGAAAGAGCACACTAAGTAAGTCCTTTTGAATGTAGCTCCAGTTCTGGTTTTGCAACCATAGCCAATCAAAGAGGCTGCTATATACCCTGTGGTTAGCAGACCAGAACCAGTTACAGAATGTATGTTCCTATTACATCTCTCCCAGACTCCATATGTTCCTGCAGGACACCTCCATCTGACTGCTCCACTGACATCTTAGCTCATATTATTATCTCCCTGATCTATTTTTGTTGTTTTTAGATCATTTCAATCCTGTCTGGCTCTTTGCGACCCCATTTGAGGTTTTCTTGGCAAAGACACTAGAATGGTTTGCCATTTCCTTCTTTAGTTCATTGGGAAACAAGCAAAGTTAAGTGACTTGCCCAGGGTCACACAGCTAGAGTTTAAGGCTAGGTTTGAACTCATGAAGAAGAGTCTTTCTGATTCCAAGCCCAGGACTCTCTCCACTGCGCCACCTAGCTGCCATAGGATCTACTACAAAACTACATACTCTGAAGTCCCTCCAAGGCGCTTTCATTATAAGTCACTATGACTCTCTTGGAAGAAGGCTCCCTAGTCTCTTCTACAAAGGGAATTGCTTGAATGGCACTGTACACAATCATAGAGACTGGGCTTAGTAGCCAGTCCTCCTTTATGAGACTTTAAAGTTTTGGGAGTACTTTACCCCTAAAATCCCTGTAAAGCAGGTATTATAAACATCATTATTCTCATCGTCAATTGAGAATGCTGAGGTTCAGAATGAAAAAGGAGATGGACAAATTCACATATCTAGTAAGGGTTAGAGCTGAATTATGAACCCAGGCCTTCCTGATTCCAATTGTAATGCTTCTCCCACTATATCATGCTGTATCCAGGGAATAAGACAGAAAAGGGTGGGATAATGACAGATTAGGGCATAAGACTTTTAATATTAGACTGATTTTGAAGCTTATTTAGTAGGCTACATGGAGCCTATTAAGGGTTTTAATCAGAGGAGTATGTAACCAGATCTGAGCACCAGGAAGACATCTGGAAGTGGTACAAAGGATGGATTGGAGGGAAAGAGAGTAGAGGCATAAAGATCTGTCAGAAGGCTGATTGCAATAGTTCACATGGGATACACCAGAGTGACAGTAATGAGAACAGATGGGAGAGGATAAAAGTGAGAGGCATTGGGGAGACAGAATTAATGGGTCATTGGAACAGATTGGATATAAGAAGTAAGGGAGAGGAAAGAGGAATGATCTTACAAGATTCTGAACAGACAAAATGGCAAATAACAAAAGAACAACAAAAAAAAAGAAGTTGAAATGAAGGATAGGCCTGGTAGTGTGGTAGGCATTGGCAGTACTTGCTTTGGAATCAGAGGAACTAGATTTGAAGGCTACTTTGCTTAACCTTTCTGGGTCTCAGTTTCCCCATTTGTAAAATAAGGGAGTTTAGACTACTAGGTGATCTCTAAGGCTCCTTCTATCTTTAGATCCTATAATAAGCATAGTTTGAGAAATCCTAAAATGAATTAAGATGGCAGTGGAGTAGTCAGATGGAGACACCCTGTAGGAACCTGGAGAAGCGGATATGGAGCTTGAAAGAGATGTAGCAGGAAATCTAGGCAGAGATAGTAGGGTTTTAAAAGTAAATTTTCTTTTTAGTTCCAAATTCTCTCCCTCCCCCTACTCTTCTCCTACCCTCTGAGAAGGCAAGAATTGCAATACACACTATACATATGAAGTCATGCAAAACATTCTGCATAAATCATGTTCTGAAGGAAAAAAAAAGAGAAAGAAAAAATGCTTCAATCTGTCCATCAGTTTTCTATCTGGAAGGAGATAGTATTTTCTACCATGAGTTCTTTGAAATTGTGATGTATCATATTAATAAGAATTACTGAGTCCTTCACAGTGGATTTTCTTTATAATATTGCTGTTTTATGTATTGTTCTCCTGGTTTTGCTAACTTTACTTTGTATCAGTTCATATAAGTCTTCCCAGGTTTTCCTGAAACCATCTTCTACATCATTTCTTACAGCACATAAGAATTCCATCATATTTATGTGCCCCAACTTTTTCACCCATTCTCCAATTGATGGTTATCCCGTTTTTCAAATTCTTTGCCACAACAAAAAAAGAGCTACCACAAATATTTTTGTACATATGGCTCCTTTTCTTTTTCCTTTGATCTCTTTGAGAGTATTAGAGATAATTGTTTTTAACAATTAGAGTGAACACAGTAGGAGATAGTATAAGAAGAAAAGAGATCCAAGGACAGAACCTTGGGGAAAATCCAATTTAAGGATTTGAGTATTATGTCTGCACAGTGAATTCTTGGGTTACTGCTAATTTATCTTGTAGTATTTCAGCATACAAAACCTCCCTTTATTTGGCCCAATAAGGATGGCCAGAAAAGTAGCAATAACTCTTATTTCTATAGGGCCTCAATGTATACAATCCAGCAAAGTAATCAATCAGCGAACCAATAAGAATTTATTTGGCATTTGCTATGTTCCCGGTTCTATGTTAGGTTCTAGGGATACTGATACAAAGAACGGACAAACTCTACCCATTAGGAGATTACATTTTAACAGGGGAGACAAGGAATACGTATGTAACTATGTATGGAATAAATATAAAGAGAGTAGGTCCAAAGTAGCTAAATATGAGGTATTTTGGGGAGGAGTCACTAGCAACTAGGGATATCTGGAAAAGCTTTATGTAGAAGATGGTGTTTGACCTTTTTCTTGAAGGGAAGAGAGGAATTCTATGAAGTAGAGGTCAGCAAGGAAGGAATTCCAGATACGGGGGTTGGCCATGGAGGCATAGGAACTGGAAATGGAGTGTCATGTATAAAAAAATAGAAAGAAGACCCGTTTGGTTGGATCATGGAGTATATAGGAAGACAAGTATTGTAAAATGAGACTCTAAAACTAGATTGTGACCAGGTTATAAAGGTCTTTAAGAGCTAAACTGATGGGTTTATTTATTATCCTAGAGGCAATGGGGAGTCAGGAAATTGATTGAGTAGAAGAGTGATATGGTCAGTTCTGAATTTAAAGGAAAGACTTTGTCATCTGTGTGTAGGGTGGCCTGATGTGGGAAGAGACTTGAGACAGAAAAAACCAATTAGGAGGCTTTAAAAATAATCTAGTCAAGAAAGACAATGATCTGGGGAGGCTAGGTGGCACAGTGAGTAGAGCACCGGCCCTGGGGTCAAGAGGACCTGAGTTCAAATGCGGCCTCAGACACTTAACACACCAAAAAATACTAGCCTTGTGACCCTGGGCAAGTCACTTAACCCCAACTGCCCTACCTTTCCCCCTCCAAAAAAAAAAGCTAAAAAAAAATACAATGATCCAAGACAATCCCAAAGGATTAATGATGAAGCACGCTATCTACCTTGAGAGATACCTCATATTTAGCTACTTTAGACCTACTCTCTTTATATTTATTCCATCCATAGTTACATACATATTTCTTGTCTCCCCTGTTAAAATGTAATCTCCTTATTGGTAGAGTTTGTCTGTTTTTTCTATTAGTATCTCTAGAACCTAGCATAGAACTGGAAACATAGCAAATGTCAATATTGTTTAAATGAAGCCTGAATTGTGCTACTTTTCATTTTTTTCTTTCATTCTTATTCTTTTGTTTGAGTTTTCCTGTATAAAATGAGTCATATGGAAATGTTTTACGTGATTGCATATGCATAGCCTACATCTGTTTGCTTATCATCTCAGGGAAGGGGGAGGGAAGAAGGGAAGGGGGAGGGAAGAAAGGAAGGGATGAATTGAATTTGGAACTCAAAACTTTATTTAAAAACATTTAAAAATTGTTTTAGGGGTGGCTAGGTGGCGCAGTGAGTAGAGCACTGGCCCTGGAATCAGGAGGACCTGAGTTCAAATTTGACCTCAGACACTCAACACTTACTACTCCTGTGACCTTGGGCAAGTCACTTAACTCCAATTGCCCTGCCTTCTCCCCTCCAAAAAGAAAAAAAAACAAATATAAAAGTTGTTTTAACATGTATTTGGAGAAAAAATAAAACAAATGAAAAAAAAATCAAGGCAAAGAGATAATGAGGGTCTGTATTAAGGTGGTGGTGGTGCGAATAAAGACAAGGAGTTAAAAGCAGATGTTGTGGAGGTAAAAATGGTGAGATCTGGCAACTAATTGAATATGTGAGGTGAGGAAGAATGATGAGTTAAGAAAAACAGTGAAATGAGAAAACTGCACAAATGGGAAAAAATGACGTTGCCTTTGACAGAAATGGAAAGGTTGGAAATGAAGTAGGTAAACAGTGGAAACCATTTAAAGTATATTGGGATTTTGCAATAGGTGTTTTCTCAACAAAAAGATGGTCAGATAATTTTTATTCATTTCAAAGAAGTACAAATAGTGCCAGATCACAATAAAATAAAATTCAAAGTAAAAAAAAGCAGGAAAATAAAGACTGCCTTTCATGATTTCTCAAAGCAAACATTTTATCGTTCATGGTTTATGACAAGTGCTAACATGAATAGTTATTAAATTTAGTCCTAAATGTTGCTGACTATAATCTCCCTCTTATTGCAGCCATGATAATAAATCAATCAACAAGCATTTATTAAGTGCCTATTATGGGCCAAGAACTGTTATAACTGCTGGGAATACAAGTACAAATGTGAGCCAGTCTTTGTCCTCAAGGTACTTACATTCTTAGCACATGGTGGCTGAGACCTAAAAGAAATTAGATACTGAGTATGTGTATTCATTTTAAATAATAATTGAAAATGTGACCCAGATATTTAATACATCATTTCTTTATGTTACTGATAAAAAACAAACTCCAATTTTGTATTCTCTTGGTAGATATTGGAAGAATTAGAAAAATTTATATTCCTCAAAAATGTTGGTGAACTCTTAGACTTGTTTTTTGTAGCGCTGTTTCATTGTCATAGAACAAGGCCCTTTGGAATATCAATCAACGTTTTTTTTGAACCATACATGCGGGATACATACACATCATGTACCCATGATGATTACAAAGATGTAAGACACAGTTTTTCTTCATACAGCTTTTACAGTATAGTTGGGATGACAAAAATAGAATAGCAAAAACATTTAATTCAATAATACTTATTAAATGTCTACTAAGTACCAAGGACTTGGGAAGCCAGTATCCCTTGAGTACTAAGACAAAAATGCCACACGCTGTGCCTTCAAGGAGTTTACATCCTACATTCTTGCATTAAAAGATACAAATATCAAGCATTAAATGATAAGTGACAGGTTTAGATAAGTGCTATAGGATTTCAAAAGCAGGAAGATTCAGTTAAAGCTGGGATTACCAGAGAAAGGCTTCACAAGGGAGACAGGGATCGAATTGAGTCTTAAAAGATTAAGAAGAAGAACATTCTAGAAAGGGAAAGTGATATGTGTCAATTAATAGAGCTGGGGGAAAAAGAGAAAGCATGTTTGAGGGATGGTAAGGAAAATAATGTGGCTGGAACAGAGGGTTTAGGGAGGGTATTAGTAGGGAAACGCTTCACAAAAGTCTGACTTTGAGGTTTTATTGTGGTGTGGAGGTGAATCTAGAATCACAAAAATTACGCCAGCATAGTACAAGTTCTAATGCTATCCACCAGACCAGAAAGGCTTCAGATGTGGTCCCAGTGGCTGATGACGTCAAACACCCTTACATCTCCCTTTTCTTGTTTTGCGGGTGACCGCCATGGCCCCCCAAAGGGAGGAGGCTAGCTTTCAAGGAGATCAGACTATTGTTAAGAAGCACAAAAAGCCAACATAAGTATTAAGCCAATTACTAAATAAAATAGCGGTACTACACCTGCCATTATAGTTTGTAACAAATGTTTTCCCTGAATCCAATCAATTAACTCTTTTCCTGCTGTTTTTGGAAGAACAAGGGAATCAGCTTCCTTTTGCATGTCAGCAACCAACCGCGCCAACTGCTCGATTTCTGATGTCACATTGCCTGCAAGGAAAACCCCTTGCAGGTGTTGCCTGATTTTCTCCCAGTCCGAAAGGAAAGAGGAATTCGAACTATTGAAGGATAGTGACGTAACACAAACCCATGGTTGTTATTTGTAGTGGCATGGGATTTTCAATCTCAACTCTAATAGGGCCAATTCATTTCCCAAAGCCAGTGTGGTCTGTTCCACAGCTAGAAGTTCATTTTGTAATTTCTGGTCTAATCTAGTTTGTAGTGCCCAAGCCTTCATGCCAAAATGTCATGGCCAGGGTCACGTCCTGTCCGTCAAATTTAAGAAAATTATGTGTGAATACTGCTTTGCCTAATTTCTCTCTGGTGAGCTGCTTTATCGGCCGGGTGCCAAAGGTCCCCAACTGTCCCTTTTCTTTTAAAATAATACACTAGTAGGGGATTCATAATCTGAGGTTTCAATGTCCCCAAGGAGTTTCATAAGACATGTAGAGCACAACACAAACATATGGGAATACAGCACAAGAGGAGCATCAGGCACAACAAAACAATTCCTAGGCAGAGCACAATTTTCCAGCCCCATGCCCACCATGGAATAACCCATAATTTTTTTAAAATGTCATCTACCACATCATGGGGCATCAGCTGAGCATGCTTAGCATGGTTCAAATCCCAAATAAGTTGATCTAAATCTAACATGTCACTTGTAGCGTTTCCGCCTTCAATAAGGCTGTGGAGGTGATTTTTAATAGCCTGCCAATGCAGGGCAGATGCATTATAGGGGCCCAGGAAAGGCACAGAGTTAATGCTTTACGGCTGGGGGAAGGGAAGGGACAGAGTTAACCTGATTTTACAAACTGATGGTACGTACACAAGACTGAAGTTACAACTATGCCACAAAATTCCCCCCAAAATATTACAAAGGCCATCGAGTCATTTTCCCCCTTTAACAAATTAAACACACAGTCTTATGGGGATCAGGGACGAAGGTCTCATCTCAAGCTGCTTCATGCTGAGAATGGACGTAGAGTTGTTCCTATTTCAAATCAGTCAAGGTGAGGGGGCTGCTGCGGCCAATGTCCAGAACTTAGTAGATGCCAAATCCAAGGGGTTACTTCAGGCAGTAGTTCATCTGAATTTGTAATGCATTCAGCCTAGAAGACACAAATCTAGCAGAGAGATTAAACAAACAAGAGCCAAAAGCAGTAGGAAAAATGACCAGAAGTAGAGTGAGCATGGACTAGTATAATCCACTGCTCAGACTATTTACCTTAAGCAAAAGAGCCG
>CM053580.1:319055588-319080246 GCA_028627135.1 Pseudochirops cupreus | reverse complement strand
GATCTTTGTGTTTATTTCTTTTCACTAAATTAAGGATGAAGGATATTTTTCATCCCAAACACTGATAAAAATACTAAAGAGTAGGGTCCTGGGGAGCTACACTAGGGATATATCTCCAAGTTAGCACTGAGCAAGTCAAGACAACAAGCATTTTTAAAGCATTATTATTCTTATTGTAGATTGAGAGGATGTCAATGTCAAGAGAATCTTTTTAAGGGGATGATGAAAGCTGACAGTGTTTGTAAGCAACAGGGAAGGTACAGGAAGAGATTAAAGAGAAGTCAGAGAAGAGTGAAAAAAATTAAAGGAAAAAACTTTTGAAAGGAAACAGGATAAATAGAGTGAAAAAATGAAGATTCACTCTCAAGATGCTAGAAACATCTGCATATTTCTTTCCCTCAATATATACATACAATTACTATCATACAACAATATTCTCTATACCATGTCAGTTTATATCTACAACAGTATAAATATATAATCTATCTTTCTGTTTAGGAATCAATGTGATTCTACTAGGTCTTTATCCCAAAGAAATTTTAAAAAGGGAAAGAACCTCTTTGTAAAAAAATATTTATAGTGGCTCTTTTGTGGGGTCAAAGAATTAGAAATTGAAGAGATGCCCATCAATTGAGGAATGGCTAAATAAGCTGTGGTATGTGACTCAGTACTATAAGAAATGATAGGAGGGATGGTTTCAGAAAAACCTGGAAAGAGTTATTTGAACTGGTACAAAGTGAAGTGAACAGAACCAGGAAAACACTGTACACAGTAACAGCAATGTTGTAATGGTGATCAACTGTGAAAGACTTGGCTATTCTGATCAATGCAATGATCCAAGACAGTTTCAAAGAATCCATGAAGAAAATTGCTCTCCCCATCCAAAAAGAGAATGATGAAATCTGAATGCAGATTGAAGCACACTTTTTTCATTTTCCTTATTTTTCTTGCTTGTGTGTGTGTGTTTGCAACATAGCTAATATGGAAATGTTTTGCAAAACTTCACACGTATAATTAATATCATAATTACTTGCTTTCTCAATGAGTGGGAGAAAGTTGGGAGGGAGGGAATTTGGAACTCAAAATTTTAAACAATGAATGTTTAAAAATCTTTTTAAATGTAATTGGAAAAAATTTAATGAAATAAAATAAAATTTTTTAAAAAAGGAATCAGTTTGATGAAATGGAAAGATTGCTGGCTCTGGAATGAGATACGATGGATTCAAATCCTACCTCTGATAAGTTAACATCTAGGTGACTTTGGCAAGTTCTTTAGCTGTCGGCCCCACAAGCATTTATTAAGTACTTACTATTTGCTAGCACTGTGCTAAGTGCTGGGAATAAAAATGAAAGATAATCCCTGCCCTCAAGAAGTTTACATTCTTTTTTTTTAAAGGTCTTCTATCTCTTACATTATCATAGTTCTCCCAAGTGCCTTTTCTCCTTCCCCTCCCAGAGATCCATCTCATATTTCAAACAGTACTTTTTAAAGTACTAAAAATTAGCACAATTGATCAATTCATTGGAAAAGTCTGAAAAAATACAATTGTAATAACTTTGGACCTCCCATCGCCACAAAGGGGTGGGTTGGCTGTGTCTTGTCTTATCTTTTCATTTGAGTCCTGCTTGATCTTTATAATTTTGTTACATTCACTTCTAAGTTTTGGTTGTTCTTTCCATTTTCATTGTTTTATTTACTATGTATTTTGTCTTCTTGGGTTTACTTACCACAATCTACATCAGTTCATATAGCTCTTTTCCATGCTTCTCTGTATTTATTTTTTCATGTCACTTCTTATAACACAGTAGTATTCCATTACATTCACGTAGCAAAATTTGTTTAACCTTTCCCCAGCTGATGGTCATCTACTCTGTTTCCAATTCTTTGCTATAACAAAGTGTTACTATAAATATTTTAGTCTATATGGAGACTTTATGCTTCTCAATAGTTTCAATAAGATATTAAGCCTAGTAATGGAGTCTCTAATTCAAAGGGTATGGCGTATTAGTTGCTTTATTTAAATTATTCCAAACTGCTGTCCAATGGCTGAACTGTTTCACAGCTCCACCACAAAGTGTGCCTATCAACCTGCAACCCCTCCAACACTGACTATTATGATTTTTTTGGGTCATTTTTGCCAATTTGAAGGACATGAGGTAAAACTCGGGGTTTTTATTTTTCATTTCTCTTATTATTAGTGATCTGAGCATTCTTTCATTTGATTGTTAATACTTTGCGATTCTTCTTTTGAGAACTGTTTGTTTGTATCCTTTGACCCCTTCTCTATTGGGGAATGGCTTCTGTTGAGGAATGAATACTTTCAAATGGTGTTTCATTTTCTATGTTTACAAGTTCTAGTCAGTTCTCTTCTATTACTTCCTGCATTTGTTGAAGTTTCTTGTCCTGTTGTGTTTTTCTGGGAGATCTATCATCCTTAGAATGTCTCTGCACATCTTGTGTTCAAGACCATTATGTTTTG
The DNA here is from genome assembly GCA_028627135.1 of Pseudochirops cupreus. Taxonomy (NCBI): domain Eukaryota; kingdom Metazoa; phylum Chordata; class Mammalia; order Diprotodontia; family Pseudocheiridae; genus Pseudochirops; species Pseudochirops cupreus. The sequence goes on along the minus strand of CM053580.1, from coordinate 319,077,766 downwards.
CTTATTTTCTTTTATTGTTATTTTTGCTTCTCTTCTAGATTGTCTCTCACTTGTGTATATATGCATTACCAATTGATTGTTCTCTCTTTTATTTCTTCAGTGAGATTTGTCATTGTAAATTCCATTTTTTTCTATTCTATCCATTAGCTTTGCTGTATAGACCATAAATTTTATTTCCATAATTCTCATTTCTCTTTTGAACCACTCGAGAACAGTGTGTTATGGTTCTGTGTGCCATGGTGTTAGATCAGTTTCCTTTGTTTTAGAGTATTTATTCATAAATGCCTAAACTCATTTACTAGATATGGAGGCCCTATTTCCTTCTGTTGTTAATAGTTTTTCTGTTGACTTATCTGTTTATGTTCAAGGTCTTTGAGTTTTCTTTTCCCTGAGATGTTTATTAGTTTCTGTTTATCTTCCCGATTTTTCCTTATTCTTACTTTCTGACTTTGTCCTTTGTGATAATGGTTTCCTTGGAGGATAGGACATCTCATTTTCCTCTTGTGCTAGACATTTCAGCCAAGGTCTCTGCCACCAAGTGATTTTTGGATAGACAGAATTGGCCCCAGTTAGATGCCAAGCTATTTCCCTTAGGTTTAGTGGAGTAGTGTCCTATCTGGCTCCTTCTGTTCCTCCATTCAATAGCCAGGCACCAGCAGGTGAAAGAACACTAGGGGGTCATCTACCATGGCACTGGCTGTCTGTCAAGACCTCCAGAAGGCTTTTAATTCGTGAAAGGCTGCCACTGGGCTGGCTGGCTCCCACTGCCTAAACAATTGTCTGGAGCCAGGGTTTCCATGGCACTGGAAAGAGCAAGGGTGGGCTTGGGAGTGGGATTGTTTTGTTTCTGCAAGGTTATATGTTGGGTCCTTAGGTCTGCTAGTGCAGCCCTGCTACTAGTAGCATGGTGGTAGGTGAGGGATGCTGAGTGAACTCAGGAACAATGAGTGTCTTTTCATGTGTTATTGTTTTAAAAAAACAATCTTCTTTTGGATTCTGGATGTCCTGGACCACAGAGACAGCTGAAGTTGCTTTGTTTCTGTTTTGGAGAGCATATAGTTTCTTTTTTGGAGAGGTTTGAAAGGCCATGGAGATCAGAGAAAATGTCTAATTTGCAATTTTGTTGTTCTTGTGACCCTGAAGTAGCCAGAAGCTTATATACTAATGGAAGAAGACAATATATAAAAGGGGAGCTGAAAACTGGTGTGGGGAAAGAGGTACCCAGGGTAGGGGCATGTAGTAGAGAAATCCCAGAGTCCCGAGGATGAGAGATGGCCAGTGTGGGGCCCTTTGTGATAATGGAGGCTTCAGGAAGAGCCCATCAACAGGAAAAGGGGCCATAGGGGTGAAATCTGGAGGCAGCTATGAAAAACGAACAATGACTGGGCTAAAGCCCTTTCCCAAAATGGAGGTTCTGGGAAGCAGCCACCAGTAAGAGGAGTCCACAAAAGCGTCCTTGAGCCTCAGTTTCCTCCCATTTAAATTGAGGGAATTAGACTGATGGCCTTCTGAAGTCCTTTCCAGCTTTAGGTCTATGATATTTGGATTTTCTGATTGTATTTGCATATCAATGTTCTTTTCACCTTCTAAGTGGTTGCATCTAGCTAGCATAGGCCCAAAGAAAAATGTAAAATAGATTTCCCCCTAACAAGTCTTTCTAATAATAATATTCCACCAGCTAGCTAGCAAATATAAGAGTGGAGGTGGAGTTGGGGAAAAGCTTGTCAAAGGCAGAGATTATGTCTTATTATCTTTTTTAAAATTTTAATTTAATTTAATTTAATTTTAATTACACAGTGCCCTGCAGATCATGGCTCAATCAATATTTGTTAAAAATAACTGTGGGTAAATAAATCAAATGACCGAAGGAAGGTACAGTTCAAAGAAGCCAGTAGTAGCCAGGTTGTAAGGAGAGACTTATTCTGTAAATGAAGAGCTGATTGTTTTGACAACTGGTTGATGCAACAATCCCATAGCCAATTTTGATAGTTTCCTGACTGGTATTTTAATCAGGGCTCAGAGTAAAAAACTTTCACCCTGATTTTAATTAAGTGGTGTGTTTTTTTTCATTTTGAGAATTTGAATATTTTGTATCTCTACCAAATGTGATTCTATCTTGCTTTTACTGAAATATTATGTGAATTTTTTGTTTTATTTTTTCATAAATGGTTTAGAAAAACATGATTTTTAATCTTACTCTACAGAGACTAATAAAATTACCTTCTTCATTACTGCTGTGACAGAGAGTTGTCTGAGTACATTTTGTAATTTCCTAGTTTCACTGTAAATATGTGAAATAGTGGCTCTTCCAAAATCCGTATTTTAAAATGTCTTACAATGCCTTGTTCTGAGATGCATTACATGGTGGTCTGACGAATTTTTAGCACCTAAGTCACAAACACATTGGCAGTTATCTAAAAAATGTTAACACAAAGCATCCGTCCATCTGCTTATTGTTGGAGTTTTTCCAGAATATTTTCTTGAATGTGTTACAGCTAATCTATTTTGGGGTCTTGTTTGGAGAGAAGCATCTCCTCTGCTAACTTGGTGATTGGCCTTCTGACTACTGAGAGCACACACACACACACACACACACACACACACACACACACACACACACAACTTACAGTTTTTACTATAAGCAGTTTCAGCATCTCAGACTGTCACTTATAGAAGAAGGGAGAAGAGGAAGAAAGAAATTGGGTAGCCATTAAATGAAATTAATTAGATTAGCTGAAAAGTATAGAAATGTGATGCTATAAATCCTGTCATTACTACAAGGAGTACAATCAATACTCATAGATGTAGCTCCCACAATGTAACGTTAGAGAACTGGCATGGTGACATGATGTGGTGTGGTGATCGCCATTAATGTCACACTCTATATTTTTTTTATTCACACTCTATATTCTTTATATCATCCCTCTCACAAGGCCTACTGACATTCTATTCTTTCTATGGGTTTCATTAAGAAGCACTGATTAGGGGTCTAGAGTGGAAAACGTTTAAGAAGCCCTGCACTAATTCACACCAATTTATCCTCATCCTGGCAGGTACAGATTTCCAGAGGTAGATCACTACCCCATGGTTATGTTCAAACTCTCTTAGGATCTTGGAGTAACTCTGATCAGGGTAAATCCAATCCCCTTCCTCATCACTCTAGCTCTTGAGCCCCTACCCAATGCATTTTCTGTTTACATAACCAGCCACTCACAAGGCAACATACCCACATAGAGTGCAATATTTATAGCACTAGCCACTCACAATGACACTTTCAGATCTTAAACATAATCCTGTATGTAGCAACAAAGCACCAGAAATAATATTATAGATACTAATATTAACATATATTAATTATATATATTATATATAACATAAATTATATGTGATATGTAATTATATATTATAATATATTAATATACTAATATATTAAATTGAATAAAATAATAAAAACAGATTACAATATACTTATAAACCTGCACACTCTCCCACAAATCCACTTAATAACTACGGTGAAGAGTGGGCACATACTTAAAGGAACCTGGAGAGAAGCACATGAGGGAGAAACACTCATGTACTTAGTGTGAGAAGTCCATAAGTGTTACACATCACACATGTTTTTTCAATGTATCCATCAGTTGTGCTGATTGTTTTTTCTCCAATAAAATACTATTTGTCATATGGGATAGTTCTCTGGGAGGCGGAAAGGGAAAAATATATGGGATGACTATGGTGATATAAGAAACAGAAAATATCATAAAAATTTATTATAAAAAGGGCATTTAGGCAGTGTTAGCTCTTAATATAAATAGCATCCACTTTGCTATTTCTATATTACATAGACTAGTCAAGTGCGTTATTCACTCACTTGCTTGCTATGTTGTCCAACCAGAATGACACTCACAGCAACACAGCTCAGGTTAAAGCCAGCTGACCAGGAAGCCAAAGCATCTGCCAAGGTTCTTTTCCTTTCTCCTCTACTTTTCCTTCTCAAGCCACTGGTGGCAGCCCTCATTTTTTCATTAATTATTTTTAAAATAATATTTATTTTTTTCCCCAATTACAAGTTAAAATAATTTTAAAATTTTTTTAAGGTTCTGAGTTCCAAATTCTATCTCTCCCTTCCACTTTCCCCTCCACCCTCCCTGAGATAGTAAGGAATCTGATGTAGTTTATACATGTATGGCAACTCTTAAGAGAGCAACAATCCATTATGAGAAGTTTCAACTCTCTGCAACTCCATGGAAGAGCAATAGATGTCACTGAAACTCTTGACCAATAAATTCAATTTTCTTTCCATCAGTCAGGAATTACTCCAGGGAAGCCTTTTGTCATAGGCTGCATCTAACTACCACAGCTCCTGCAGAGCTGCTTTTTATTCCCTCCCCCCGCTGTTTTCAGCTTTTCTCCTCAAGTTCCTATAACTTCAATGATTTAAATAAAAGCTTCCTAACTCTGTCGCACCTTTCCCTTAAAAAATCACAAGTCCATAAATTTCTCCTGTCAACCTAAAAGTCCTTTCAAAATCATAGGGTCTTGAAATATTTATAAAATTTCTTGTGTTTTGTGGGGTTTTTTTCATTCCCTTTAGTCCTAAAAAAAATACATTCAATTTTGCTAACATGCATAATGCTTTGCAGCTTTGAAGTCTGAATGTGGCTGCCCGTCTCTTGGTGATCTTGAAACTGTATTCCTTATTTTCTCTATTTTTTAATAAGTAAAAGATCTTTTTCTGTCTTCTTATAACAATAAAAGGTTCCACACAATCAATGAATCATTTTGGATTGTTCAGAACAAAATTTCAGTCTTTATATTTATAGCACAAACCAGTTTCTGTTCAAAAGTTCAAATTCTGTCTTAAAGTCATATGTTTTCTTACACATATATTAATAGCTTTTTTAAAAATTAAAACAAAGTTCTTTTTCTATTGTCAAGTATCAATGTTCATCTATAACCAAGACAGTATCTCACATCCTGACAATTAATGTCTTTTCCTTTACACAAATGTGTAAACATCTTCTAGCCCTTTTTCATCACTTCACAGAACAAAACTAGATTTAAAAAGCAAGACATAGGAGCTTAAGGAAGATGATCTTAAAGGAAGTTAATAACGATATTTGGGAAAGATCTTGTTTTCTTAGCTTCAATCTCATTTAACCCAAGGGCTTTGTGAGTATTAGCCATGCTGCGGACTGCTCTTGGTCAGAATCCTCAGTGTAGCTGCTTGTCACTTACCAGTTGGCTCCACTTAATGAGCTAGAACAAGTTGGGTTCCAAGGTAAGTTTAGGGGTAGGTGTGTGGTTGCCCATCAGATCTCTCAATTTATCCCACACCCACTGACTACTTCCTGCCTTCCCCTGGAGTTAGTAATGTCTTCTGTGTAGCGCATCATTATCTTGGTAAGCTGTTGAATCAGGTTAGATAAAAGGGTATTGAAAAGGAAACAGACACCTATTTCTCAGAAGTTGTTTTTCCTCCTTCTTTTTCAAAGAGACCAGTGATATCACCAGGTGATGTCTTGACTTGCTGTCGAATTGAAGGGAGACAGAATTGCACAAAGTCATCAGCCTCACTCTCTCTTCAAGAGTCATAGACATCCAGTGGCGGGACAAAAGTCAGGATGACTGGTGATGGCGCAGGACACAGTGGATGATCTCAGTGTCTTCCATGTCTGACCAAGGGTTTGAGTCCTATCAGCTGCCCTCAACTGATTTAGCCCATCTGCCAAGACCTGTTTTACCTGGTGCAGTGGCTGCATATACTACAGCTTCTTGGAGCTACAGATGAGATTGAATGTAGGGTGGACCCCAAAGGTAAAAATAAACAGCCCTGAAAAGGCTCAGCAAACCCTCACACCAGAGGTTCTTGTCTTCTCTGGACACCCCATATACCCCATACATCTCAGAAGTGGTAACTGTCTCACTTCCACCATTTTCACCAGAGCAGAACCTTACTTTCAAGAGTTCTTATTTCAAAGCAAAATAAACAGAAAGGTCAAAGTCTTAATAGAAACTGCTTACTGTGAAAATACAGTGAGGTATCTGGGATTCAGTCCCTCCCACTTTCTGTACCAGATGGAAATTAAGCTTCTCATTTAGTACCTGCAGGAACATCTGCAGGGATCAGGGATTTTGCCTGCTGACTCACCATGTGGCTTTTCTCTGCTTAACTGGACGGGGACTTTCTAGGCCTATGGCAACCACCACAGTCTAGACCAAAGTCTGGTTCAACTCATGCTACATTCACCTGCTGGTTTGTACTTGTAGAGCGTCTGAGGTAGAGGCAGGCCCAGATAAAGAACCTCTCCACTGCCACCATGCTTTCCACATCTCTGGCTCTAATTTTCACCTTCAAAAGTTCTGCATGCCCAGCTACCTTCTTACATTTCTTGCATGAGTCCCTGGGAGAAGCCTTTGGGACTCATTCCTTTTTTTTTTTTTAATCATCCATTTTTACATTTTTTTTATTTGGAAGTGTTCATACTGATGCAGAGAAACTGGATTTTAGAGACAGAAGATATCCATTTATTACAAAAGAAGAGATCTGGAAATTATTTACATGATGAAACAAAAGATTTCAGAACTTCAGTGGAATGGGCAATTTTCATGACGCCTCTTCATTAGTGATTTCAGTCCATGTATTTCCCCAGAATGTCACTATCTCTAAATAAGAAATAGTCCTTGCCTTCTATAACTACTTTGGTTCCACCATATTCTGGAAGAAGAACTTTATCTCCAACTTTCACACTAACTGGTTGAATTTCTCCACTCTTTCCTTTAGATCCTGATCCAACAGCTACTACTGTAGCTTGTAATACTTTTCCTTGAGATTTTTCTGGAAGCATTATACCTCCTTTGGTAACAGTCTCAGCTGCACTCCTTTCAACCAAAACTCGGTGAAGGAGGGTAAGAAACTTTCTAAAAGACTGCCCTGCCATGGCTCCCGCAGTGCCCCGCAGCTGTCGCTCTTGCTCAGTCCGTTCCCTCCGTCCCTCCCTGGGCGCCGGTAGACTCGCAGCCCGGTTCGTGAAACACGTGAACTTCGTAAGAGGGGCACTAGCAGCTGCGCAGGCGCGCCCCCACCCCCTATCTTGCCCAAGTCTTAAGTGCGTGAGAGCCCAGGTATTCCATTTGATCCCAAGTCCGATACCTTCAGGGAGATGTAATCCAGGGAAAAATCAAGAAAGTCCCAGACAATCAATGACTGTGATACGTTATAAAAACACAGCAAAATCAGCTTCTTAAAAAAAATAGACGGGCATGGGTTGACAGTGTTTAAATTTTAGTTTGGCCTGAGGAAGTTAAGAAGAAAGAAAATATGGGGGAGGGGGGTAGTGGGAGTGGGCGTGTCTGATTCCATGTAGAGACTGAACTTGCAAACAGCTAGAGATCCTAAGAGATTTTCGCTCTGTCCATAGTGGCCAATTAGTGGCTTTCTGGTGCCCTTTGGCTCTAAGTCTTTCCTTGACATTTATGATGACATTTTGCAGAACTCTGGTGTCATTCTGAAATTTTTAAAAATGTTAATGGAAAGCAGATGGTTTGGGTATCTTATTTGCATTGTTTAAAGCATTTAAATCTATATTTTAAAGTTGGAAAATTTAAAAATCCATGAACATTCTTTATATTTAGAACACAATGAAAACTTCTGAAATTAAGAAAGAAAAATTGAATATAGAAAATGTAAAATTATATTTATTGTGAATTGAACAAAACTACAATAAATGCAAGAAAAAACAAAAGAGAAGTTGACACTATTAAATGTAATAAAATATTTTGACAGAGCAATGTTTTTCATCTTTATTTTAGTAACTCTAGCATAGTATCATATGCAACAAAAAAGAAAGAAGCAGAAAATAACATGAAAAGGCCATGAAGAATAAATGTGGATTTGAAACCACTCCATTTTGGCTTTGATACCTTAACAAAGTAAGAACACTTTTTCATGAATCGAACAATTCGAGTGTGAACAGCATCTGTACTGAATCAAAGTCATTGTGTTGGAGACTGGGTCAGATCCTAAGCACTTTAAAAGTAAGAAGATATCTCGGGACCTAGGGAAAGGTTCTACAGGTCTGGATTCCAAAAGCTGGAGCAAGTATGACACTTCTATTACATCTTTAAGGAGCAAAGGAAGAATAAGCTATGGTAAAAAAGGGAGATATGAAGGATAATCATTGACTCCATAAGTATGGCAGAAAGGAGAATCTGTACTTAAGGAAATCCCAAGGCAAGTTCATCTCTTTTCCTACCTTCTCCTCCAGATGCTTTTCTATACACAGATACTATAATATAACCTGCTGTTTCATTACCCAAATGTTTTTAGTTAAGTAAATTTTGTCTCAACCACAAAAAGTCCAAGAGTGTATCAAGTATCCTCCCTGCCGTAGGTTCTCACCTCCCCTCAGCACCTATACAGTCTACATGACTCACAGTACCAGCAAAAGGTTAGGTCTAAATTGCTACTTGATATATATGGCTCTCAGTTATGTCAGTCTCTCTGGTACTAATAAGCACAAAATCTCAGAACTGGAAGGATGACTACAGAGGCTATGAATACAATGAGAACCTAGATAAGAATCCCTTCTACAATACATCCAATGAGCCTTTGCTTGAAGACTTTGAGTGGGCCATTACCTTCTAATGGAAACCATTCCACCTTTGGATAGCTCTGCATTTTAAGAATGTGGGTTCACTTATCTCCAGCATGGGTCTGTCCACATTTCAGGGTCTTTATCTGGAACTAGCTCCTTCATGCAGGTAGTTCCCGACAGGCCTTACTTGGGACGCACAACCTTTTCTTCAGTTCCCATGTGTAGCTGATCATCATCTCTCTTCCATATAATTTGTGTTCCCTCTGTTGTTGTTCTGTCATTTCTGATTCTCTATGGCCCCATTTGGGGTTTTCTTGGCAAAGATACTTGGAGTGATTTGTCATTTCCTTCTCCAACTTATTTTATAGATGAGGAAACTGAGGTAAACTGGGTTAAATGGCTTGCCCAGGGTCACACAGCTAGTGAGAGTCTCAGGTCATCTTTGAACTCAGGAAGATGAATCTTCCTAACTCAGGCCTGGTACTCTCTCCAGTGTGCCACCTAGCTTCCCTGTTTCCTCTGTTATCATTAAGAAGATAGTTTCACATGCATTTCAAGAGTCTTTCCTGAGTGGACTATTCTAAGGCCAGATTATGGCCATAAGAAGTTTCTGTCTGGGGTGGCTAGGTGGTGCAATGAATAGAGCACCAGCCCTGGAATCAGGAGGACCTGAGTTCAAATCCAGCCTCACTTAACACTTACTAGCTGTGTGACCATGTGCAAGTCACTTAACCCCAATTGTCCTGCCTTCCCCCCTCCAGAAAAAAAAAAAAGAAGTTTCTGTCCTACCATAGTCTGGGGAAAGAGCCCACTCAATTAGACCTGAGGAGATGGCTCCATGCAAGCTGCCCTACACATGTCTAGCACACACATGGAAACTATTTGCTCAGCAACTGTACAAACAAGTTTCATTAGCAAACTGAACAGAGATGTTTTATTGGGAAAATAAAGGTCTGCGGAGGAATAAATCATTTTTTTAAGTTTGTGAAATTGAAAATTGGTGCCCCACTTTATTTTGTATTATTTTCAATTTATTATATATTAATGATCAATCCATTATGTATTATTAGTTGGTCCCCTCATTGTGTGTGAGTTTGAGCTCCCTTAAGTCTGTAACTTCAGTTACCTATTGTGAAATTTGAAAATTGATACTCCATGATTAATTGAGAATTGTATGTAATTAGTATATCTAATCAGAATTAATATTTGTAAATTAAATTCAATTCTATAGGTCCTATTGGTAAAATTTGTAAGATTTTAACTTCCCTATTGTTATGGGCTAAAGTTCAACCACAAAGATTCAAAACTGTGAGCTTTTGCTGATCATGGGGGGGAGATGAGTCAATCTGATCATAGGCTATTTGCCTACCACAAGACTTTCCAGAGTTTGTTAGTCAACTCTGTTGACTGGATTATAGAAAGGAAATCTCTTCTCTGAGTCAAGTCGAGCATAGCCCGTCTTCCATCTTTTGGTCAAACCAATCACAGTCACAGATGTAATTTGCATCACTGGGCTATGTTTGTACCCTACATAATCTGCTCTCTTTTCAACTAGATAAAAGAATTACTCCACCAGTTTCAGCCTTTACTACTGAGGGTGTCTTGGATCCAATTTATTGGTATTTGCTAGTTATACTAATAAATTGATCATTCTTGGAACTTTGGGCCTCTCTTTCTCTTTATCACAGATTTTTTTATCACAACAAGTTGCAGAAAATAGATAATTGTTACTTTATAAATGGTTCCTTTCCCCATGGGTTTGGCCTTCAAGACAAACTAGAAGTGGCACCTCGAGGGGGCAGTCTTTGTGCTTGTTAGAACAGCTACTTTAGAAAGTCAGCATTTGTAGTGGGTAGGGCACTGGACTCCTCAAATTTAGACTCAGCAAGATCTGTGTTCAGATTCTGCCTTAGATTTTACTGTGTGACCCTGGGCCATTATTTGACTCCTCTGTGCCTCAGTTTCCTCATCTTGAAAATAAGAAGGTAAGATTCAGCCTCTAAGATGCCTTAGAGTGCTAAATCTATGGTCCTATTATCTATGATCCTATGAATCCTACAACTGATAAAATCAAGAAGGTTTACAGTGACAAGGGGCACAGTGACGAGGGGGCACATTTACAAGCTGACAATCACTATCTAAGCACTCAATACTGACATGATTCTCTGCCCACTACTTATAACTGTCAACCAGACTGAATCAGCCTGAGCCAAATGGAGCAGGCTCGAGATAGGAGAATCGAACAGAAGTTTAGTTTCAAAGTGTAGGGAAGGGCTTGCAAGCAAGGGGCAGATTAGACACACACGCTGGGGCCCCGCCCCTAGTAGGGGGACCCGTTTTAGGGTGGCCAAATCTCAATTCTTACACCGAGGGCTGTGCAGTGAGTTGTAGCCCTGACAATGAGGAATACAGCTATAATGAGACAAGTTTGATTCACTGCAGGGCTTCATGACAGGAACATGGGTACTTGTCTGAGTTCATCTGAGCTCAGAGAACTCCTGGTGATGGTCAAAGCAATACAATAATGATGTTATTTTGCCGGAGGGTGAGTGCAAAGGACTGTTGTTATGCCAAGCTCAGGGCACAGCCTGCTTTCTGGGCCTTAGCTCTAGAAAACAGGGAGCTCCTAAGATCCTGACAGAACTCAACGCACATGGTAAAGGTTTAATAGGGCATAATTGATGTAATAGATGACTCAGTGGATAGAACACTAGGCTTGGAGTCAGGAAGACCTGAGATAAATTCTGGCCTCAGACACTCACTAGCTGCGTAACCCTGGGTAGGTCACTTAACCCTGTTTGCATTAATCCACTGGAGAAGGAAATGATAGCAAACCACTTCAGCATCTTTGTCAAGAAAACCCCACGGACAGTATGTTCCATGGGGACACAGAGAGGTGGCATCACTGAACAAAAAAAGAGACTTAATAAATGCGTGTATCTAGATTACTCAGCTCTTCACTCATGTCCACAGACATTCCTTTTTCCCTTAGTCAACTGGACACATCGAACTTCAGGAGAAATTGATGAGCTTTGTACTAATGGAATTGAAAATGTAAAGAAAAGTTCCAACTCAATTGATTTCTGAGAAGGCGAGTGCAAGTAGCATTTTGAGGCTGATGCGGCATCACCGTCACTTTGTCTGGGATCATAAGCACTGGCTCGTTGCTTCTGAAATACCTATTGTCACCCTACTGTATAAGACAGGGAAGGAAATCTCCACTTCCAATTAATGCAGACAAAATAAACCCACATCTCTTAGGCGAGCCAATCACCTCCCACCCCTAATTAATGTGTCTGCAGAGAACCCAGTCTTCTACAAACAAGTACGCAACCAACTGGGGAGAAGTGAAGTGCTCAACCATTGAATAAAATCACATAATGCCACATATGTATTGGGATTGGTTGAAAGACTCCAGCACATCTCTAACCTTATATATTTTACAGTAAGATAGCTTGGATTCCAACATTTTCCAAAAGGAGCCTTCCACCAGAAACATTTTCATTTGATTTTTATTTTATTTTTTCCCTCAATTACATTAAATAAAAATTCTTAACATTCATTTAAAAAAATTTTTTTTAGTTTCACATATTCTCCATCCCTCCTTTCCCTCCCCCTACCTTGAGAAAGTATGAAGAACATTTTTTACAGGAGATTCCAGAAGTAGTGAATTCAGTGGTGGTTGAAGGAGTGATCAAGTTTTTCTCCTCCATCCCCTTGAGCAGGTGATACAACCTGGTGAATTTTGAAAGTTCTTAGAAAATTAGCATGAGTAGCAGTTTTCACCAGCACTTATGTAAGTGTTCCCCCAGCATCTGTGGCTGATCTGCTGCAGCTAAGAGACCTAGCAAAAACAAATTAGATATGCTGAAGAAAGGCCACTTCAAGACTCAATGTGTGTACCAACCTTTGGTACCCAGTAGAGCGACTCCTAAAGGGAACTTTATGAGGACTGTATGACAGGAGGAAAAGGCCTCTAGTAACCAGGAACTACAAGTTACCTTTGGCCACATGTGCTCTCTATTCCTGTACCTAATTTCCCTATTAACCCCATATGTAATTGTGGCACAGTGTCACAGACTTTTGCAGGGACCGATTTTAGAATCAATCATCCTTGTTACTAAACCTTCTAAGTAAATATCCCTTTGCAAAAGCTAATTGACATTAACTAGTTTATCAACATTGGGGAGAATACTGGATGGAGTCTTGTGACTTTTAGAAGCTCCCATCCCTTAGGCCACTCTAGGAACTTAAGGTGAGTAGTCATCCACTCTCTGGGAGTAGGAGATGTGAAAGTGAACCCAGAAGCAATGTTCTACTTACAAAGAAAGACAGGTACCAAACACAAGCACACTCAGGTTAGGATAATTTCACCAAGGTTCATGGACATCAGCTGGTTGCTGCTTTTTAGGCCTTAGATTCCAGTGATACTGTCAGGGCCAAGGAGAAGATTGTGTTCTTAGTAACTCACCAAGCTAACTTGTAAACTTTGGGAGCCTGGGAAAATGTGTTTTCTCCACTTTATTTTTTGTTTTTTTGTATCACAGGGTAAGACGGACACAGTACTCTGACCATTATGCTCTTCTAAAATTTGGTATTTCAGATGCACTAACAATGTTTCTGAGAAGTGCTCTGGTATTCTGCTGACCCTGTGTTCTCGGTGACAAAGATGCTTTCCATAATCTCAAATATTTGGTTGGGTGATACAATTCACTCAAACAAAGGTATTTATCCAAATGATATAGTCAGAACAAAATTATCACCCCTATGTAAACTCAAGGTACTCTCTCATACACATAAAATCAGTGGAGTAAAGAGTGGACACATGTAGGATAGACTAGTAGAAAGGGACATACATGGGGAATACACACAGTCAAGACACCTTTCTAGATGTGGCAAGGAATGGACTTCTTTTGCTCCTTCTCCTCTACCCCAACTGGCAATAATATCTTGCTTTGGAGCAAGTCTTCCAGGGGGAGATGCCATACACAGCAGAGAATTCAGCTGTGGAGGTGTGTCTGTGTCTGTGTCTGTGTCTGTGTGTCTGTGTGTCTGTGTGTAGGTAAAAGAGGCCATGGGGGGCCATCTCCAATCATTCTGATCTATATTTTGCTACTGGACCCACATGATTCTGGAAGAGAGAGGCTAGTGACTTTGCACATCCTTGCCACACTTAAATCCAATTCACTAGCAGGTCAAAACATCACCTTCCTGATGCCACTGGTTCTCTTGAGATCAAAGGAAGGACAAACAACAACAGCTCTGTGACCTTGAGCAAGTCACTTAGCCTCAGTTTCCTCATTTGTAAAATGATCTGGAGAAGAAAGTAGCAAACTACTCCAATATCTTTGCCAAGAAAACCCCAAATGGGGTCATGATGAGTTAGACACAGTCTAAAATAGAGGTGGGGATACCTGTGGAAAACTAAGGGAAGGACTTTGGACTCAGTCAAAAGGCTACACTGAAGGACCTAGCAGGCCACATTCACCAACCCTGATCTAAAAGAATAAAGGATAAACATTTCTTTGTATATCCATTGAACTCTTTTGATTCTCAATTTTACAGATGAGGAAAACGAGGCTCAGAGAGCTCTTATCTGAATTAAGGTCACATAGGTAGTAAATCTGAGGGGTAGGATTAAAATCCAGGTCTTCTTGATGACAATACACTATACTTGTATTCCTCAAGAAATCAGCAGTCTCTAATCCTCTCTAACCCTAATCCTGCTAACAGAAGAGGGCTAAAAGACCTGCTAAAAATCTTTTAGTCTGTATTTTTAATTGTAGTCTTTTTTTTTTTTTGGAGGGAGGAAGGCAGGGCAATTGGGGTTAAGTGACTTGCCCAAGGTCACACAGCTAGTAAGTGTTAAGTGTCTGAGGTTGCATTTGAACTCAGGTCCTCCTGACTCCAGGGCCGGGTCCTCTATTCACTGCATCACCCAGCTGCCCCCTTAATTGTAGTCTCTTAGAGATAATGCTGTCTAAACTGTTACTACTGAATCCTGTACTGAGAACCTTAGGCAGCCCAGAGGAAGACAACCGGCAGGAAACAGGTTTAGGAGCAAATGGAGACTTTGGTGTTCCTAAAGTTATAGCTTATGGCTATTCCCCACCCCACCCACCACCTGCATGTATTTCTGGTTATATAAATCCCCCGAAGTGTTAAGTTAGTAGTCTCTATTGAGAGCAATTGAAACCCATGGGCAATTGTGTATCAGGATGTAATGAGTCCTAAGAAACGATTCTCTTGATGATCCTGTACTATGCTTGCCTTTTTTGATTGATTGATGGTATTCAGAATACTCTTTATAAAAGGCTCGAAGCACAAATGGAGACATTCCTCTTCCCATTTCAAAGCTACTGCCTTCAAGTCAGCAAGCTGTTATTAAATATACCCTATGTGCCAGGAATTGTGCAATGTCTTGAGAGACAGGTTTGGTTGTTTTTTTTAAGACTTAGCTACTTTCTTGTAGGTGTGTCATTCCGTTCCCTTAGTAATTTAGAAAAGAAAAAAAAAGATTATCACTTAACCAAAAAATCTTAAAGGAACTCCCCCTCTATGAACTCGAATGCACATTAAGGAAGATTAACATAGCCAGGGGTTTTTCGGGAAGCCCTGGATGACTGTGACCAGTATATTCTGAGTCACAGAAAGGAGTCACAGAAACAGGATTTGGTGAGCACCAGATTGTCTTTAAATACCATCTGAAGTATAGATAGTAATCAAGCATTATTTAATTACCCTATAGGAAAAGGTCCATTGTACAAGCTTGTTTATTTCATCTTTTACCTCTATGCTTCCATTTTCAAAGCAAAACAGAGCTGTGAAATGAGCAATTCAAGAACTATAATTATCTTGCAGTTAGAATTTGGATAATGCTAATGTAAACCTAATGACACAAAATGTGACAGCTTGAAAATTTCTAACTATTTAAGAGACATGCTTCTTTGTATGCATGCTTCAGCTGGATGAAATGGAAAGAACATATCTGCACCCCAGATGAGGTTTGAAAATGTACTTCCCACCCCCCATTTGAAAATTATATCGTCACCTGTGTGGTACTATTCACCTGAAGTTTTGAGCCTTCAGTACAACACTGTGGCTTGACTAAATAAATAGCTGTGTGCCATGAAGAGTGACATTTTCAATATGCAGTTGTATGAAGTAATATTCAAAAGCTTTCCATGTATTTTGCATACACCTGCTCCTGGTTCAGAGTGCTGGTCTGGGACTCGGGAAAACTAGGTTTCTGTGGCTCTCTCCTTGGGTAATTTTGGGCAAAGCACTTAATCTGAGATTGTTTTCTCCTCTTGATCGGTTGATCAGATAATCCTTTTATAATGTTAATTATAAATCTGGACCCAAAGGTCCAGATCATAAATATTTTTTCTCCCATATTTGTGAACGTTCTTTAAATACAAATAGTTATAAGCAGGTATTATAACTGACTTGGACATAAACTGATCCTAATTCAGAGTTGATCCAGCTTGGTCCTTTGAGGTATTTTAGTTCTTGATTATATATGAACCTCTTGAAGCTCTAATGATCTGTATAACTCTATGATACTACATTATTAGCTCCCTGAGTCATGCTGTTAGCACCTCTCATACCTTTGAGGACAGTGCCTGGAACATGCCAGGTACTGAAGAACTGTTTGAGTGAATGGATGCAACGATCAAAGGCTAACCTTAGGAAAGCTGTTAAATAGACCAAATTGATTTCCAACCTTTATTTGCTTTTGGTGCTTCCTACTAAAATCCTTTCATTAATCCCACTTACATGGAATATATTGTTTTAGCAGTAGAATTAAATATAAGGAATGAACTAATCCAATGATCACCCTTTACAAATGGGGAAAATGAGGCTCAGAGAGATTAAAAACAAAAGAGACTGTGAGTTCTCAGAGAGACAAAAGTTAGTGTGGGTTACTGAAAATGGGTGCAATTGGCACACCAAAGTTACACGTATGCTAAGGCTTAACTGACTAGAGATGGGCACTGCTCCCATCCCGATTCCTTTGCTTGCCATGTCACAGTTAGAGTTAAATTCCCTGCCCCTCATTCCTCAATTCCATATTAGGCATATTAGGATACCCTGATTCAGAGGTCTACACTACCTTGCCTCATGGGTGATAGGGCAGTTTCTAATTAGTTCTATATCAACTCTTTTCCTAAAACATTATATAAGTTAGAGCCTTGGAGAAGCTGTGTTGGGAGCTGAATCAGAGGGCATATGTGCTGTATCAGCTTGCCCTTGGAACTGGGGACAGTGGTAGCCACTCACCTGCCTAGGCTCTTCTCCATTGAAATCTGTTCTTTTCCCTTAACTGTTCTCCCTTTGTGTCAGCGTTGCTCTTCAGAAACAGCTTTCTCCCCTTTTGCCCTGCAGTTAGTCAGCACGCAGGGAAATAGAGGCAAGTATCTAGATATGAGTAATATAAATATAAATGGGAAATTGGTCCCTGTCTAGAAGAGTAAGTGTAAGGGTTGGAAGAAAGCATCCACATCATTGGTTATCAGGAAGAACGATGTGTTCCTTGAAAGAAGTGCTTTGGAGATGAAACAAAGAAAAATGATGTAAACAAGCAAAGGGATTCGTACCTGTATCAGGAAGCTGAATTGTGAAAGGATGGGGCACAGAGAAGGAAGTGAAGAAGGATCAGTGAACACCAGGAGCCACCTCACAATTAATGATACTGTCTCATCCGATCTCTGCAGCAAACCTGGGAAGGACCACAGGTATTGTTCACTCCATTTTGCCCCTGAAGGAGATGAGATTCCCTCAGAAGCTAATTGGCTTGCCCAAGGCCACCCAGCCAGTGTCAAAGACAAGATATGAACCGTGGTTTTTCCTGACTCCAAGTCTAGTGTTTTTATTTGTTTGTTTTATTGATGTGTTTTACATTACAAATACTTACCTACTGCTCCCATTCTGTGAGAGTTTCTTGTAACAAAAACTAACAATATGGTGCCCTCATCTTAAAGCACATACAACATTTCCTATCTCTAGCACTGCCCTACCTCTCTGTTTTTTTAACAAATAGACATTTTCTTTCTCTCTTCTCCACTCCCATCCCTACCCCTGTGGGGAAAAAGGAAAAAGAAAACAAATTCTTGTAACAAATATGAGGACTCAAATCCAATTCCCTTAATTCCCTTTTAATAAAAAAAATCTATGTCTTATTCTGCACCCTAAATACATCACCTCTCTGTGGTGGAAAGCTCGCTTCATTTGTCCTCTGGAATCAAGAATGGTCATTGTATTGATCATAGTTCATACAATTTTCTAATCATCTGTTTTTACAGTGTTGTTATTGTATAAATTACTTTTATGGTTCTGCTCATTTCATTCTTCATCAGTTTATGTGAGTCGTCATAATTATTCATTTTTTATAATATTGGTGATGTAGGATCAAATGTTCTGATTCTGATCACTTCACTCTATCAGTTTATCTAAGCCAGTAGGTCAAACAAATAGAAATGGGGCCATGAATCCACACATTAGAATACCTGCAGTCTATACATTGAAATAGTTTTTAAAATGTGATGCTATTTATTTTTAATGTATTTTATTTATTTGATTAAGTATTTCCCAGTTACATTTTAATATGGTTCAAGTCTGCATTAGTTTTCAGTTGCCACACAAAAAGAACTGCTACAAATATTTTTGTACATATAGGACCTTTTCCTCTTTCTTTGATCCCTTTTTCAGTGAGGCCTAGCAGTGGTATAGCTGGGTCAAAGGGCACTTCAGTCAGAGCTTTTTCCACTATGCTATGCTGTCTCTGTGAAAAAAGGCTCTTCCTAATGGGTATAGGGAACCTGGGTAATCTCAGAGGAAGCAGCCTCTTGTTCTCTAAGGAATGATATTGCAGATCTATAGACTCCATTAGGTGAGCAATGCTTCAATAATGGTAAGAGGAAGAAGAGATCAGTAGAAGAGGTGCTTAGGGTTCCTGGGATATTTATCAACCTAACCAACCCAGAGAGGTCAGCTGTCTTCCCAAGGCAGGAATTTGGGGCAAGACAGAGAGCCTTTTCAAACCTGACAACCACTACCCACTTCTGGTGATTCGTTGTGTGTATGTGAATGGGGAGGGGAGATGGAAAATGCCAGGAAGAGGACAAGTGATAACAAGAAGAAAGTTACAAAGCAAAAAACCCTAAATAGCTTGGGGATCCAGGCAGTCCTTTCCTCTGACTGAAGTTGAGAATTCAGAAGAGGAAGGCACAGCTGGCTAAGAAGTTAGAGCTGAGAAAAAGATTGGGGTTTGGGGCTATAACCTAAAATATTAGGGTGGTAGTTTTTGGCCAGGGATTGTTGTTCGGTTGTGTCCAACTTTTCATGACCCTGAGGACTATAGCAGGCCAATACTGTTCATGGGATTTTGTTGGCAGAGATACTGGAGTGGTTTGCCATTTCCTTCTCCAGTGGATCAAGGCAAACTGAGATGAAGTGACTTGCCTAGGGTCACATAGCTAGTAAGCGCCTGAGGCTGGATTTAACTCAGGTCTTCCTAATTCCAGGCCCAGTGTTCTATCCTGTGAATCATCTAGAGACCTCTTGGCCATTTAAGGATCAATATAAACATATCTGTTGTCTTATGAACCAAATCAAGAGGATTTTATGCAGAAAAAGAAGGTAGGGAAAACTGTTCAAATGAATTTGCTAACAATAATAATAATAACTAGCATTCATATAGTTCTTTAAGGTTTGAAAAGCACGTTACTTCTTTTCTAATTTGATCCTCAAAACAACCCTGTGAAGTAGGAGCTATTATTGTCTTCATTTTAAAGATGAGAAAACCATGGCTGAAAGATATTAAGTGACTTGCCCAGGATCACAAAGCTAATGAGGATCTGAGTCAAGATTTGAACTTACGTCTTTCTTACTGCAGGCCCTATACTACCCAACTGGCTCCAGTTTGACCTGTAGAGGATGGCATATACAACACAGTGAGATGAATGAAAAACTGGAGAGACAAAGTTTCTGGGCAATTAATAATAATCAGGTTATTAATTATGCTAACCGATAATCAATAAATTAATGGTCAGTGTTTTCTCTCAGTAACCAAAGATTCCCTAATGAAGATACTGAATGCCTTAATAAATGTTCAGAAAAGAGGGTTGTTCCTGACAGGTGAAAATCAACCCTGACTGGAGAACAATTAATGAGGGGTGGGCATATTACTGAGGAGGTGGACTAAAAGTCTTCAGCTCTTCTTGCTGAGAGCCTAGCTTGATGATGAGACTCAGCTGCTCCAGCAATCTGGACAGAGAAATTCATCTCTACACAGACCATCCTTGTTGATTTTCTCCTTCATGAACTGTTTCTCTAAACTCCAATGAAGGGGTCCAAGGACATGGACTTAAAGCTTTGGGACTAGAATTCACCTAGATTAGATTCTGTTTACTGTCTGAAGGGAAGTAAGGCATCCTAGTTGGGTGGAGTCCCAATCAAGACAGAGAAGCATGGTCCCAGAGAATTTGGGCAATCTTATCTATGAGCAGTGTCCTTCAGAGACAGACTGACTTACAGGGGCCAATCCCCGCATGAGGAAATAGAAAAAAAAACTTTGACCCTAACTTAATAATTGGTTATTAGCACAATAGGAAAATAGTCACTTTTCTCAATAGGAAAAAGAATAAAAAAAGAAAGGGTCAGAGATTCACAGGAGATGATGTCCAAGGGTAATAATAATAGCATTAACACAGCTTTGTGCTTACAAAGAGCTTTATGGTTTACAAAATGCTTTATTTACATATTTTTATCTCATTTGATCCTCACAACACCCCTCTAAGGAAGGTGCTCTTATTATCCCCTTTTTATAGATGAGACTGAGGCAAACAGAGACAAAGTAACTGTCCCAAGCTTACCCAGCTAATAAATATCGGAGGCTGGACTCTTATCTTTTTGACTCTAGCTATACACTTTAGAAGAGAGTCATCAACAAAACCTATGACTTCACATGTCTATCCAAATTTTAAAAGTATGGGTTATAAATATTTTTGTTCAGTTGTTTCAGCCTCTTTGTGACCCCATTGGGATTTTTTGGCAAATATATTGGAATGGTTTACCATTTCCTTCCCCATCTCATTTTATAGATGTGAAAACTGAGGCAAACAGGGTTAAGTGACTTGCCCAGGGTCACACAGCTAGTAAGCGTCACGTTTGAATTCAGGTCTTCCTGATTCCAGGCCCTGCACTCTATCACCACCTAGCTGCCCCACTTTGGAAGAGAATCATCAACAAAATCTATGGCTTCACACATCTACACAAATTCAATAAGTATGGGTGATAAATACGGTTTACTAGATAGACTGATGCAAGGAGACAAATTTGACCTCATACGTATTCATGAGACATAAAGGGATGGGAGTCATGTATGGAAGGGTGTAAACCATTCAGAAGGAACAGAAAGATCAAAGAGGATAGCACTGCATATTAAAGCTAGACGCTCACATATAGGAACCCAGGCAGGTGAAGGGGGAAATATGGTCAACAGGATTAAGATAAGGATTGGTTCAGGAAGCTAGAAAGAAAAATTGTGGATTTTTGGAATTATTAGATGAGGAGTTTAGGAAATAGATTTAAAAAAAAAACTTGGCAGAGAAGTATGATGAGGCACTTCAACTGTCTGGACAGCTGTTGAAGCTGTCTGCCAAAAAGCAGAGCAATGGATCAATTCGTGACTTGGCTTTATGATGATTTCATTGTTTAAAACATAGAGCTAAAAAGGAGCTGCTCTTTTAAATCCAATTCTGACTAACAAAGAAGAACTCTGGTGAAGCTGAACAATAGGAACTTTTGGGGCAAGTGCCCACTCCATCATAAAGTTTGTGGTAGAAGAGAAGATTGCTGGACATGATCCAACATGCACCAAAATTTTTGCAGAAGTTATTTTCAAAGTGTTCTGGGAAAGGACATGTAGGGTCCAAATGGTTGAACATTTTACAGGAGAAGCTGGAGCTAGAAGAGCAGTCCTTAACCTTTTTTGTATGTTGTGGGTTCATTTAGCAGTCTGGTCAGTCAGTCAATATTTATTAAGCACCTACTGTTTACCAGACACTGTAATAAGTGCTGGGGATACAAAGAAAGGCAAAAAACAGGGCCTGCTCTCAGGGAGCTTATAATCTAAGGGGGGAGATAACACACAAACAACTATGATGAAGAAATGATGAAGATGGGATGAATTAGAGACAGCTTTATAAGGAAGGCAATACCACTAAGGGATGAGGAAAGACTTCTCATAGAAGGGGATTTTAGCTGGGACTTTAAGGAAGCCAGGAGGCAAAAGGGAGAACGGAGAGAATTCCAGGCATGGGGAGGGGGACAGACAGTGAAAGTGCCTGGAATTGGTAGATGGAGTGTCTTGTGGGAGAAACAAGAAAGAGGCTAATGTCACTGGATGGCAGAGTAATTTAGGGCTAGAAGGTGAAGAACACCAGAAAGTTAGGAGGGGACCAGGTCCTACAGGTCTTTGAATGGCAAATAGAAGATTTTATATTTACTCCTGGATGTAATAGGAAACTACTGGACTTTATGGAATAGGAAAGTGACAAGGTCAGATCTTCATTTTGGGAA
>CM053580.1:319041715-319055088 GCA_028627135.1 Pseudochirops cupreus | reverse complement strand
CTCTATCCCTTAGCCAGTACCAAGCAGTTTTGATGACTGCTCCTTTGTAATACAGATTAAAATCTGGTAAGGCTAGGCCACCTTCCCTAGCATTTCTTTTCATTAATTGCTCAAGTAAAATCTTAATGAAAAATTGAATTGCCTAATAACATAAAATGCCAGTATAATAAAGTAAAAAACAGTGAGACCATACACAATTTTCCAATTACCTTATCAAATCTACAACGGTTTTGCTCTGAAGGGAAGAGTTACTGTATCCCAGCTGAGATGGTAATTATTCTCTGGATCACAGTTCCTCTTTCCACATTTGCCAAGGGTGGAATAAATTTAAGCCAAGTTCAACTTCCAGCCTACAGCTTTACCACTCTTTTATCTTGAATTGGGATACATGAATATGATGAAATATTACTGGATTGTAAAAAAAAATGACTACAAATAAGCCAGAAAATTTAGGTTTGACATCTTCAAAATTAATTTTGAATTTTCCCCCAAACCCACCCCTTCTTCCTAACTTCCCCATTTCTGTCAAGGGTACCACCATTCTTCCAGTCTTCAAGCTGTGAAATTTGGGTTATCCTTGATTTTTCATTCTCTTGTACCCCATATAGCAAACAATTGCTAAATTCTGTCATTTTAACCTTCACATTTAATTCAGCCTTCATCCCCTCTCATCTAAACTACTGCAATTGCTTCCTAATTGGCTTTACAAGCTTCAAGTCTCTCCCCACTCCAACCTGTCCTCTACACAGCTACCAAAGTTCAGGTCTGACCCTATCACTACACTATTCAATACAGTAAATGATTCCTACTTGCCTCTAGGAGTCAATAACATGAGCGCCTTTGTTTAACTTTCAAAGCCCTTCACAAACTACCTTTAACCTACCTTTCTAACCTTATTATGCCTTACTTCTCTTCCTAAACACTGTAGTTCAGCACTAGAATCTCCCACCTGTTTACTTCAAGACTCTGCTCGAGTAGCATCTTCTATGTGAAGCCTTTTTCTGATACTTGCTCAGCTGCTAATGCCATCCCCCTGCCACTAGTGAATGTACCTTGTATTTATTCATCATGTATTTGTAAAAAGTTATTTATATGCATATCGTCTCCATGAAAGAATATAAGTTCCTTGAGAGCAAGTACTGTTTCATTTTTGTCTTTGTCTTTCCAAAGCTTGGCATTTCACAGATACTTAGTAAATGCTTGTTGATTGAAGTCAAGGAAGTATAGAAAAATTAATATGAATGGAGTGATAACTTGGAGCAGTGCAACGTTCACTAAACTTAGAGTCATTGGACCCAAGTTCAAATCCTTCATCTCCCCTGGCTACCTTCCTGACCTAGGGCAAGTCATTTATCTTGGCCACATTTCCCTCATCTGTAAAATGAAGTCATTAGAGTAGATGGCCTCTAAAACTCCCTCTAGCTCTGAATGTAACATCCTTTGAACTGATGTAGAGTGAAGTAAACAGAACCAAGCAAACAATAAAGGTGATGACTACAACAACGGAAAGAAATGGAAACAACCAAAAAATCCTTAAACACTCTGAAATTTTACTTCCAAATCTTAGCTCCAAAGAAGAAATAAGAAAACGTCTAGTCTTCCCTCCTTTTCAGAGAAGGAACTCTGGGAATGGAACACTGTATATGCTTGCAGACCTAATGAATAATGTTGCTTAGTTTTATTCAACCTTTTTTTTGCTTTTTCAAATTTTGATTTTTTGTTTTGTTTTGTTACAAGAGATGACTCACGGGGTCAGAGTGGGGAGGTAAAGTAAAAACAAAAATTCTCAATAAAAGTTAAAAAGCATATTAACTCAATGAGTATTTCCAAGTCTCTAACTTTTGTTCCTTCATTTTCACTCTTGGCAAGCAACATTGGCATCAACTTCCAAGTTGATTTCTTCCAAACTCTATATCTCATATCTGTTTTGTAGATATGGATTTTCATATATTGGATAAACTTAAATCAAGGTATAATTTTGTACATGTTTCACAGACAGACAAACGCACACACACACACACACACACACACACCTTTGAAACTTTAGCTTTACACTTGTCTTTTACCTTAGAAACTGTAAGAGTGAGTAACTTTCCAAAGTCACTTTTAATCTTTCCAAGGTTTCTAAGGTACTTCCATCTTTCTTCCCCCAATTTGTCAAATTTCTATAGAGAATAATATAGAATATATAGACATTCTTATACACTTGTGTAATGAGTTTGGTATAGAAATACATTGAGTTCATTAGCAAAGCGGGAAGGGTGGAAAGAAGGGAATTAGATGAAAGGTAAATTAAGGGAGAGATTAGTTATATGCAAAACAAACTAATCTTGAAATGGCTTCTCCTCAGACTTGAAACTAGGTTGGTGGAAAGGATTGGAAAATATCAAGAAATTATGTCAATTGGATTAATTTAATTTTAACTTTATCCATAAAATAGTCTATATATCTTTAGAAGGAATCAGCACTGCCCTAATAGCAACTTTCATGAGTTTTTTGTTAAGAGAAATTATTATTTCTCTCTTGTATTTATAATTAATTATTGAATCAGGACCAAGGTTTTCCCCTTTCTACTTCCTCATCTAGAAATCTACCAGTGTGAAAAATCTCAAAGACTTACCCAACCAGGATTGCTAAGCTCTAATCAAAGACAGTAAAAGAAATTTTAAGTTTAGCTATATTAGTAGATTCCTGCTCACTGTGTTTATTCAGGTCTTGGAAAATGTGGAATCTCCCTTTTGTCAGACAGGTGATATAGAAATTGATAAGTCCCTTTGAAGAAGGGTGATCCAAGTCACATACCCCCAAGACCCTCATTAGAATGAGCCCACATCTCATTATAATATTCACTTTCTTATTTTTAACAGATCAGAGTTGATTGCCCTCAGGCATGCCCACTTTTCTAAGGGTATATAAGCATTGACTGAGTTCCATGAGGGGTCTTTTGCATTTTAAGAGTGCCATTGACCTCTTTTATTAATAACATGCCAGCCTTATTAGTAAAATGATAAATTACCAGGAAACTAGGCCTCTTGAACTTTTCAAATGTGACAATGAGTTCCCGTAGGGGAAATGGATTCCTAATGACTATGTCTTTAAGTGTAGGGCTAACCACCTTCTCTAAACAGTTTTCTAGGACCTAGGGTTATGTGGAAAGTCTGCTGGAGAGGAAGATGAAGGCTCTAAAATGGTCTTAGAGGATGGAATGGAGAGAAAGCATTTTAAAAAAGTAATCCCCCCCCCAATTACATGTAAAAACAGTTTTTAACATTCATTTTAAAAAATTTGAGTTCAAAATTCTCCTCCTTCCTCCCTTCCTTCCTTTCCCCTGCCCCATTAGAAAGCAACCAATTTGATATAGGTTACACATATGCAGCCATGCAAAACATACTTTATGTTGTGTTGTGAAAGAAAACACTGACCAATAACAGACAAGAAAAATAAAGTTTAAAAAAAGTATACTTTGATCTGCATCCAGACTCCATCAGTTTTTCTCTTGAAGTGGATAGCATTTTTCACCTTAAGTCTTGGAGAGGAGACATTTAAACCTACTCATTTGAAGTATGGGTTATCTCTTGGCCCACCTCCTTTGTTAAACTTATTTCAATACTTCAACATACCTGGTTGATTTGGCAACACCCTTCACCAGTGTGAACACAATCTAGTTAAACCTTCTCATCATTCACAATTATTATCTACATCCTCAGAGAAATCCTTCATATGAGAGGCAGATTGGTGTAGTGGAAAGAGTACTGGACTTAATAACCAGGACACACCTGGGTTCAGATCCTGTTTCTAACATTGATTAACGGTATGATTGTGGGCAAGTCACTTAACGTCTCCCAGTCTCAGTTTCCCTATCTATAGGATACACCTATTTTCACTAGTTTGTTTTAAGGATCACATAGGATAGTGTAAAAATCCTTTGCACAGTTCAGTTCAACAATTCAACAGTCATTTGCCTGTCATGTACCTGGCCCTGGGAATGCAGACAAAATCAAAATAGTCCCTGCCCTCAAAGCACTTACTTTCTACTGTACCTAATACGTATTAACTATGCTGAATTGAATTTGTGTAACTAAGAGTGCTACACAAATAGGAACTAAATAGATCTCCCCAATACTCAGGTGGTCTTTTTCTCTGGTCTTTCAGTATTTCATCAAATGACACCAAACACAACACCATCAACACTTGTTCTACAAATCTGTTACCCTTGCCTTTCTTTCACTAGGTGACTAGCCCATCTTCTTTTCTGATCATACATGTCCCAGCTGATACCTTTTTACACCATTTCTCCTGCTCACCAGTGGTAATTTGATGCAGCCCAATTATACTCACTTCCTGTGAAAATAAAACCATTATCCCAAGGATATGGTGGAGTCTGAGGTTTCCTACCGGCAGCTCGACCCCACAAAACCAAATAATACAAGTAAAAAGCTGCCAAACTGAGAAAATTCACCAATGCTTTAAAAAGAAATGATGTGAGAGTATCCCCTTCTCTTGCCAAGATTATCCTCACAGAAAAAAAAATTGCTGAGGATAAATTCACCGGCCTATTGTTCAGGGTGCTTTCAAAATGCCTGACTTTCCCACCCCTCACCCTGCAGCCATTAGCTGCTGATATATTTAGGCACTTAGATTTTGAAGTAAGTCCCTTTGTTATCTTCATCTCTGTATTCTCTCACCTCACACATCAAATCAGTTGCCAAGTCTTGCTATTTCTACCTCCCCAGCATCTCTCAAACCTGATCCCTTCTCTATTCACTCATCCACCACCTTAGTTCAGACAGTTAGCATCTTTCACCTAGATTATAGTGACAGTGTAATTGCTCTCCCTGCCTCAAGTATTTCCCTACTCCTTTGATCATATACACTGCTGCCAAAACGATTTTTCCCCAACCTTAGATCTGACCTTATGACTCTTCTATTCAATAAACTCCAGTGATTCCCTATTGCCTCTAATATAAAATATAAACTATCCTGTTTAGCTTTTCCAGTCCTTCACATCCTGGTCACAACATAGATTTGGTATGGTATATTTCTTCCCACCCACTTGCCATCCCCCATGACTAGAATGTGCTCCCTCTTCATCACTGCCCCCTATATTACTTCTCTCTTCCTTTAAGACTAAGCACAAGCATTACCTTATACATCAAGCCTTTTCTGATCCTCTCCCTATGCTAACTGTCCTTGTATTTATTTTCTTTATATTTATTCTGTGGAGGCTCAGCCCCACCTAAATTAATTATGTAAGGCCAAAATGTTTGGATTGAATCAAATAATCATAAAATACATATGGAAAAAGTTCTTGTTCAATTTGAAAGTATCATGGGGACTTTGGGTCTTTGGATAAAGGCAGACAATGCAACACAGAAAATATCTTCTGAATGGCTGAAGAAGATCACATCATTTCTCTTGAGCTACATATAAAGAAAACAATTTATTTCAGAGCCATTGAGTTGAATGGTATTCAAATCCAATAATCAAAGACTCTTGAGAGGTAATTGCAATTTGGGGAGAAGAGGGGGAGAGATCTTATTTGTTTCCTATTCCCCACCAATTCCCCACTACCTAGGTGATGACCTTGTGTACTGCAAAAGATCAGAAGACATGTAGTTCCCATAGGCACTAATAGCAGCAATAGCTGATGAGAGAGTATGTATATAGAGATGAGAGATACACTGAAGGCAAACAAGACACATCAAGAAAATGGAGCTTCAGGACTCTTCAAATACACTGACACTCAGAGCCCAGCAAAGAGTTACACATAAGGGGAACTTTATGGGGATTTCACAAAAGGAGAAAAAGGTTCCCAATAAACAAGGAGATGAGTTTACCTTTTGCCCATGAGTGCTCTCTAAATTTAAGCCACTCTCCTCAGGGACAAGTATGTGCAAACAGAAGAACGGGCCCTGGTTTAGTGAAATGTTTCTGTAGCTACTGTCTTTGCTACACCTGCTTAATAAATACCTTTTCTAAAAGCTAATTAAGCCTGACTGACAGTCACTAGAGATAACACTGCTGGGGACTCATTAGCAACACTACAATACCAGAAAACCAAGTTCTTCCAGGTTCTACTAAGTAGCCACCTTCTGGGAACCCAACCTGCCAAAATTAGTGGGGGTTAAGAATGGAGCCCTGGAATTACACTTACATGTGTTCTTCCTCTTCCTCTGTTTGAATGTAAACTCTTTGGGAGTAAGCACTATTTCATTCTTTGGGAATATCCCCAGTTTCTAACACAATGCCTACTAGGTGCTTAATTACACTTATTTATTATTTCTTGAAGTAAACAGAGAAAGAGGCTTATCAAAAAGATAACTTCATGAATAAAAAATTCACAAGCTTGGGACTCAGGACAGAGAATTCCCAACATCAGACCTGGGATGAGTAAAATACCCTAAGTCAGTCAAGGTAAACTGTCAGCTACAACTCAGTCTCACGCAAAAAACCAAATAAGTTAGCAAACAGCTCAGGATCCTCTCTCCCCCTAGATTTTCCCTTTCTTCCCTTCTCATGGATATCAAATGTATGATTATCTGTATTGCTTTCCTAATAAGGAAGAATAAATTCTTTAAAATACAAACATTGTAGATTCACTTTTTAAAAATGGACTTTCACTAAATATCACAATTTTCTGGATGAATTCAAATGCTGAAAAAGAAGATAAATATTCTGTTGTCCAGAGAGGGAGAAACTGCTCAGTTAGAAGAGAATAATGGCACAAAGTAGACCCTTTGGGCTATATTTTGCTGTTCCAATACTGTGAGTGTGGGTGGGGAGAGAGGCAGGAAGGGATATGAAAAGCAGGATTATTTTGATTCTTCAGGCTACTGCAAAATTACCTGAATCATACAACAAAAACCTCTAAGTGGTAGAGCTATGGCAACGCAGGCAGAGTCCCATGGCTTGTTTTGTGTCTATTGTATAACCATGCTCATTCAGCATCACTGTGTTGTGACTCAGTGCATTTATCAAAGGATTGAACCCTTACAATACCTATGGTTAATTTCTTTACCATGTTCTACTAATAAATTATATTTCTTTTTTGGTATTAGTCAAATTTTAATTTCTTTAAAGTGCAATGGAGGGGCACATGATAGGCAAATATAGGCTACAGCATATCTTCAAGGTGAAATTGAACAGAAGGGAGAAATGCAAAGTCATCAGAGAGATTTATGACCAGCATGAAGTGGGCCCATCAAATAGGGAAAGGGAAGGATTCCTGGGCAGAAAGTCTTTGAGGACCACTGGTATCCATGTAATGTTAAGAAACGTAGAGGAAGGCCAGTAGCATTCTGGGTAACAGCCCTCTAAAGGACTTCTGGAATGAGATGCACAAGAGGTACTCAGAAAGGAAATGTATACATGGGTCGCAATCTTCACCTTTGGAGGCATTTCACATATTGACAGATTATAGAATCTCAAAAACTTTGGTGTCTTCCCCTGCCCACTCCACTTTATCTCCAAGTCACCAAACATTAGTTGATTCTCACTCTTCTAATTTATCAGGGTGAAGATTCAAGGAATAAAAATGAATAAAATCCTGTATAGGACCAAAGAAAGGTGGAGGGAGTCTTTGAAACTCTGTTGGAGAAATGCCAGAGAGTCCAGAGAGTCAGAGGTACATGGAAGGAAGGAACTATTCCAGGGAAGGTATCAGTAGGGCTAATCTAGAGATCTGGGCACAAGCAGGGAGCCTCCAAATGTGAGAGGGAGGCTGACAGGGGAGGCAACAGTTCCAGGGGACACAGGCTCAGGGATCAGCTCAGGAGCCCTGTTGGTTGTGAACCCTGATTTTCTTTCTGACTCCTCTTGTGGACAATGAGGCCAACCCCAAAGAAGATCATGCCCAGGATGAGGCCCCCATCTCCCTCAGCATCTTACTCTGGGCATCTCACATCTTACTTAGATCCAGACTGTGCTTTCCAGTCCAAGACAACAGGTTTCTGAAGACTGGAGCACTCCACGTGGCAGGTATGGGCATCTCCGTGCTTTCCACAGCATCACTAGGATCCCGCAGGTCCAATCTCCATTGTTGATCAGGCCCATGGACACAACCCCAGCTGTCTCCTCCTGTCCACTCAGGAACCACCTGACCTCAGTGTTACCAGGATAGAAACCAGTGACAGAGCAGACAAACCCACTTTGGTGTCCCAGGGGAGCCATCTTTGATAGACACAATCACCTCAGACTCAACACTCATGGGCACTAAGTTGGGCTCAGACACCTCATAGTTGTGCCTGCAGAACCTGTCCACCTGGGCCTGTCTCAGTTCCAGGTCATCTTTCCGACTGTTCCAATGCTCAGCATTGGCCAACCAGCTCTGCCACCACCACAAACTCCCACATGTCATGTCGCTGTCCACACGCTCAAACTCCTGTCCATTGTGAATGTATCTCAGCATAAGCTGCACGTGCTCCATCCTGTTCACAAGGTGACATTCAGCTGCTCCATGAAGTGCTCTGGAGGGCCACCCAGGGCATGGGTCCTCCCTGACCAACACCCTCACCCTCAGATTATATTTCTAGTGAAATACAGAAAATTAATGATAATTGTATTCCAGCCTTAGCTATGCTCAGATTTAAGTTGGCTGATATGAAGGGTAATAATTATTCAACCCAGGGCTTGAAACCCTCACCCAATGTGTTACTTTATTGCTAGTCACACCAGGGACAAATTCAGTATGTATGCTTTTAATTGTGGAGAGTGTATGGCCAAGAGTAGTCTGGTCATTTGGCATAATAATAATGGGTTGGCATTTATATGATGCTTTAAAGCTTTCAAAGCACTTTACAAATATTGTCTCATTTGAGCCTCACAACAACACTGGTAGGTGCTATTATTATGCCCATTTTGCAGATGAGGAAACTGAGGGAGACAGAAGTTAAGAAACTTGCTCAGGGTCAAACAGCTAGTAAGTGTTCAAGCTTGGACTTAAACTCAAGTTGTCTTTTTGATTCTGAATGCAAAGTCAGAATCCATCCACTATAGCTGCTTCTTCATTGTTATCATAACTTCCTCAAAACTCAACCTATTATCCATGTTATAAAAGGTAGGTCAATAACAAAGTAAGAAAACACCAGTCAGGGACCTCATGCGCTCTAAGATCCTACAGGAATTGTGAAGACCTGGCAGGAACCCTGGAACCCTGACTAATTAGGCTCCAATTATACCACTGTTTGATTGGGTTAGCACCTTATCCAGGATTTTTTAAAAATAAATTTAATTTTTTATAAGCAAAAAATCTACATTTTCTTCCTCTCAATCATCTCAATTGAGAATGTAAAAAAAAACCCCAAAACCTATTACAAAAACGTATATTCAAGCAAAATAAATTCCCACAATAGCCATATCCAAAAGAAATAAATGAATGTGCATGTATGTATACATACTCATATGTATTGTGCATGCATGTACATATATACCCATATACGTGTGTCTGTATATGCATGTATATATACACATGCATACATATATATTTATGTCTCATTCTGTACTCTGAGTCTTTTACTTCTTTATCAGGATGTGGATAACGCGTTTTTCAGTTTCAGTCATATATGACTCTTGGTGATCCCACTTGGGGTTTTCTTGGCAAAGATATTGGAACAGTTTGCCATTTCCTTCTCCAGCTCATTTGACAGATGAGGGAGCTGAAGCAAACAGGGTTATGTGACTTGCCCAGGATTGCACAGCTAGCAAGTGTCTGAGGCCAGATTTGAACTCAGTTCTTCCTGAATCCAAGTCCGGCACTGTGCTACCTAGTTGTATGGTAACATGTTTCATCATCATTCGTTTGGAACCACAATTGGTCATTATACTGTTAAGAATTCCTAAGACTTTCTTTGTATAAACTGTTCCCTTGGTTCTATTGACTTCCCTCTTTATCAGTTCATATTAGTTTTCTCATCTTTGTGGCACAATAGTGTTCTATCACATTTGGATGCCATACCCTGTTCAGGCTTTCCTTGGTTGATGGTTAGTGCCTCAGATTCCCATTCTTTGCTTCTCAAAAAGAGCTATAAATATTTTATACATCCTTAGAGCTTATTTTGCTTAGGACTATTCCCTCTTTTAATTCACCCTCCTTTCTCTGTTATCCTCTTTCACTCCTGTTTTCCAGTAGAGTGAAATATACTTCTGTACCTAACTATGTGTGTACCCTTCCCTCCTTCAACTAGTTCTGCTGAAAATGAGGCCCCAGTGTCAGCCATTTCCCCTGCTTCCTCCTTGTTTATAAAGACTTCTTGCTCACCCTGATTACATGAGATAATTTTTTCTAATCTTCCTTTCCCTTCCTCCTTCCCATATAGTGTCCTCTTCTCCCTCTCTCTTTTCATTCTCAAGATCATTAAAACAACAGAACCGTTCCCAGAGCCCAAGCTCTTTGTCTACCTCCTTCACGAACCCTGGTGATGATAGGCTTCAAAGGGCACAAGTGTGTTATCTCTGCATTGAATGTAAGCAATGTAGCCTTGTTCAATCCTGTATCATTGTTTGTGTTTATATTTTATGTTTCTCTTAACTCCTATGCAAGAACTTCAAAGTTTCTGTTCTGCTCTGGTTTTTTCATCAGGAATGCTTTGAAGTCCTCTATTGCATTAAAATTCTATTTTTTCCTCTCTGTATGATAAAAATCAGTTTTGCTAGGTAAGTTATTCTTGCTGTAAGCCTATGTCCTCTTAGTTCTGAAAAATCACATTACAAACTCTCTATTCCTACTATGCCACATCTACAAAATCCTGTGTGATCCTAACTGTGGCTCCTTTGTACTTGAATTCTTTCTTTCTGGCTGCTTTCGGTACTTTTTCTTTGACCTGGAAGCTCTGGATTTGGGGGTACACTGTTCTTGGGAATTTTCTTTCAGGAAGTGACCAGTAGATTCTTTCTACTTCACTTTGCCCTGTGGTTTTAGGAGATCTGAACTGGTTTCTGTCTGCTTGTTTTTTAGATTTCTTGATATATGATGTCTAGACTTTTTTTTTTTAAGTCATAGCTTTCAGGTAGTATAATGATCTTTACATTTTCCCCCTCCTCTGTCTGTTTTCCAGGTCACTTATTTTTGCTATGCTACATCTGGCACTTTCTTCCATTTTTTAGACTTTTGACTTTGCTTTAATATTTCTTGTCACCTCATGGAGTCATTGACTTTTCTTTGGTCTCTTCTAATGTTCAGGGAGTTTGGTACTTGGGCAAAGTTTTGTATCTGTGTACCAAACTATTAACTCCCTTTCTAATTCTTTCTTTAATGGCTCTCATTCCCCTCTTCCCCCTTACTTTTTCCTCTGGTGCTCTTATTTCACTCATGAGAACCTTTTTAACTCTTTAAAAAACTTTCTTGCTTCATTGGTGTTTGAATCTTCTTGAATCTGTGCCCAGGCTGTACTTTTCTTTGAGGTTTTACTTACAGATGTTTTAAAGTCATTCTCTTCTTCTAGTTATGTGTCTTGAGCCCCTGTCATCATAATAACTTTCATGGTGGAATTCTTTTTTTGTTTGTTCATTCTTCTAGCCTATTTTCTGACTTGAGATTTGATGTTAGGGCTAGGCTTTGCACATTTCTGAGGGCAAGGTCTAGGCTGATCTTGTTCCTATTTTCTTGGGGCATGGGGTGTTGTGCTATTCAAGGCTCTTGGGGACAACACAAGTTAAAGGCCTGCAAGCTTCTGAAGTGGTTTAGTCTAAGGAAAGGTCTCATCATTGACCCCTCATCTTAAATTCCTGACATAGGATTAGATCTGAGTAACAAGAGAATACTACTGGACTCAGCCACTGCCAGCTAGCTGGGGAGCTCTGCCAGTTCAGAATTATAGATTGTTGACTGGTTTGAGACTCCTGCCTTAGTTATTCCTCTTCAGGCTTCATTGAAACCCCCACTCTTCTGCTAGGGGTCTGAACCATACCACTACCACTTGCTTTTGAACTTGCTCCTCCTTCAGTACATAATTCACTACTCTTCTTCACCCTGTACTGCCATCCTTAGGTATAGGAACCCTCCTCAACCCTGCATCTTTGACCCAGAAAGTGGGTAGTGAGTATCAGATCTGCAATTTGGAACCTGTTCCTACATCATGCACAAAGCTGAGGTTCCCATGTATAGGTGGGGAACCTCCTTTTACCCTGCTGCAAAGCTTCTTCCTGTGCTGGAGTGTTCCTTGAAGCCCTCTCTTGACCAGACCATGGCCCCAGTATCAGAACACCTCTCTATTACCCTATTTTGACCTGGGCTGGAAAAATGACTCACCATGGCCCTTTAAAAATGTCTCATCATTATCAACATTTCTCTGTATTACCAACAAAGGCCAGCATCAAGAGGTAGAAAGAGAAATTCAATATAAAATATTTGGAAGTCTACCTGCCAAGACAAACCCAGTAATGATATGATCACAATTTCAAAACGTTTTTCACACAAATAAAATCAGGTCTAAACAATTGAAAAAACATCAATTGCTCATACATAGGCTGAGCTAATATAATAAAAATGAAAATTCTATTTAAATTAATTTATTTATTCAGTGCCATACCAATCTAGCTACCAAAATAGTTTTGTAGAGCTAGAAAAAAAATAATTTAAAAAATCATCTGGAAGAACAAAAGGTCAAGAACATCAAGGGAATTAATGAAAAAAAAATGCAAAGGAAGGCAGCCTAGCTGTACCAGATCTAAAACTATATTATAAAGTGGCAATCATCAAAATTATTTGGCACTGATTAAGAAATAGAGTGGAATAGATTGGGTATACAAGACAGTAGTACATGACTATAGTAATCTACTTTTCGATAAGCTCAAAGACTTCAGTTTCTGGGATAAGAGCTCACTATTTGACAAAAACTGCTGAGAAAACTGGAAAATAGTATGATGGAAACGAGGCATAGACCAGCATCTCATACCCTATGCCAAGATAAGGTCAAAATGGATACATGTTTTAGACATGAAGTCTGACACCATGAGCAAATTAGGAAAGCAAGGAATAGTTTACCTGTCAGATCTAAGGAGAAGGGAAGAATTTATGACCAAACAAGGGCTAGAGAACATTTTGAAATGCAACCTAGATTAGCAGGGAAGCGGAAAACTGGAAAACAATTTTTATAGTCAATGTTTCTGATAAAGGCCTCATTTCTCAAACATATAGAGAACTGATTTGAATTTATAAGAATACTAGTAATTCCCCAATTAATAAATAGTCAAAGGAAATAAACAGGCAGTTTTCAGATGAAGAAATCAAAGCTATCTATAGTCATATGAAAAAATACTCTAAATCACTATTGATTAGAGAAATGCAAATTAAAGGTACTACCTAACACCTATCAGATTGGCTAATATGACAGAAAAAGGAAAATGATGGGTGTTGGAGAAGATGTGGGAAAATTGTA
>CM053580.1:318994781-319041215 GCA_028627135.1 Pseudochirops cupreus | reverse complement strand
TGGCTGTGATGCTGGTATTTTGTCTGTCTGTTTTGATGTTGTTTTGCCAGATTCACCTGATGGTGAAGGACAGTGCTGCTGTTGTAGAGGTCCTGGAACCTGGCTGTTGGTTCAGAAGCCCTGAAGGAGGATTTTCTTGTGGTACCTGCACAGAAATCCTGGAAGAGGGCCTTGCTGATGTTTTCAGGGGTTCTGGGACCTATACAAGCAGAGAGTGACTTGATGAGGACACTGGCTATGGCTTTGTTGAGCCTTGTCTCCCCAGGAACTGAGATTGCTGAGGGCTTGCCTCGAGTGAAGATGAAAGAAGGACCTTTCCTTGGGTATTCAATACCGAGTTTAACCTTATAACTTAAAGGTGGATGACCTTTTGTGTTCTGCCTCTTTTGAGATTCAGGGAAGGCTTTGAGTTGTTTTTTTTTGTGCTCTGTGATTGACCAAATGAATGTACTTCGTTTATGGTTGGAGACTAATCTCCATTTGAGAAGAGACTTTTGACTGACGAAATGAATGTACTGTCTAGGGGTGGAGTAGTACCTGGATTAAATTGAGAACTTACTTGCTAAAGGAACAAGTTACACTGTATTTTGACTTTCTCTGTTCTGTGAATGTTTGCTGAATAAATGGGGTTTACTATGGTGGTAATCTGAACCTTGGAAGTTGCCTTTGCTTGGCATTACAGGAGGGAATAACCTACACACTCAATTGGGTATCTTACCCTACAGAAAAGTAAGGGGGAAGGGGATAACAGGGAGGATGATAGAAGGGAGTGCAGATTGGGGGAGAGGGTGGTTAGAAGCAAACACTTTTGAAAAGGGACAGGGTTAAAGGAGAAAATAGTATAATTGGGAGGGTGGGATAGGATGGAGGGAAATACAGTTAGTCTTTCACAATATAACTACGATGGAACCAGTTTGTGGAACTACACAGGGCTCAACCATAGTTGAGACTGCGGAACTGGTAAAGTATAAACTTCCAGCCATATATATACATGTACAACCTGTATTGAAATGTATGTCCTCCCAGTGGGGCTGGGTGAGGAGGGAAGAAGGGAAAGAATCTGGAAATCAAAGTTCTGAAAACAAATGTTAAAAAATTGTTTTTACTAGACAGTTAGTTGGGGGAGGGGGGTGGATATCCACATCCAGAGAAAGAACTGCAGAGTCTGCAGATTGTAGCAAACTATTTGCTGTCTCTCTTTTTTTGGTTTTGTTTTGTTTTATCCCTTCTTTCTCATTGTTCACCCCATTGGTTATAACCCTTTACAACATGACTAACATTCAACGTGAAGGTATTTGTAGAACCTATATTTGATTACATGCCACAATAAGGGAGGGGGAAGGAGAGAGAGGGGAAGAAAATTTGAAACTTAAGAGATTGTGGAACTGAATGTTGTAAACTAAAAGTACATAAATAACTTTTTTTTAATCTGAAAAAAAGAAAGTTGGGGGGATGAGGGAAGATATAAGAGAGAGCAGATGGGGGAAGAGGTATTCAATAGGCTCGCTTTCTTGGGGTGGAGGGTAGGGGGAAGACGTGGAGAAAATTTTTAACTTAAAATTTAGTGAAAATGAATGTTGAAAACAAAAAATAAACAAAACGTTAATTACAAGGGGAAAAAAATTGTTATCTGGAGTGATAGTATCCTTTCCCCGCACCAGTAACAGAGTAGGAAAATCTTAACACTGAGTCTGGGGAACAGGATGTTGCTGGACCTGAAGTTTTTTAATTCCTCTGCAAAAGAGCAAGGGCAGAAACAGATCGAAACTTAGAGGCAACAGTAACAGAAACATTTCTTGCCTCTCACCCCCGCCTCTCTCCCTCCCCCCTCACACATACAGGACACTGAGGCTGAGAAAAGCAGTGGTCATTCCTGAGAGAAAAGTGAACTTTGATCATAGCCGGCTTACCTCTTGTCGCCCAGCCCTTATTCATGAAGGACTCCGTTGAGACTGCGGAACTGGTAAAGTGTAAACTTCCAGCCAGCGGCTGCTAGGTGGCGCCATAGTGCAGAGAGCCCCAGACTTGGAGTCTGGAAGATTTATCTGAGTTCAAATTGGGCTTCAGACACTTAGTAACTGTGACCCTGAGCAACTTGGAAAAGTTTGATGAATACATTCCATGCAGGGTAGGAGATGCAAAGAAAGCAAATGTGAGGGAACAGGAATGATATGGTGTATTGGAAGAGGAGACAGTTACAAAGTTTAACTGGAGCAGGAAATTTATATGAAGTAGTAGTATAAGATGACATTTAATTTCATCCTATCTTAATGGAGAAGTCTTTATTTTGGGAGGAAGATAAATTCATCATTATAAAATCACTGCTTTGTTTAATTGTAGAGATGACTTTATCATAAAAGTGGGGTTCATCATTTACTTGTGGATTTGCTATCCATGAGATGAAGGGCAGCATAGTAGAGAGAGGGCCACCCCTGGTATCAGAAAGACCAGGGCTCAGGTCTTATCTTTGACACATACCCTCAGTGCCTGCAGGGAAATCTCTAAGACTCTATGTTCCAACTGAGCTGCCAATCTCTGTTGGCAGAGGCAGCTTCCTTTTTAGGAGCTCATCACAGGGATGAAAGCACAGCCTGTATGCCCTCTCATCACAAAGAGTTGTTTATGAAAAGCTGTTTGTAGATTTTTTTTCAAACTTTTTAATTCATAAAACAACTGCTGTGTTGTTGGAGCTGGAAGAACAAAGTTCAAGTGGATGAGGAAGTTATAGTATCCTTCAATTGCCCAATTTCCTTCCTTTGTAAACCAGCCTCCTGAATCTCTCTAAAAGCTCCTCAAGGCAACCAAGAGGGAGGTTTGGTTAAGGACAAATTGGCCCCAAAGCTAAGAGATGACATTCAAGAACTAAGAGGTCAGTCAAATCAGAATGGCCTAACAAGAGGTATCGCTAAGAATAGGCAGAGTGGCTAAATGTGGAACCACAGAGGGAAGTTCTAAAGCAGAAACTGGTTGTATTATTGTTCAGAAGAATAAGATTCAAATCCACTGTAGGAAACCACTAGATACCAGAAAGAATAACAACCCTATTGTGTCACAGTCAGAGGTTCTCTGAACCAGGGACAGAAGAGTAAGTTCAGTAGAGTCAGATACCCAGCTCTTAAGCTAAATGTGTGACCCAAATCATTTTCACTTAGTTCCTTTTCTTGATACTCATATGGCCAGGTTTAGCATAATACAAGGTTGCAGACCAACAGAGACACCCAGAAGATGAATGTGTGAATGACTGAGTTTTTACAAAAGGTTTACTAAGTGACGGTCTGTACTAAACACCAGAGATGCAAATATGAAAGAGAGACAATCCTTGTTCTTTAGTAGTTTACATTCTAACAGAGAAAACACACATTTAGAGCAGTGATGGCAAGGCAGGGGGCTGTGTTTTGGTTTGAGAAATCACAAGGATAGTGAGTAGAGTCGTGGGGAATTTGATTGACACTCTTTCCAAGGGCAATGTTAGTACTGATTTGATTATTGTTCCAAAGCTGGAAAGAATGGAGGGCAAGGGGACATGATGAGTGCCATTATGTAGGAAGCAGGATGAAAAGATGATTGGCATGACTGTTCTCTGCTTTGGGGAATTTTCTTGTTTTTGTCAAATACAACAGATTGTGACAAATATCCAATACCCAATTATAATAGATTAGGTAATGCAACCTCGGTAACAAATAGAAAGCAGTTACCTGCTGACTGCATTTATTTTCTTTTGTTTTTTTCCAATGGAACCTCTAGTGGAGGTTCGGGTTTAGTTAAAAAAAATTAAACGAGTGAATTTTGGTGGTTTTTCTAAAAAGAATTGTTTTGAAGCAAAAAAAATTTGTCTTCGGTCTTGGTGATTTGTCTTGGTAATTATTTACATGGTTTCTGACAGCATTTGGGGGCCAATATATGAAGTTATATTCTTAAGAATATCATGCAACTGAACCATAAAAAGAAGCAGGCTGTGATGGATTTAGTATCAGAGGTTGTTATTCAGTTGTTTCAGTCATGTCTGACTCTTCTGAGGTCAGATTTGAATTTAGGAAGATGAGTCTATCTGATGCCAGGTCCAGCACTCTATCCACTGTCCACCCAGCTTCCCTTGGTGTCAGAGGACCAGAGCTCAAATCCAAATTTACCACTTGTGTAACCTTGAGCAAATCACTGTGTCTCTGGGCCTCAGATACTTCATCTAGAAAAGGAGGGGGCTGGTCTTAATTCTCTCTCTGGGGGCTCCTATGGTCCTAAGTCCATGTCTATAAGTCTATGATCTAAGAACACAGCACTGTTTCCTCCCCCATTCCCTCCCTTCCACACACACAGAAAGTCAGCTGTTACTGCTTCCAACATTCGGTGCTACTTAATAAACATCTTTTGTTTCATTGGCTCACCTGATGCTTTCTGCCCCCATGAACATTTGAATACAATTGTGCAAATTGGGTTGCTTTAACTTGAGCCAATTTCTGACATGATTTCTAGAAGCACATTGTTTCATAACAGCAGAAACTATCTGCATTTCAGTTTTTAATGAGAATTAAAACACACATGCACATGCATGCACATATGTAAGCATATGTCATGTGCACAGTTTCCTTCATATGTTACAAAAGGCTAATCATAAAACAGTATTGAGCTTTTTGTCTCTAGCAACAGACAGGGCTAGGAGACACAGAGTTCTGATTTTGTTGTCAAAAGGAACTCTCAAGTGAGGAAATTCTATCTATCAATGGACATTGGCACCTTTTCTGCAACTCATAGTCTTGGAGAGTTGGGTAGAACCCTGGAAGTTTAGGTGACTTGCTCAGGGTCATGCAGTGTGTTAGAACCAGGACTTACACCTTGGTCTTGCTGGCTTCGTGGCTCACTCTCAATCTACCATGCCACTATAAAAGGATGCCATTTGCAAAGCACTCAAAACGTTCGAATACTCAAATGAATCCATGACCTCACCAATATGAATATTCCTTCCAATGGCACAGATTGTAATCTATCCATGCTTGTCTATCCTGTGGGACTCTTGGCCATACCTTGCCATAAATTGGCTCTAGAGGGGTCCACCCAACATGCTCTAGCCTTACTTCCTTTCTTTTGACGTCATGAGGATGCTAGTGGGCACACTCGGGATATCCATCTGTTAGCAATCAATCAATCAGCAAGAATTTATCAAATACTTACTATGTGCCCCACACTGCACTAAGCACTAGTGATATAAATACAAAAGTGAAATAGTTCCTGCCCTCAAGGAACTTACATTCTAAAGGAAGAGACAACACATACAAACATAAATATATACACAACATATATAAAACAAATGTAGTGTATTGGGGAGGATGACTGGCCAATAAGAGCCCATAATTAGAAGTATGTAGAATGTGGTTTTGGGGAGCAGTCAGGGGGTGCAGTAGATAGACTGCTAAGCTGGAGCTCAAATCCAGCCGCAGACACTTACTAGCTGTGTGATGCTGGGCAAATTGTTTGCCTCAGTTTCCTTATCTGTAAAATGAGCTGGAGAAGGAAATGGCGAGCCACTCCAGTGTCTTTGCCAAGAAAACCCCAAACAGGGTCATGAACAGTCAGTTATGACTGAAACAACTCAACAACAACAATTATGTGCTTTGCCTGGTATCAATCATTGTCGAGGCTGAATAAATCTGCTTCCAGAAATGAGTTGAATGAATGAACCCTTGGTCCCACTTTTGTATAATTTATTTCTGAACATATGTCTAGCATTTATGTAGCATGTGGGGTTTTACAAAAATGTGATCTTATATGATCCTCACAATAATCCTGTAAGGTAGATGTTTTTATTGTCTTCATTTTATAGATGTGGCAACTGACAGACACAAAGCTTAGGTGACTTGACCTTGGTCACACAGCTACTACTTGGTTGAAGTAGTGTTTGAACTTTTATCTTGCTGCCTCCAATTCCAGCACTCTATCCACTAGACAACTGGGCTGCCTGCATTATAGTATTATAGACAGGAACAGACAAGATTATGACCTCGTGGGCATTCAAAGGTCAGAAGAGTCCAATAGGGTATAAATAACAATAATATTGTTTGCTGGTAGCCTGGTGAGGAATCAGTCTGGGGAATGAACCCTGAATGAACGACCCATCCCAGCAGCTGAGACGTCATATCTGGCAAACAAGGGAGCAACTCGTCCATGACCTATGGTAGAGTCAGATGGGAGGATCACCTTCTAACAACCCCTTTAAGTCAGAGTCCACCTTCCCAGGGACTGAGTGGAAAGGAGAAAGTATGTCCTCGCTTTGGGAGGGGCCACAGATCATAGTCCAATAAATATCCTTTTATTAAAGCTGATTAATATTAATTGGTTAATTGATATCAAAAAGACAACCATGTGCTAACTGATACTGGGGAAATGGTGACTGGAATTGATGGTGGGAGAATACACTAAAATGTGGATTCATGAACTATTAGAAAAACCACTTCTAAGTTCTTTGGCTTATCTTTACAACTCAGAAGGAAGAAACAGTGACAGTACTCTGGGAGTCCAACCCTGCCAGTTTAAGTTGGGGTTGGGAAAATGAGCTAGGAGACCTTATATGTTTCACAAGGTAGTTTGGGGAAGAAGTCCACTAGCAGCTAAGGGAATCAGGAAAAGCTTTGTTAGGTGGTGGACCCTTCTTTTCCCATCTTACATTTCTCTAATGACATCTTTTATTTATTTTCTTCTTTGAAGTACCTTGCTTGTTATGAGTCCCAAACCTGATCACACCCACCATGGGCATCTCTATCATCCTCTGTTATATTGACTTCCAATTTCTTGGAGATTAATTTGTTCTATGTTTCATAGTCATATGACAACACTGCTAAAAATGGTTATTAAAAAAGATGAGCTCGTGTTTCCGGGAGAAGTTTAGGGAGACAGCCAGAGAAAATGCTGGGAGCTGAAAGATGGAGGGTCTTGTTTGTGGAGAAGCCAAGAGGCCAGGGTCACTGGGTCAAAGAGCATGTGTCAGAGAATAAGGTGCAAGAAGGCTGGAAAGGTAGGTAGGAGCTAGGTTATAAAGGGCTTCTATACAAATCTTTTCTGATTTTTTTTCTTTCATTTCTTGTCCTCACTCCATTTGCATCCTTAAAAGCCCTTGGGATGACTTTGCTTAAATGGACCTCCTGCTAGGATTTCTATAACCTGTTTTTTCCCTCCACAACTTCTTTTTGCTTTATGAAGCAAATGGATCATAATTATCCATCATCCTCCTTGGTAAGATTTTACAAAGGTCTTTATATTCTATTTTGAGGTAGTGTTATCTTTGGCTCCCAACTCTCTTTGCAAATAAATCAAGAGTTCATTGACTGAAATGCCTTCAAGGCTCTTTTGGTCCCTTGTTATCACAATTGATTTATATTAATTAAATTTCTACATAAGATTATTGTAATTGGTGTCATTTCTACTGTTCTTTACCCATTTTTATTTATCAATAACTTGTTTAGATAAGTCTACATTGAGTTATTCCAGTTGTATACTATACTTTTTGCATAATTAGTCTTCTTATTAATTCTGATTTTTAATTGAAAAAGTTGATAGTCTAACTATTTATGGTCAGCTAATTCAGAGATGTCTTCCATATAAATAACAAGTCTTTTCCTATCAAAACATAAGTTTGGTGATTTAAAAGACAACGTGTTTTCATATAACTTATATGTGTATGATGATATTAATTGCTCATTGTGTTCCACACTTTTTTTTTTTTACAAAAGTATTCATCATGTAAAGGAATGAGGCTTCTGTGTAGCCTACAAGCCTTTGGCTACTTATTTCTGATCCATGTTTTCTAATATATTCCTTCCCATTATTACCTATTCTTATCTTTGCATTGAAGTTGTTGAGTCAAAATGTATGATTTAATATGGAGGTTCTTACTGAATTCTTTGTAGAATTTCTCTAACTCTTCATCCTCTATAATAGCTGGTGGTAAATATGCTGCAGCTATTTTCATAGTGATCTTTTTCTATTTGCAATGAAAGATGACCAAAGGACCCCATGATGTGCAGTCTCTTGCGTGAGTGATAGAAAACCAGCTACACTCATAACATTTGGCACCTGATCGAAAAGAGGCAGTTTGGTATAAAGGACAGAGGGCTGGCCCTGGATTCAAGTCTTTCTTCTAACGCTTCTTAGTTATGTGACCACCAGAAATTCACTTACAGTATCCTAGGCAACTCTAAAAGTTTGAGATGGTTGCTGATAACATCAGTAGAGAGAGTTTTCACACAGAGAGTTTCCTTCATTTTCAAAATCACAGATCTACTTGACTTCCCTTCCCTACCCTCAAAGAAAGAAAGGAGGAACACAGAAAGAAAGAAAAAGAAAGAAAGAAAAAAGGAGGGAAGCAAGCAAGCAAGAAAACTGGTTAAATGACTTTAATAATAGCTTCCATTTTATATTTTAAGCTACTACTTAAAGCTACACTAAGACTTTTGGGACATCCTGTACATCCTTGGACAACCTTTCAGGTTGACAAAGCATTTCCTTTACAACAACCTTGTGAGGTAGATAGTACACATATTATTATGAACCTTTTCCAAAAACTCTAAGGGACTTGACCATGTTCCTTCAGCTCAAAAGTATAGGGACCAGGATGCAAACGCTAGGGAGGCACCATTTACTTTTGATTGTTTTATTGTTGTTCTTTCCATTTATATGACTGAACTCAATCTGCATATGATTTTCTTGATTCTGCTAACTTCACTTTGCATCAGTTCATATAAACCTTCCCATGCATTTCCATTTCAATCACATTCACTGTTTCTAACAATACAGTAATGTTCTATTACACACATTGCTACAATATGTTTAGCCATTTCTCTGCTGATGGACATCTACTTTATTTATAATTCTCTGATATCACAAAAATGCTGCTATGAATATTTCAATACATGGGAATTTTCTTGCTCCCTTTCTTTGATTTTCTGTGGTACATGCCTAACAGTGGACATGGATGTATTAGTCACTTTGGTTGCACAGTTCCAAATTACTTGCCAGAAGAACCGGATCAATTTACCATTCTACCAACATTTGTAAATTTTTGTGCCTGTCTTTTCCCATAACCCTCCCAACATTGACGATTGCCATCTGCAGCTAACTGGTACAGTAGATAGAGCAGTGGGCCCAGAGTCAGGAAAACTGGCTCATATGTGATCCGAGACATTTATTA
Organism: Pseudochirops cupreus; assembly: GCA_028627135.1. Taxonomy (NCBI): domain Eukaryota; kingdom Metazoa; phylum Chordata; class Mammalia; order Diprotodontia; family Pseudocheiridae; genus Pseudochirops; species Pseudochirops cupreus. Next base: position 319,032,040 of record CM053580.1, on the reverse strand, counting down.
ACTTAATATCTCTGTTTACCTCAGTTTCCTTATTTGTAAAATGGCAATAATACTAATAGCATCTACCTCCCAGGGTTGTAAGGATCAAATGAGATAATATTTGTAATTGCCTGAAAAATAGTAGTTACCTAATAAATGTTTCCTTTTGTTATCGTCAGTTATCTAAATAGGAGGTGAAACTCCTCCAAGTTGTTTAGATTTCCATCTGCCTTATTATTTGTAATTTGGACCATTCTTTCACATGATTTTTATGCTTTTATCTATAACTATCCACATGTCTTGATTATTTATTGGTGAATGACTTTTGGTCTTATATATTTGTTAATTGCCTATATACTTTGAGTATAAGATATGTATCAGGGGTGGCTAGGTGGTACAGTGAAAAGAGCACCAGCCCTAGACTCAGGAGGACCTGAGTTCAAATGTGGCCTCAGACACTTAACACAAAAACTAGCCATGTGACCTTGGGCAAGTCTCTTAACCCCAATTGCCCTACATTACCCCCTCAAAAAAAGGCAAAAAAAGAAATATACCAGAGATATTTTTAAAATATCAGAGATATTTAATATAAAGATTTCTTTTCCTAGTCAATTGCTTTCATTCCTATCCTGGTTGTTTTAATTTTGTTCCTACAAAAGTTTTTAAAGTTCATGAAATTAAAATGATCAATTTCATATTTTAAATAAATTTTACATTTTAAAACTGCTTCTATACTTTGTTTTGTTAAGAATTTAAGTCCTAACCATAGCTGTGAAAGATGATACCTGCTTTGTTTCTCTTCTAATTTTTTAATGGTATGATCTTTATTGTTTAGGTCATATCCATTTTAAGTTTATTATTGCATATGATATAATAAACAGAATTTTTATTAAGCACTTGCCAAGTAATTAGGCATTGGACTTTCTAGACCAGCAACTCCTGGTCTCAAGACTCAGGAAAAGCCACTGAGAAGGGAGAAGGCTCTTCAATACTTTCAAGCATACCCTGCCCCCAAACCTCCAATAGCCATCTGATTATAGGATCATAGATTAGAAGCATGAAAAGACTTCGGAAATCCCATTAGTCCACCTCTCTCATATCATATGTGAGGAAAAGGGAGCTTGGAGAATTAAGAGGCTTTTCCAAGATCATACAAGTGCTACATCGAAAAACTTGGTATTTGAACCCAGACCTCTGACTCTGGATGCAATGTAATTGAATTCTTCATTATTAGTTCACCAAGCTAACTCGTCAGGAAAGAACCTATCACTTTCAAGAAATGTGGAGTTCCTTCTGTATGGAAATCTGGCCATGCCTGGAAATCAAGTTATCTGAGTTTTATTCCTGGCCTTTCCACTAATTTTCCTTTGGACAAATTTAGTTATCCTCTTAGTGCCCGAGTTTTCCTCATTTGTACTAAACTAATTTTGTGAGGGCTTTGAGAAACTGTTCCTATTTTGATATACACTAAGAGGACATGTTGAATATATAAAGGGGTTACTATTTCTTCCTGTATGTTCTATTTAAATGGATAAACGTAGTACAACAAAAATCTACTAAGTGGCTACTATGTGAAAGGCACAACTATTTTTTCATTTCTTTACACAAGGAATTTTATTACGGATGTCAGGTTTATGATCATTCACAATTTCTAAGATGGCAAGAAGTATAGGTAAGCAGTGAGCACGTATATGTGTAAGAGATGTTGATTATTTCAGAAGAATTATAAACTTTCAACTACTGTGTGAAAAAGTCACTAATAATAAGAGAAATGCAAATTTAAATAACTCTGACTTTTTACTTCACAACCAACAAATTGGCAAAGGGAACTCAAGACAGAAATAGTTAATGTTGGAAGGGCTGGATATGGGAAGAGAGACACACTCATACATTGTTAGTGGATCCATGAAATAACCTAATTCTGGAAAAAAAAAACAATTTGGAATTATATCTGGTGACTTTTTTTTAAATCACTAAAATGTCCATATCCTTTGACCCAGAAATCCTACTATTAGACATGTGTCCCAGGGAAGTAAAAAAAAAAATTCCCATATACATCAAAGTATTTTTTAAAAGTATACCAAAAAGGTACTTTTTGTGGTAGCAAAGACCTAGAAACAAAGTAGGTGAACAAAAAATGATGGTATAGAAATGTAACGGAATTTTATTTTACCATAAGAAATCATGAATATGAAAAATTCAGAGAGACAAGGAACTGATGTAAAGTAAGAAAAAAACAATTTGCATAATGATTACAATAATGTAATGGAAAAGGAAAAAACAATAAAATGAAATGAAATGCTATCAAATGATAATTATAGAAGTTGGTCTTCGACAAGTGTTGAGAAAATGTGCCTACCTTCAATGAAGATGTGAGGAAGTATGACTGTAGTATGTACTGCCAAATGTAGTCGATGTTTTTGATAGTTGTATAAACTGCTTTTTTCCCTCTCTTCTGTTTCAAATAAATGGCTCCATGGGTAGGGAAGTAGAAAAGATAAGTATTCAGAAATTAATGTAATATAACAACAAAAAGCATCAATATTTGTGAAAGGAGAAAAAAAAGGAAAATAGATCATTTTAATGACTGTGGTTTTCTTAATCATCTCATGACTAATCTCTTTGTCTTCACCTTGGGTAGTAAAGAATGCTAACCATTTAAGAAGCATGCTACTACAAAGCATTACTGTACTGCCATCTTGGGGGCATACCTTAAATTACAGTATTTTGAATTTCTCCTCTATCCCATACCCCACACCAAAATCAGCTTCTAAGGTTGAAAAAGAATGAATTAAAAATTTGTTATGAGGCACACGTTGGACTAGATCAATGGGCAGCCCATTCAGATGCATGCCATTTGCTGGATAACAGACATTCTTCCACTATTTGGTTTTTCCTGTGTAGTGTATGTTTTATTATTTTTTTTAATTTATGGAATAAAACAAGCATTTTCATAGCATAGTACAATAAAAAGATGATTGCACATGAAACTGTAAACCCATTATTCCTTGCTATTCCTTTCAAATATACAACAAAATTATCATATAAATTTCTTTTTTTCTTCCGTTCCTATCACACCCTAGAGATGACTACTACTAGATACAAATATGTATATGCATACATATATGTATATATATGCACGCCCACACAAATATATGTATATATAATTAATCTATATATATACTTCTATTTGTCATTTCTTTCTCTGAATGCACACAGTGTCTTTCTTCATATGTCCTTGATAGTTAATTTGGTTATTTCAAATAGTCAAAATAACTTATTCACTCAAAGTCATTCTTAAAACAATATTGCTATTACCATATACAAAGTTCTCCTGTTCTGTTCTTTTCTCTCTTCATTATTTTGTGCAAGTCTTTCCATGTTTTTCTAAAATCCCTGAACTCAAGATTTCTTATGGCACAGTAGTATTCCATCACAATCACATACCACAGCTTGTTCAGCCATTCCCCAATGATGGGCATCCCTGCAATTTCCAGTTCTTTGCCATACAAAGAAAGCTGTTGTAAACATTTCAGAACATATAGATTCTTTTCCTTTTTCCCTAATTATCTTCAGAAATAGACCAAATAGTGGTTTTTCTGGGTCTAAGCGCATAGGTAGTTTAATAATTCTTTGGATATATTCCAGACTGCTCTTTATTGTGAGTGGCTAGCACCTCATGGAGGAAGCCCTACAGTTTCCTGGTGATCAACAACTCCATTCAGCAATTACCCACTCTGTGCAAGGCACTATTCCTGGTGCTGAGAATACAGAAACAAAAACCAAGAGCTTTCATTGGACTGAGCAGTAAAAGGAAAGGATGATGCAAAAGAAAGAGTTCTGGACTTGGAGTCAGAGAACCAGGGTTCAATTGTCAGCTATGTTAATGTGGCATCATATGTTCCCTCATTACCTGTATGAACTTGGTCAAATCACCTAACCTCTCTTTCCCTCAGTTTCCTCATTCATGATATGATTGGATTGGAGTAGATGTCCACATAACCGGTCCTTTCCAGTTGTGAATCTATGATGCTACATCTATACCGGTGGAACAGATTAAAACAACAACAACTATGTAATTTGAGGAAAGGAGAGCACACTAAGGGGCAGGAGGAGGTAGGGGAATAGGGAGAGATTTCATGTAAGAATTGGTATCTGAGCTCAGTCTTGAAGAAAGATAAGGGTTTCTCTTGACTGAGAACGCTGGACTCAGGGTTCAGAATGATTATTCTTTTGGATGTGAACAATGTGGAAATATGTTTTGTTTGACTGCATGCTTGTTATAAGAGTTTTGTTTTTATTTTTAAATTGTTAATTTAAAAATTAAAATAAAAAAATGAGAGCTCTGAAAGGTAGAAAAAAGGAGGGTGAACATTCTAGGTGTGGGGCAAAACTTGTGAGAAGCCATATTGACAGGGGTCAAAATGTTGAGTTCACCAAACATTGTTCCTGTGGGCTGAAATATATGGTATATGATGGGGAATGGTATGAAATAAGGTATTAAGATCAGGGTGTGGCCGGCCTTTAACCCTAGGTTAAAGGACTTTGTATTTTATTCAAGATGTAATGAGAAACCATTCATTGACCAGAGTGGTGACATGATCAGACCTGGAGCTTAAATTACTCTGGCAACTGTGTAGAGAATGAACTAGAGAGGGAAGAGAAAGGTTACTGTGATAGTCAAGGCAGGAAATGATGAGGTCCTGAACCAGTATGGCGATAGTGTTGCTGGAGGTAAGGGGACAAATTCTGGGGAGGTTGTAGAGATAGATTGGATAGAACTTAGCTATCGATTAGATATTTTCTGTCTAGGCTACACCCCGACTCAACAGATTCTTTTTTTCTACCATGTCTTAGAAACCTCTTCACTTTGGAAGTTTCTTTTTTTTTTCAGCCAAAGAAAAGCAAAGTTTACTGAAAGTTCGCCATATTGGGTAGACTCTCAAGGAGCCTAGGTATCTGTGACGCTTGCATTGGGCAAGCAGGCCAGAATCATCTGACACAGAGTAAGTCTGTGCTAGGTTATTCTATGGATTTCCACTTTGGAAATTTCAATCCATCACTGGACCTCAATACACTGGAAATGCCTTCACCCTTGTGTTGTGTCCTTCTGATTGACTTGTTCCTCCCAGAAACTCCAATTTAAGGAGAAAGCCCCAGTCAGCCATGTCTTCATTGCTTTCCTGGCTGGACTCCTGACTCCCCTGGACTTTCTCAACAATGTCCTTAATCAGGTACCTTCATGTCTTCCCCACTTCCTCTTTTCAGTTCCTTTTTATTTGTTGTCTGCTCCTATTAGAATGGAGACTCCTTGAGGGCAGGGGCTCTCTTTCTTTCTGCTTTTATTTATATACCCAAAGTTTGGCACTATACCTGTCATAAAGTAAGAGCTTGATAAATGCTTGTTACTTGCTTGTTAACTTGGCTTGATTTGGAGATTAAGTGAAGGAGGAGAGAAGCAATCAATCAGTCAACATTATTCATTAAGCTTTTACTGTGTGCCGGCACTATGCTAAGTGCTAAGATAAAAAGCAAAAGCATTTCTGGTCCTCAAGGAACTTACACCATGATGGAGGAACCAACACATGCATAAATCTCTGCTCATGCAATAACTACAGATTACATGAAAGGTAGCCTCACAAGAGAAGGTATGATATGCTGTGGGGACCAGGAATGTGATGGGGACTGTCAGCTTGTTGAGAGTAGGGACTGGTTTTTGCCTTCCTTCGTTTTACCAGCACTTAGCTCAGTGTCTGGAACTTGGCAGGAGCTTAATGTTTTTTTGCTGAGGGAGATAGGAGAAGAAGCATTCTGTATGAGAACAGCATGATTCCAAGTTTATGATACTGGATGATTGATATGATACAGTGCCCTCCAGAGAATTAGGGAATTTGAAAGGGAGGGGCAGCATCTGAGAAAAGAGGATGAGTTCTGTTCTGGACATGTTGAGTCTGAGGTACCATCAGGACATGCAGGTGGAGCTTCCCAGCAGGCTGTTGGTGGTGTGTGAGACTAGATCAATGATAAGCAGAAATAGGCCATAGAATATTACCAACAATGATATATGCTAAAAGGGATATAAAATGCATCCTCAATGATATCTGTAATTGGAAAAGGGGGTAGCTTTGAGGACATTCTGGTAAACGTATAATGAACTACCAACTCTCTGGACAAAGTACACAGTATACTTTTAAGTCCAATCTGCCTCATTAACGTTTTCTACAGCACTTTCTTAAGTCTAGATAATCAACAAAACAATCATTCAAATCCTGATTTATTTGTTTGTTGTTTGTCCTTCAGTCTCAAAAAGGACCATGTGCAAAGACACCAGCCTGACTGCCTCCTCTGCAGTCATCTGGGTCCAGTAGTCATCAGGACAAGTGGAAATAGCCCCAGATGTGGAAGATCTTGGCCTTTTAAAGTAAAGGAAAGAAAGGGGAGAGGGGGAGAGAGGGAGAGAGAGAGAGAGAGAAAGAGAGAGAGAGAGAGAGAGAGAGAGAGGAAGAGAGAAGAGACAAAAACAAAACCATCACAGCTAAGCCGTTGAATTGCAGGTCTGCTATATCTTAATCTCACTACTTAATGCCAGAGATGTGCTGGAGCCAGCTATACTGGCTTGCCAGAACCATTGTTAAATTTTCAGCGTATCTTCACTTCTGAAATCAGTAAACACTACAAATCAGGGCCATGTGATGAGTATCTTGCCCCTGGGCCCAGATTTTGAGAATGAAGGACAAACAACAACCCTGTGAGTAGTAGGAGCTGCCCCAACTGGAATTGGTCAATTGGGCAATATAGTTTCTCTTTCTCTCTCTCTCTCTCTCTCTCTCTCTCTCTCTCTCTCTCTCTCTCTCTTTCTCCTTCTCTCTCTCCCTTTCTCCTTCTCTCTCTCCCTCCCTCTCTCTCTCTCTCAGTTGCCTGGGACATTGAGCTATTAATTGACTGGCTTACTTTCACCAGGCAGGTATATATCAAAAGGACTTAAACCTGGGTCTTCTGTACTCCAAGGAGAGTAAATCTTTACTAAGCACTTCCTATGTGCCATGCATCGTGCTGAGCACCAGACTGACTATGGAGGATGGATGGCAGGAGACTCACGAATGACACAGAATGGAAAGACATGGACGGGTTTTGATTTGCATGGGATAAAAAGGGAGGAATTACATCAGTTATAGTTCTTTTGCCATATGGGCTAGTTATTTGTGCAGATGAACAGGCCTCCTTGGTTCCTGATTGACTAAATTAAAAGGAAAACAAAATCTAGGTCAGGCAAGAGCAGCATGATGTAGGGGAAAGAGTGATAAATTTGGAGTAAGAGAACCTGAGCTTTAATCCCAGGCTCTGTCATTTACTGCATGTATGTCCTTGATCAAGTCATTTAATCACCATATTTCCTCCTAATGTGGCTGAAGTCAGTGGCCTAGTTTGGAGCAGAGGTAGCTGGGCTTAGGGAGAGGAATGATTGCATTGGAGCACAGGACAGTTGGAGAGCTGACCTAGTGGGCCCCATAGCCTGGGGCTCCATAGCATACCCACCAATAATCATTTCTCAAACACCTCCTATGTACCAAGCATTGTACTGGCTAGTGGTGATTCAAAAACAAAATTGAAATAGTCTCTGCACTCAAGGAGTTTACATTTATTGAGAGGGACACATGTATAAACGCAAAGCTACTAAAGTTGAAAACTGCACTTAGACTTTTGGGACACCCTGTATATACACAGCTTATACAAAATAAGTACAAAGTGAAGTGAGCATAGAGCTCGGTGGCACAGTGGATAGAGAGTAGGGCCTGGAGTCAGGAAGACTCATCTTTCTGAGATCAAATCTGGCCTCAGATACGTACTATGTGACCCCAGGCAAGTCATTTAACCCTGTTTGCCTCAGTTTCCTCATCTGTAAAATAAGCTAGAGAAGGAAATGGCAAACCACTCCAGTGTCTTTGCCAAGAAACCCTTCCCTCTGAAAAAGAGGTCATGAAGATTTGGACACAACCAAAATGACTAAACAACAGTGTGAGGATGAGACCCTAACATCTGGCCCTAAGGGAGCACCAGGAAAGGCTTCAGGGAAGAAAGGGGGGGCTCTAGGAGGTGGACTATTCCAAAACTGACTTTACCAACTTTCCTATTATGTTTAGAGCTCATGGGGGTAGTAACACTCATGTACTAATACTCTACTAGAAAAGATCTGCTGAGCTGGATTTGGCAAAGGTAGGCTGCCAATGGCTGCTGTAAAACATTAGAGAAAAACAAGGATTTTGCTGGTTGATAGAAGCCTTTAAAATTCACCAAGCTCTTCCTATCTTTTTGATCTGACTGCTTGAGCAAAGGAGGCCCCTGGCTTAGTCATGGTGGGTGCGTATGGAATAGAAGTACGAGTGAGGTGGTGCTTGGAGATGAGTACAGGGAGTGGTGTGCATGAGTGTATGTTTCTAATGGTGTGATCCCAACTCCAGAAGAATGCAAGCTCTTTGAGGGCAGAAACAGTTTCATTAAATCTTTGGATTAGTGGAGCCTGAAATAGTGGTTAGAGAGCCAGACTTGCATTTCTGCCTTACTTTTGACATCTGCTTGCTATGTGACCACGGACAGGTCTCAGCACCCACAGGCAAATCTCTGAGATTATAAAGTGCCATACTATTACAGATCTATATTGGTAGAGGGAGTTTTCCCATAGTGATTACTGTATACCCACAAAATCACAGGTCCTGAGCCCCCAAATCCCAATGCTAAGGACCTAGTAGGTGCTCCATAAATATTTGACTTGAATCAATTCCTCCATTAACATACTTTTCTGTTGTTTCACTGTGGCATGAAGGTGTCCTTGCATTCTCACAGGTTCTTGTAAGTTCTGGCAGGTCCTGCCAAGATAGAAGAACCTAGTGTAATGAAAAATCATTTAAGGATAATCCTGTTAAGATTTGGAGAAGTTTATTACCAGGGCTGGAGTTATGAATTTTTATGGCCACAGTGACTCATAAAGATCATCCACTAAGATGCATGGGTAGAACCCTCACTGAGGAAACTACATGTCAAGAAAGTACTAAAGTTTGTTTCTCATTTCCAAATATAATATTTAATTTATCCACTGTTTTTGGTTTACTCATGCCTTCTCTCTGAATATGAACATTTGAAAGCTAAATGTACAATGTTTCTTATGTTCTAAAGTTGAATTGCAAAGATGAACAGTCAACAAGCCAGTATACTAAGTGCCAATTACGTATCGGACACTGCTAAGTTCAGAGGTCACAAAAAAAAAGGCAAAAGATAGTCCTTGCTCTTCAAGGAGCTCAGGATTCAATGTAAAAGACAATATGAAAACAGCTATGTACAAATAATAGATATTCAGGACAAATTGGTGGTAGTCTCAAAGGGAAGGCACTAAAATAATGGAAGACTAGGGAAGATTTCTTGTAGAAAGTATGACTTCGGGTGATATATGAAGGAAGCCAGCGAAGCAGGCAGCAGAGATGAGGAGGGAGAGAGTTTGATCATGGGACCAGCTAGTGAAAATACCCAGTCAAGAGATGGCGTATCGTGTGGGAGAAACATCAAGAAAGCCAACGTCATTGGGTCACAGAGTACTTGGGGAGAGACGTGAAGAGTAAGATGTAAGAAGAAGGAAAGGTGGGGTGGCCAGGTGGTGCAGTGAATAGAGTACTAGCCTTGAAGTCAGGAGGACCTGAGTTCAAATCTGGCCTCAGACACTTTTTACTAGCTGTGTGACCTTGGGCAAGTTGCTTAACCCTAATTGCCCTCCAAAAAGCAAAAAAAAAAAAAAAAAAAGAGGGAAAGGGAGAGAGGGGTCAGGTTCTGAGGAGCCTCCAGGGAGAACAATTATATCTGTTTGACATTTGGTTAAGGCCTTATAACGTGAAGAAATGGATGGACATGGTTCCAGTCTTCAGGATGGTGTCATTGCCAATGTTGCCCAAAAGTGTTTGGCATCAAAAGCAAGTTAGCTGTGGACCTGGTCTTTCACAGGGTTATTTTCCTCTCTGTTTTTTGATGCTAAATCCTCAGTAGATGGCAGCATTGTCAAACCAAGGGCCTTCTCGTGGTGTACAGGGGCATCGAAGGCCCAAATGGCTGACTGGGAAAGCCTGAGAATTTCCCTCAAGTGCTTTAGTTCTTAAGGGGCACACTAGCTACGGTGACCCCTCTGAGTCTTGGCCTACCATCACGCAAGTGCAGAGTGTTAGTTCTTAGAAATGGCCCTCTTTCTCACTTTAATCTTTCCCTGTCTACTCTTACAGCTGCCTTACTGCCTACAAACTTGTCTGTTTCTCCCCCATTTCCAAAAAACCCCCAAATCCTCACTTTACTCACCCATACCCACTAAAGATCATCTTATATCAGCCCTGATATACTTGTTGAGAAGCCTGTCTGCTATAGGTGCCTCCACTACCTTCCCTCTCATTCTGCCTAATTCTTTAGTCTGGCTTCTCACCTCATCACTCAGATGAAACTGCTCTGTCCCAAATTATCAGTTAATTACCAAATCTAACGGCCTTTTCTCAGTCCTCATCCTTCTTGACCTTTCTATACTTATGACACTGCTGATCACCCTTTTCTTCTTGATATTCTCTCCTTTCTAAGTTGTTGTCACACTTCCTACTTCTCCTACCTGTCTGCCCCTACTCAGTCTCTTTTTCTGGATCTTCATCCAGATTTTGTCTGATAATTGCGGAAGGCCTCCAAGCCTCTGTCCAGGGCCCTCTTCATTTCCCTCTACACTATTTTGCTTGTTGAGCTCATTCATTCCCATGGATTCCATGATTATCTCTATGCAGGTGATTCTCAGATTTATCCAGCCTTAACCACTCTCCTGACCTCAAATGTTGCATCTCCAATAGACTATTAGATATCTTAAACATCTTAAATTCAGCATGTCCAAAACCGAGCTCATTATCTCACTCTCCTCCAAGACAGTCCCTCTTCCTATTTTCCTTATTAATGTGGTGGATACCACAATGCTCTGAGTCATCTAGACTTGTAAGCTCTATGTCATACTCAACTCCTCCTTCTCTTTCTCCCACCATCCCCATATCCAATCTGTTGCCTTTGATATATTTGTCATATATACCCCCTTCTCTCCTCTGTCCTCATCACCTCACTCTGGTTAGTCTTCCTGCATTGTCTCTCTCTACTCCAGCCCATTCTCCACTCCTCTGTCCTACTGATCTTCCTAGAGTGCAGGTCTAACATATCACCCCTTCACCCACCCTTCACAACCCTTCAGTAAACTCCAGTGGTTCCTATTCCCTCCAGGATAAAATAGAAAATACTCTATTTGGCTTGACTTTTAAAGCCCTTTATGACTTTGCCCCTTCTTGCCTTTCCAGGCTTCTTACCCTTCATTCCCACGCTCTCTGTGATCCAGTGACAGTGGCCTCCTTGCTGCTCTTTGAATATGACACCCCATCTTCTCACTCTGTGTTTTGTCATTGGCTTCCCCTCTTGTCTGAAATGCTCTCTACTGGTTTCTCACCTCCATGATTCCCTGACTTTAAATCTTGGCTAAAATTCTACCTTCTGCAAAATGTTTTTCCTGAGATTATCTCCAATTTTACCTGAATCTATCTTATATGTACATAGTTGTGTATGTGCTGTGAGCTCCTTGAGAACAGGGTCTGTGTTTTGCCTTTCTTGGTATCCCCAGAGCTCGGCACGATGCCCAGCACAGGGGTGGGGAACCTGGGACTCGAGGCCACATATGGCCCTCTAGGTCCTCAAGTGTGGCCCTTTGACTGAATACAAACTTCACAGAACAAATCCCCCTAATAAAAGGATTTGTTCTGTAAAACTGGGACTCAGGCAAAAGGCCACACCCAAGGACCTAGAAGGTACATGTGGCCTCAAGGTTACAGGTTCCCCGCCTGTGGCCTACCACATTCCTTCCACATGGTAGGTGTTAAGGGCACTACATTCCCACAATCTAGAAAGTCCATGTAAAAATTTTTGGCCCTCCTTTATTACCAGAAAAGTAGTCTGAATTATTATGGTATCAAAAGATAAAATATGTTGATATTATACAATGCTATATTTACATATTTTTGCATTTTTGAGTTTCTAAACTTTTTCTGTATTGTGTACTGACTCCCCTCCAAATTCCCATTTAATTTCTTATGCTGACCTGTGATATATTGAAACCCTAACAGAGAAAGTTGCAATGTGGAAGGGTAGTAGTTACTTAATAAATTCTTGCTAACTTGCCTTGACCATCCCTTTCATTATATAAAAACCTGGATTTGCAAATTAGATACTGTGGTGGTCTCTATTCCTGCACTTTATTCTCAAATCTGATTTATAAGCTATATATGGCCCCTAATCAAGATCTTAGTACCACAGGCCAGGTTTCAGCCTCTGCACTCTGCCTAGGAAAAGTAGTAGCAGTCGCTTCCCAGCAGGAGGCACACTCTGGAGAACTCTGACTGGAGTCTTCTGCTGCTAGAAGATAAGGCAAGCCAATTCCTTAATTTACACACGTCAAGCAAGTGCCTGCAACTTCCCTGTTTGGAATCCCCTAGAAAGAGAAGGCAACTCTTTAAGTTCACTAATGGCTCTGTGTTACCCAGGCTAGAGAGGAATGCTATGGGTAGATGATGAGACAGAATCCTTGAGTATTCTCTTCAAAGAGGTTGCTCCATTTCCACTCCCCATTAGCAAACCAGTGATCTTGGAGCTGTTGCTCACAGCTGCAGAGTTTCCTGGAATTCAATGTTACCAAGAGGAGGAAGAGGTTGGGGCATGGGGAGGGAGGCGGCAGGGTGATGGAACTGCATCTGGTGTTAAGATTTCCAAACTTTGTAACTTTGGGGTTGTTCTAACAGTGGAGTCAGAGAAAGTATGAGGATGAGGAACCAAGTGAGAGTGACTTTCAAGAGCTGGTTAAGTTTTCAGTGTTATCATTTACATCTGTATTGACAAATGCTACAAATTGGGGCAATATTTATTGTTTCGATAAGGGGAAAAATAATTCTTTCTCTTAAATAGCTTGGAATTTACTTTCTGTATATTTTGTTTTTACTTATCTATGTATAGAAAGAGAAATATAAACAGATATATAAATAAATCGTATCACACACTCTGCCCCTAGAGTAGAATCTCCTTCAGGGCAGAGAATGTTTCATTTTAAAAAAATTTTTTTAGTAGTATCTGTTTAGCAAGTTCTTGTTGTATTGGATTGTATTAACTTTTAAGTATTTTCTAAAACATCACATTTGGAAGGAAGGAAAATTAATTTTGTTTACAAAAAGAGATCATTTATTTTGGTTCATGTTTTTGTTATAAGCTGATCTCCATGAAAGTAAGAAAAAAGATAAACCTGTATGTTGTAGGGAAAAGGTCTTATTACTCAGGCATATTACTTGTGGTTTTTTTTAGAAATATCCTGAACTAAAGATTTTATTTCTGGAGACTCTTACACAGTGTAAAATTCCTTTTCTAATGCCATGTTTCCTTCTCTAGTTAAAAATAGACTTCAATAAATCTACATCCAAATCTAAAAAAAAACAAAAATATTTATTGTTTTGCTGATTTCTAGATGCAAGAAAGTGATGAAAAAATTAATAATGCAATCTAAATTTAAAAGTGGGTTGTGAGTACATTTTTCTTTTGTGTTTTTTAAAGAGAGCCTATCGTTAAATATTTACCAGCACACCGCTGTCAGTCTCCTTCAAAGCAGTAAAGCTCCAATTCCTTTGACTGACATTAAAAAGTGCTCACCTTCCTGGGTACTCTTTAATGTGCTACGTCTGCTGTTCTACATATTCCCAAACACTCATTTATTTGCTTTTTTAGAGAATAACTGGTTCTCCCAAATAGGCCAATGGCTTTTAAGCAGTAATCTGGTGTAGTATAGGTGGTATTTCAGTGCCTAGAGGACGGAGCGTCAATTCAAGAACACTTGGGCTTAAAACTAGTTTCTGACCCAAGTCACTTAACCTCTAAATGCTTCAGGTAATTCCCTGTTTACTAAGGTATAGATGGAAGTCACTGATCACTTGCATGAAATTATGGGATTTTTTTTTTACTGTATACTTATACCTGCTGGTCTTGGAGCCAGGAGACCTGGGTTCAAGTCCTTCCTTTGACCCACAGTGCCTCAGGCACCTTCTTAAGACTACAAGTTGCAGAGAAGATACCAACCTCCATTCATTAAAAAAAAAAAGTCACTCACTAGGAGCTCCTTATACCAATGAAATCATGAGTCTAGTCCCTGATACTTACATGTGATTTTTCTTTTAGTGATCAAATGAGAGAGCAGTCTAAATTGAGACCAATATAGTTTGGCCAAAAAAACAAATTTATTACCTGGTGGTCAACACTGTTTATGGACCTCCTCAAAAAGAGTCAGGGTCATCCTTGCACAACAGACACATAGTCAGGCTGGATAGAGACAGTCAGGCTCAACAGACATACAATAAGGCTTACACTCCTTTGGCATAACTTGCAGCATCAACCTCACACCATCATAAGTCTATGGAAGACTTCTGTGGAGGGACAAAGACCTAAGTATACAACGGCAAACTATAGGGTTTGAATTTTGGTCCTGGAAAGCAGATGGTGAAGCATGGTTCCCTCTTCTTGTGGAGAATTAGGAGACTACAAGTGTGGAATGTTGCATATCCTGTCAGATATGTATTAGTTTTGTATCACTGTTTTTCTCGGTTACCAGGGAGAGTTCTAAGGATGGTTTGGTACATTTGGGAAATGACTATATGAAGAAACAAAAGACATCCACAAAATTTTAATAAAAGAAGGAAGAGAGAGAGAGAGGAAGGAAGGAAGGAAGGAAGGAAGGAAGGAGAAAAGCACAGGGTTAGGTCAGAGACTGAGCTTTGAAAAAGCTATTTATGGCTCTGGTTCTTCTTAACGACAGAGCAGTATCATTCCTGTATACGGTAAAGTGTTGCCTGTGTTATCTCCCATCTAGTTTTAAAATTTTCCAGACCCAGAAAATAAAGAAAAGGAGGTAAATAGGAATCTTTTAAGTCAATGGGATTTTTTTCTGGGCAGGGGGCCAAAAAGAAATCATTGAAAAATGGTGCAATTCACATTATGTTAATAGGGAGAAAGATGAGAAAAAGCTTCCCCTTCCCATCCCATAATACTGCTTTATTCTTCCCATCTTTCTGAGAATTTACAGAATAATTGGATCCTAGATTGGATGCACTCTAGGCTAGAAAGGATCAGCCTTCTGGAAATTCATACAGGAGGAAACTGAGCCCTAAAGATGGTAGCTGACCTGCCCAAGGTCAGTCACCTAGGGAGTAAGCAGTAGAGTCAGAGTTTAAATCAGGTTCCTCTGACTCCAAATCCCATGTGCTTTTCTAAAGATAAGATCACTCACTAAGCAGGGTCAGGGAATTTTCTATCTCCATAGTCATCTAAAATGAGACAGGCTTCGCTTAACTAAAAAACTTTTTATTAACAATGTAAAATGTTAAATATTTTACAATCTGAGCTAATTCCAGCATGCCCTATACAAGTTAACACTATGCTGATGTGCAGACACCATGCTTCAAATTTCAATTAAAATGAAATGTAATAATAACCCGATTTTATATTTGAAGGTAATTGTATAGTTGTCTATATCATTTTCTAACTGGATTATGTCATTCTCCAAGAAATTGAAAAAAGACACCATTGGAAGTTAGTTATTCTTATGCTCATGTGCATCGTATGAAGATATTATTGTGTATTTACAAATTTTTCATAGCCTCCATACATTTTTTAGCATTACAAATTAAGATATTTGTATTTTGAAGCTCTTGGATAAATTCTGACAGAGTGGAAGACTAGACATGAATGACAGCAGAGAAAGCAATAGGAGAGGAGTATAAGTTCTCTTAACAATATTACTTCTAGTGATCTGATAATGTTGACCTTGAACACGGTTTTGCAATTTTAAATAGATTTCTATGTTTAAAGACTCTTTTATATATGATAAAGTATTAACATGAGACTAGTAAGAGATATAATTATGCTACTGTACATGAAATCATTTGAAATTTATACAATACATAAAAAACTTAGATTGACTTTAAAATCAAATTCTTGCATCTAGTCATTGTATGGGTTAGAGCAGACATGCACTAGGTCATCTAAAAAATCCTTTTAAAAACATCCTCTATTTTTAATCTGTTCTCTCTCTGGTTCTTGACAGTGATTAAAATGTAAAACTCTTGGAAAGGAGGGGAAGAAAATTAAGAGGGAAGCATAGAAAACATAGTCGATAACCAATAACTGTGGTTTATCCATCTGAAAAACAAATGACATCTGTTTCTTGGATGTTCTGGCTTTCTTGGGGGAAGTTTTAATGGGAATTATCTAGCTTGAGATGAGGCAGCATAGACCAAAGAATCTTCTCTTCCGTCTTCTAACTAGTGGATAAGGAGTCAGGTTCAGGAGGCTGCTGTCATCTGTCATGGGGAAAAATGTATACATGAATACACTTTTTTCCATTATATTTTAAAGTTAATAAGCATTTCTCTTTTCTATATGCCCTAGAAAAGAAAGAAAAATGAAATTCTTGTAATAAATATTCCTGGTCAATCAAAAGAAATCCCCACATTTTTCACAGAAATGTCTGTCTCATTCTGCACTCAGAACCCATCCCCTCTCTGTCAGGAGGTGGGTTAACATAATTAGTCACCAGTCCTTTGAAATTATGGTTGCTCACTGCATTGATCACAGATCTGAAATCTTTCCAAGTTATTTGTCTTTGTGTTATTGTTTTTATACACATTTTCTCTGCTGTTTTCCCTCTGAGATTACCTCTGACAGTATAACTTGTACGTATATAGTTGTTTGCACATTGTCTCCCTTATTAGATTGTGAGTTTCTTGAGGGAAAGGATTGTTTTTTGACTTCCTTTATATTGCCAGCACTTAGCAGAGTGTCTGACACATGGTAATTTAATAAATTTTTGTTAAATTGACTTGCCCATTTCACTTTGCATCAGTTCATACATTTCCTACATTTTTCTAAACCTACATTTGTTGTTTCTTATGACACAATGGTATTCTCTACCACAGTCAGAAACCATAATTTGTCGCCAATTAATGAGCATCTCCTTAGGCACCAGTTCCTTGCTGTTTATACACTTAGAGACAAATCAATTGCTTTCCTATGAAATGGCTCTAAGAAAAAAAAACCAGTCTATTATCCTTTGATTAAGAAGTTATAGCTTAGAAGGCAACCTTAGAGAAGCTATGTCCTTTGGTGGTAAGCTAATGTTTCAGTTCCTTTCTCCTCCTCAGCACCTTGGGGTTCAGGCCAAGCCTAATCTATATACAAGAATACTCAGCCAATGATGCTCATTGGCTCTATTTATTCGTTGAATTTCAAAATATAACTATCAGTACTGCAAGGCTGTTATTTTTCATTAGTATAAGATTTCTGACTTTTAGGAGCAGTATGGAGCAGCAGGTTAGAACACAAAACCAGACAGAGAAGGGGTTCAAATCTCATACATTTTCTACATTACTCTGGGCAAGTCATTTAAACTTCCTAAGATCAGTGATTTAGAGCTAGATGGAACCTCAGAACTCATGTAATCCAATCACCTCATTCTACAGATGAGAAACTTCCTCACCATCCCCACTCTTGCCCCAAGAGATTAACTGACTTGCCCAAGTTACATAAGTGGCAGAATAGGGGTTTAAACTCAAGTCCTGCAACACTAAGTTCAGCACTGTCTCAGCGTCTTCACCTGTACAATAGAGATGATAAGAGCAGCTGCCTCACATGTGCTCACAAGGGAACAGAACTGAAATTAAAGTATATAAAGTATATAAACCACTTAGCAAAAGCTCAAAGCATTCTATCAATCATCATCCTCCTCCTCCTCCTCCTCATCGTCATCATCACCATCATGGTTTGTTTTATCAATGCAGACTGACATCCCTTTGTACCTTATTAGACATATCATGAGTTATTGTGGCTAATAAAATCCATCACTTGGTGGCCACTATTATGATGACACACTTTTTCAAACTTAGCTAAGCCAATTTTTGAATGAAAGGCCACACACCATTCAAATTCAGACCCCTGACTGAAAAAGTTCCATCTCAGCAGGACTTGACAGGGTATGCATTCTGTATAGTCCCTGAAAATTCATGCTACAAGAATGAAGTATCAGAGGAAAAATTCAATGGAGCTTATCATCGATAAATAATAGCAAAGTGAAGGAAAAAATCAATCAAGTGTTCCTTCAACCCAAAGAGTAGAGTACTCTAGTGACTACAGTAGTTGGCACAGGAGGTATCACTATGGGACCAAAAGAGGCCCCCAAGCCACAGTGTCCCTCTGTAATGGTAATTTGATGATCTTCCCTGCCCCTTAATAAGCCTAAGTGAATTTGAGTACCTTCCCTCATTTGAAAATATACTCTACCCCCTAATAGGCTGAATGTGGTCACATGGAGCCTGTGGTGGGAGGAGTTTCCTGAAGGATGGAGCAGAGCTCAACAGGAGAAGCTTGCTTAGGAAAGGCTTATTTTTCAGGAAGGCACACACCTTATTACTTTGTAATTAAGCAGTGGGTCACTAGGGTTGTGATGTTCTCTGTCCCTGAAGAAGGCTATATATATCTCTGATGTGAGGTTTTGCTTTGGGGTTCACTTTGAGAAGAGCTGTGTGATTTGGCCATATGATATTCTGGGCAGCCACTGAGCCCCCCACAACTCCCCCTCGGCTTTGAAAACCCAGATGTTGGTGCTTCTCTCTCTGGTAACTAACTATGTAGGTATATAATGGTCAGACAGCCAGAAGCCCTGTCTGTTGAATTGTGTGATTTTCTCTGTCTGCATTTTTTGTCTGCTTGTAATTTCTATTTGTATCCTCTGAAGTTCAGGGTGCTGACTTTTTCCCCTGAACTAAGTGAATGATATATGTTTGGTTAAAGTAAGATTGTTAGCCCATTTTAAGTTGCTTTCCTTTAGAAAAGCAGATCAAAGAACTTGTGCTAGCAGCCATCCTAGTTATGCTAGGGTGCTTGCTGCTACAACTTCATACTTCTGGACACTTCCAACTAGTCCCCAAATACAACTATATTCACTGGCCCAGCCTTACACTTGTGTGCATTTTTACTCCTTAGAGATGGAGCCTCACTGAGTAACTCTTTTTCTTGCTTCTAGACTTGTAAGGGACAATCCTAGTCCAACCTTGCAGAAAGGTCCAGGACCTTTAATTGGATGAAGGAAGGAATTGTACGCTAGAATGTGTTGACTGCTATTTCGACTCTGCTCTTTGTCCTTGTATCCTCAGAGTCAAGCATGGTGCATGGCACGTAGAAGGTACTTAATAAAGATTTGCTGATTGAGTGATTTCTCATCTTGGTGCCTGAATCTGAAGGCTCAAGACCTCATCAAGAAAGAAAATGAGTCTTGATTCTGTCTTGTCCTTTTGAATAAACGGAGGCACCCAAGTACATACCCCCTTTACTTCTCTTCTCTTCCTCAAGACTTTCCGCCACATGCCATTCTTCTTTGTAAATTGTACAAGCTAATGGGGGCAATGGTATTTCTGAAAACAGGACTTGATGAATTCAGATGGAATTAGGAGGGCAATAAAGAATTAGGGAAGACAACAGGAAATTCAGCTGTGTAGATCAAATTAATCAAACAATGTAGTTGCTCAGGCTCCATAGGTTAAAATCCTTTTTACTTAAAATCTTTATTTCTGGAACCTTCAAAAAAAAAAACAACAAACCAAAAAACAGCACTACCTCATTCCTCTCAGAGTAAAAACAATCCACTGCTGTTAACATATTGGAAGCTAGAAATAGGACATCTTTTCAACTTAAACTTCCAACTAGTTAAGATACATAAAACAATGTAACATATTGTAATGAGATGGTTCAGGAATGACTCATGCCACAACTAAAAACTGGAAGAAAAAAAATCATTTAGCCTCATCATAATCATGAATATTACACTTTTTATCACCAACTTACTATATATATATGCACATATATGCATATATATCCCACTTAAGTGCAGACTTAACATATTTGACATATTGGAGCTACCTCAGAAGCTGCAATTTTTGCAATAACTTTTTGCAATAACTCTTTGAATTGGACGGATTTTTGGCAATCCTAATCTAGCAAGTAATTTAAGATTCTCTGGCTTATGTTCATCAAATCTATAATAATCCTTTTAGGCGGAACAAAGATCTTAGCATTTTCAGTAGCAGGTGTTCTTGATTAAAAATCTATAAAATATTTTCTATGCTTTAAAGGAGTTCAGAAGATTACCTTCCCTGACCTCCATATACTTCCATATTGACAAAATTTGAGGCAGATACATGGTTTTGTTGCTTACATATAAACAAGGGGAATTCACATACATGCTTCTTATATGACAGGAAATACTTCAGGAGTTATAAGGTTTCGTGCATGTTATGTAAGCAATGTGCAGATCACCACCCTTTGTGATTTTTCTATATGTTTTCCCATAAATTGGCCACAAGGGGTCCACCCATTGTGCTAAGCAGGGCTTTCCTTATATTCTTTTGACATCTCAAGGATATTATTTTGTATAACTGTGCTAAATTTGCAAAGTGGAAGGGCAAAAGGGTAAAAGAATGAGTAGTGGATCTATGAGACGAAGGAAAAAAGAATGTATATATGATCTCATTCCTATGTTTTTCCACATGGGCAGGCATGGATGAGTTGCAATCTCCATCAGTGAAGGGAATATTTACACCAAGTTCCCAGATCCACCAAGAGCTGTAGCACCACTATCACACTCTGGTTTTAGGTATAAGATATTTTTCCTTTAAAGTACTGCTTTTCACACACACACACACACACACACACACACACACACACACACACACACACACACACAAATACACATGTAATGAGAGGCAGCCACAACCTATGGGTCACTTCTCCCCCTTGTTCAGCCCTGTCTAAAAGTATCCAGTATTTGCTTATTCATAAGTGAATGGGAAGTGATAGGAGAGATGAGATTTTGGTTGCTCAGGCTCTCAGCAGAGAACATGCTCTCAGTTAAGAATGACTGCTGGTTTGGAAGACCTTTGCCCCACGCTTGTGACAACTCCCTTCCTCAGACCCCTTGCTCTCACGATCACCCCCTATGGCTGAAGTGACACAGAAAAACCACAATGCCTTTGCCCAGAATTCTGAGCAGCTTCTACACTGTGGGAAGCTCAGCACTTGGATCAGATGCTGAAATTCACAAAGCGGTGACCTACAGAAAATGCTGTTTGAAATAAATGAGATGAATTGAAACCAAAGGAAAGCTCCACGTGGGCTGAAATTTTCTCTCTGAACAGGCTATGAGTGAGAAACAATGTGGGCAAAGTGGCAAAATCTCTGGGTTAATCCTCTAGGACAGGTTTGGCACCTGGGGGCAAACAAGGCTGTTTCAATCCATGTGGTTGGGCTCATTTAGACAAAATAAACTAATGAGACCTTACCAACTGTGCAATGGTAGCAAGGTCTCAGGATTCTCATCTCTAAAATGAGGCTGATGATGCTGATCTCATCTGCCTTCTCAGGGTGGTTGCGGGGAGCAAAGACACAGATATTTTATGCTGTGCTCTCTGCAAATGTTTAGGCCCTGTATCAAAGTCAGCTACTGTGAGCAACAAGAGCCAAAACCCTGGTTTGAGGCCCAATTCTGTCTCTGTCACTTACTAGCTGTATGACCACGAGTAAGTCACTTCACGTCTCTGAGTCTCAATTTCCTCTTCTTGTAAAACAGGAATAATCCCATGTGTACTATCTACCTCAAGGGGTTGTTGTAAAGTACTATATAAACATAAGATGATTATAAATAGAAGATGACTAAAGCCAGTAGATCGCTAGCTTTAGAGCTGAATTGAGCTCTCCTGTTTTCTTCACTTCACTGTCCAAGGCCAATTTCTGCCGGTATGCCCCCCACCCCGAATCCTGAGCCCATGTTATGATGCTGCTAGGCTTCCCTCCTTCAAGTTCTACTCCCTTTCAAAGTGAAGTAACTTGGCCAGGGTCAAACAAGGAGTAAAAATTAGAAGTAGGACTTGAACTCAAGCCCCTTGGTTCCACAGTCAGTGTTCTTTCTACTGTACCCACTGTCTCCTCACTGAGCGCTACTTCTGATTCTCAGATCCCATGTGCATGAGAATAATATTAATTATAATGTCTCATATTTTTATAGTGCTCTAAAGTTACACAGAATTTTTCCTACAGCAATTCTGAAAGGCAGGTAGTGCAAATGTTATTAAGCCCCCTTTTCAGACGAGGTAATAGGCTCAGAGAAGTTTTGAAAAGCCCAACACCACACAACTAGCTTATGTCTGCATTGGAATCCAAGTATTCTAAGTTCAGCATCCTTTCCGCTACCAATAAACAACAAATATTTATTTAGTGCCTGCTATGCTCCGGGATTTTAAGGTAATGGGTTTATATTATCTGGTCTTTGTGTTGCATTGTATTATATTGTATTAAGCTGCATAACCTTTAAGTAATAAGAATCTATATAAAAACTCTCTGTCATAAATGGAAAATTTATGAATGATTCTTCAAAACATTGTGTCCTATGAATACTGTATCTTTTGCACGCCCCCAGTTTACAAGGGCTCTTTTTCCTTAAAAGACAGCCATGGAGTGTTTCTGGCGAGCTCTCCCAACATATACGTCTACACAACTCTAGAAAGCATGTCAAACTGAATTCTGAATGGGAAAACTAACAAAAAGTCACAGTGAGTCATTTTTACAGCCCAGAGCAGCTTAAGAGGACAGAAAATGTGCCAACAAGCAAGATGGGAGTATGGAGCAGCATGTGTTGTTGACCTCGGAGGCAGCACAGTAACAGTGGTGTTAGGAGAAACCACTGCCCAGGAAAGGTAAGGGGACTGAACACCTGAGTAGAAAGAGATCCCAGGGGACCCTTTTGTTAGCACTGGTCGTAGGACTGGGTATCATTTGGCAGCTCCACTGGCCATTACCCTGTTTCAGATTGCAATTACACGGTGAAGTAGAGCAACTGTGGCAGGGGCCCTACCTGGATAAGGATCAGAGCACAGACCAGGAAGATAATGACCAGATCACTACCTGGATCACACCATTTTGGAAGTATTGAAAACTTACAGGTCCCTATACCTGAAAAAGAATGAAGCTTAGACCAGTCTTCCCATAGAGGTTAACAGAACCCAATTCTAACATAAAGCTGAAAAAATTAGAAAACAACAACAAAAAACCTGCCCATAAAAACTACTATGGGTGACAGGGAAGCTCAAGACACAAACTCAGAAGACAATGACTTGAAAATATCTACAAAGAAAGCCTCAAAAAAAATGCACACTAGACAAAGGTCCAGTAACAATTCTTGTAACGGCTGAAGAAAGAGATCAGAAAGAAGAGCAAAAAAAATTTTTAAATCAAATAAAAGCAAAGAGGAAAAAAATTTAGAAGAAATGAGAGTAATGCAAGAAAATCATGAAAAGAAAATTATCAGTTTGGTAAAAATGACTAAAAAAAACTGAAGAAAATAATTCCTTAAAAATTAGACTTGGTCAGGTGGAAGCTAGTGACTCCATGAGACATCAAGAAGTGATAAAACAAAGTCAAAAGCCTAAAAAAAAAGCCAAGCCATTTCTTGAATCGGACTTGTAAGTTTGGGGCATCTAAACAACTGGATGTAGCATATCTATGAGATTTTTTTTTTTTGCTATCTCACTCTGAAAAGTTCAGATATGCTTTGAGAACTACAAATTGTAACTTTTAACACTTAAAAAAAGGAAACAGTTAAGGGAAGAGGTTGGAAGGAAGACAAGATTGAAAGAAGTACGAGAGGAAAGATGGGGCTGACAGAACTTTAGGTCAGGTGGTGACAGAAAATTCAAACTCTGTCTAGGCTTGTACAAAATTCTGGAGGTCAAGGTAGCCAATGGAAGTATTATACCTTGGGAATAATGACAGAGCAGCCCCATAGCCAGTGTTGATTCTACTGAAAAAAATGCTTACTAGGGTTCCCCACTGAAGAAAAAGAACAACTGGGAAAGAGGAATTTATAAGTTACCTGGTATCCAGTCACATGGGCAAGGCTTTGGCTGGACTCTGTGACCAAAGGGAGTGCCCATATTGGAACATACAGCTGATTATTTCTAGGAATGCACAAGGATATTGAAAGTATGTTGGAATTTGTGTCAAAATACACATATTTGGTAAAGAAAAGCTTCTGGCTGGTAAGCTATATATACCCAAGGTGACATTTTAATATTAGAATGAGTCACTGGGAGCCCTTACAAATTCATACATTCATAAAACATTTACTGAGTACCTGTTGTGGGTAAGGAGCTTACCAGGCATATGATGGCTCAGTATTCTAGGCATCTTGTCTCCCTACCAGGGAACTTTCCTTAGTGCCTGGGGATTTCCCATCCTGCTATGACCCTTTGCCCTGTTGGCCCCTTTCTTCCATCAATGAGTTGCTTCCAAGATCTCATTTTGGGAATGGGCCCAAGTCCACCATCCTTCATTCCCTTCCAGACTGAGCTTCTGACTATACAAGCTTTGACACCATGACTCAGCTGCCTTTTCATCCTGAAACTTTCCTCAGCACCTGGGGCTTTCTCAATCTGGAACATCCTTCTGCCACGTTTGCCCCTTTCTCCTACTGGTGAGTTTCTTCTGGGGCCTTCCTTTTGGGGACATTCAGGACCTCTATGCTTCATTCTCCTCTAGGCTGTGTTTGTGACTCTAAAATATACTCAACCCCTCTTTCACCCCACCTGACCCCCAATTTCATCACCATTTTAAGTGTTGTGTTTTTACCACTAGAATGTAAATTCCTTGAGGGCAGGGACTATCTTTTTTTCTCTTGACTTTGTCTTCCCTAGTACTTGGCACAGTGCCTGATCCATCCTAAACACTTAATAAATGATTCTTGTCTGCCATTAGCATCATTTCAGCTCTGGTTTTGAGAGTCTAGATTAAAACAAAGAAAGCATGGAGTTGGCTTGGAGAGGATCTAGAAAGTCCATTTTCAGGTCTCTCTCCTAGTTTGAGGCAGCGGATTCTGAAAAGGCTGTAAACCAGGGGTCTGACCTTTGCCTTGTAACAAACAACATTTGCATCAGTAACTTGGACAAATGAAAGGCATGCTTGTCAGATCTGCAGATAATACAAAGCTGGGAGGGATAGCTAACACAATGAATGATGGTCAGGATTAAACCAATTCTGACAGATTAGAATGATGGACTGAATCGAATATGATTAAATTTAATGGAAATAAAATCAATCACACTAGTATAGGATGAAAGAAGCATAACTAGACAATAAATCTCAGTGAAAAAGATAAAGGGGTGTTAGGGAATTGCAGACTCAGCACAAGTCAATGGTGTGGCATGGAGGTCAAAAAAAGCTAATCCTATTAGTAATGATGGAACATGCTACCCACCTCCTGATAGAGAGATGGAAGACTTAGTGTAGAGTGGACATGGCCAATGAGGAAATTTTGCTTTACTATACATGACTGCAATACGGGTTATGTTTTTCTTTCTTTTTCAGTTTGGGGGAGGTGAGAGGGGGAAAAAGTTGGATTTTTGCTGGTTGAAAAAATTTTTTTAAATTGAATGAAGACACAAAGATAACTCCATTCTTGCCTGTATTAAGAGGCACAGTTTTCAGGATGAATACCATGCCCTGATCATACCACATTTGAAATACTGTGTTCATTTTTTGCCTTTACTTTTTAAGAAGGACAAAGACAGACTGGACAGTTTCCAGAGGGCAACTGAGATAGCTAGAGAATTGGAGACTGGGCCATATTTGTCAAAGAGAGAATGAGAATTAGTCAAAGGCACAGAAGACATTTAGCCTAGAAAACAGAAAAGTTGAAGGGACATGTTAAATTTCCTTAAGTACTTGAATAGCTGTCATGAGTAAAAAAGACTAAAAACTTGTTCAACTTGACCCCATAAAAGAGAATGCATTATAGAGATACAGACTTAGATTTTATTTTTTTTCATAGCATTTAGAGCTGTCCTGAAGTGGAACAGGCCGCTTCTGAGAAAGAAGCCTTCAAGGCCACAGCTGGATGGCCACTTTTCAGCAGGATTGAAAAGGGAGGGAGTTTTTGTACTGGCACAGATTGGACTAGATCAACTCTTGAGTTCTCCTGCAGCTCTGATTCTGTGATTCTCTAACCCTCCCCAGGACTTTCCTGGGGGTAGAGTGGAGATCACACTCAGTTCTCAGACTTGCTCTATTCTGGACTTGCTATCTTAGAAATGACCTAATTCAATTTTGTTCAACTCAATAAGCAACTATTTAGCACCTGGATGAGGTGCTGCTGACAAAGACAAAAACAAGAAAAGCCTCTTGGGAGTCAGTGTTCTGGTTAGGGAGGCCCAGCACGTACCTCACCAACTCTGGCTAGCTCATCCCCTACCCTTAACGTGCAGTGTCCCACATTAAGCGACTGTGTAGTGTCGTACCCAACCATATAATTCTATGTCACATGAATGTACTTTTGAAATAAGTGATACTCTTCTGAGAATCTGTAGCCAGCTTCAGAAAAGAAAAGAGAGGAGAAACAGGACATTTACCAGCTTGTTTCCTCAAAAGTTATTTTACTTGTTTATGTCAAAGTCCGATGTTTTCCCTCCAGTGAGGGAAAGCCCACACACAGTTCAGAAAGTGCAAACTGTTACCTGCCGTGGGCGCAACTTCCCTCCACCTGTGTTTTTCCCATACGTGCCAGCACGGAATTGCTTCTTCCTGATTCTTAGACCTCATTTTTAGATGATTACAAGGATGTGAGAAACGAAATGCTCAATTCTAAGTGTTGATGCCTATACTGACTTTGCCAGTTACTAGCTCTCTCCTAACAGGAAAATGACTTGTGTATCCTTTGCATTGAATTGTTTTCACAAACATGTGGTTCTCTCTTTTTTCCCCCTCCCATCTGCGCCCAATAGCATGCTAAGAGAGCAAGGAATATTTCATTTTTTACTTTATTTCCCCAGCACATAATTTAGTGCCTGGTACAGAGGAGGCTCTTTGCTAATACTTGCAGAACTGAGTCCAATCAAATTTTCTTCAGCATCAATTCTGAACCTAATTCTTACTAGACTCAGAAAACTGGATAGGTCAAAATTGCCCATATTTGTAGCTTGTAAGTTTCCTTCAGATGAAATTCTTGCCTTTGGATACACAGTGCTTTACACACAGTAAGCACTTAAATGTTTGGTTTTGTTTTGTTTCTTAAACTGGATTCTATACTTAATGTAGAGGCAGCTGATGGCTCAGTGAATGGAGCACTGGGTCTGAGGTCAGGAAGACATGAGTTCAAATGTGATCTCAGATACTTTCTAGCTGTATGATCCTGGGCAACTTATTTAATCTTGTTTGCCTGTTTCCTCATCTGTAAAATGAGCTGGAGAAGGAATGGCAAACCACTCCAGTGTCTTTGTCAAGAAAACCTCAAACAGAGTCACAAAGGGTTTGACACAACTGAAAAGACTGAACAACAGATACAATAAGAGGGCAAGAACAATTTTTCCATTTCCCAAGGTAGATGTCTGTGGTTCACAGTACACTGTAACAAAATCACGGGATGTCACATTTAGATTGGAAAGAGGTCTTACGAGGACAACTTTCTCATTTTACAGATGAAGAAACTTAGGGTCCAAGAGGTTAAGTGACGTGCCTAAGGTTTCACAGGAGTTAGTGAGTGTCAGGGGCAGGATTCGAATTCCAGTCCTCTGGCTCCAGATCCAGCCCTCTTTCTACTGTATGGACCAGAGCATCCTAAGCATACACATATGAATGTATCACAAACACTCCATGACATTACTTTAATTGCCTCAGGATTTATGAGACCATGAGCCTGCCTTTCAGGCTCAATTCATTTCCACGGACTTGTTTTGTTGAACAACAATGGGCACTTAGAGAAGGTTTGCCCTTCACTTTTCTCTTTCTCTGACCCTTTGTTGGTCACCTTGAGGGCTCTCTGCAGGCTGCTCTATTTGTAATCCATTAAACACAGCAAGACTGTTATAATTAACGAAGCTCCCAACGGCACCGCCACTGACCCAGAATGTGGGACAAAGGAGGAGATGAGTCTGCTGTAAGAGCAATGGACTAGGTCCTAGGTTCCCTCGGTCCAGACAGGCTCATGATGGGAGAGCAAGGACACCTCCTGCAGCCTTACTTTTCACTTTTCCAGGGAGGAAGTTATAAATTATAAGGAAGTTAGAAGGTTGTAGCATGCTACAATGGAAAGAGTGCTAGATTTTGAGTCAGAGGGTCTGCGTTCAGATCACGGTTCTTCCAGCTATCTGTGTGACCTTGTAGCAAATCACGTTTCTCTGGGACTTGGTTTCTCATTTGTAAAACAAAGGGTTTAGGCTAGGTGAATCTCTAAGCTTTGATCTCTGTGAATCCAAAGTATATCATCTTTATAATCTCTGGCTTCTTTGTTTTTGCTTGGTGCTTCTCCACTGAGAAACAATTCTAAAGGAAACAGGTGATGATCCAAATGGGGGAGGTAATTGAACTAGATAGATAGATAGAAAGATGGATAGGTAGCTAACTAGCTAGCTAGCTAGACAGACAAGTAGATAGATAGATAGACAGACAGACAGACAGACATAGATAGACAGACAGATAGTCAGCTAACAATGAGGATGGTTGAAGTGCTGGACTTGGAGTCAGGAAGACCTGAACACTGAACAGCTGTGTGATCCCGGGCAAGTTACTCAACCCCTTTCAGCCTCAGTTTCTTCATCTTTAAAACTAAGGTCCTGTGATCATATGGTAATAGACAACGATGGAAACTCAGAGGATTTTAGGAAGAGTGATTTGGATAGAGGATGTTAGGAGAGATGAGTTGGACATGCTGGCCACTATCCAGAGCTATCTCATTTAGCCAAAATTCAAGGGGGAACCTTTCCCTTCCTCCCAGTTCTCCTCTGTTCCCAAACAAACTCTTGGAGGAAAGGAATAAAACGAAAGGGAAATAAGCACAGAAGAAAGCAAACAGAGTGTCTGGACTGGATTTTACCAAGGCAGAGGCAACAGAGAAGCACTCAAATTCTGCAAAAAAGAATCAGAATACTGTTCCTGATCATGTTACTTCACCTCTCACCCTCCTTGGGTCCCACCTTTGACCCATTCTGATCTCCCAGTCATAGGCAGTCCTTTAAGACTATGGGCTACAGAGAAAGTACTGGCCTGTACCAGGAGTTCCCCATGTTAGTAGAACCATAGGTACCATCTTTATCCTTATCCTTCATCCTCCATAGAAAAACACTGGCTATGACAGTAATCAGGTGGTTAGAAATGGGTCTGGTGAATGGAACAAGGGAAGTCACGTCTTCACAATGATATTAAATCTGATTGGGCTCTCAGGTTGGTCAATTAACATTTATTGATTGCTTACTATGTGTCAGACACAATGCCACATGACTTCTTTTTCTGCTTAGTTTCTGTCAAAAGTATTTTCAGAAAGACTTAAAGTTAATTGGTGTTCCTCGATGTCCCCTCCCTATTTATATGGTCTCACTTCCCTTTCAGTCTGGCTCTTTATCAATCAATCTCTACAAGTTGTCTAAAAATATATATCTTGGTGGGAGCCAAGATGGCAGAGTACAGGATGGGATCCAGCTGAACTCTCCCAACATTCCCCTCTAAACAACTTTAAAGTAATGCTTCAAACCAAATTTTGAGTGGCAGAGCAAACTGAAGTATGATTTTCTTGCTTTGTTTTTTATTTTTTTGCTTTTTTGTGATACGTCTAATATAAAAATATATTTTGTATGATTTCACATGTTTAATTTACATAGTGTTGTTTGCTTTTTCAGTAGGGGAAGGGTGGGAGGTAGGCAGAGAATCTAGAACTCAAATGTAAAAAGAAAAGAATGTTAAAAACAAATAATATTTTTTAAAAAACTAAAAGAAAAAGACACACATCTTGCAGAGAGTTGATGTTGATGTACTGCTTTGGTGCCATTGCTTGGACTCCAATTCCAAGATCACATTTCTCCCTAGCCCCAAAACACTATCCTTGGCAGCTTCTCTGCAGGACACTATGCCTAGCAATTACTCCTCAGTGAGCCCCAGAAAAATGCTTCTGTCTCACTGGTTTAGTAGCAAACCACACCTATAGGAATTATTAGTTTGAACTGGCTTTGTACTGGTTCATAGAGATATTCTATACCCACAGAACTATCTATACCAACTCTCTACCTCATTATGTACATAATGGACTCCTCATTATGTGTATCCTAGCCTTAAACATACTCCCTACATCTATCTTGTCAAACAAGACATTGACTGGTGGCAGACTGGGCAACCCTCAGTCGCTCTGGCCGCTAGTTAACTTAGTGATGCAGCAGACCTAAAAACCACACCTCTCTGTGACCCCACCTTGGTCTTTTCCTAGTAAACTCTGGGTAAAACACATACATAGTAGATACAAAAAGTGCATGTTCCTTTCAGAACTGACCACTCCTTAATCACTTCCTAATCCTGCCCCATAATCCTTAGTTAGCATATTTGGCACATGTTTACTATGGTTTATCCTATATAAACTTTAAGTGTATCCCTCTAAGGTCACAGGCTCCTTAAGAACTTTTGCCCAATGAAAAGTGTAAAAATAAACCTTTGCCAACTTGACTTAAAGAATGCTTGAGTCCTTGAATTCTTTCCAGACAACCCTGTCCTGCTCTGTGGGCCTTGAAGGGTCCCTGAACCCTCTTCAAACCACATCAATATCATATAGGAAGAAAACAGAAATCTTCCTTCACATGAATTGTCTGTTTTCTGACCCTTCCCTACTCCTATGAACTCCTAAGCTTCACATCTGTCCCTGAGTAAGTTAGAGTAAGGAAGCATGGATATTCCACAATTCTTCTCCCTTGATATTCATCCAGAGAACTACAGAGCTAGAGTTAGAAAGTACCTTTGGAGTAATATAATCCAGCCTCCTCATTTTACAAGTGGAAAAGAAAAAACTGAGGCCCCGAGTGATGAAATGATTTTTTCCAAGGTCACACAGTAAGAGGAAGAAGTATGACTTGAAATGAGGTCTTCTGACTCCAAATTCAGTCCTTCTTAACTTTATCACACTGCCTCCTTCAAAAGCCTGCCATTCTCCTCTGAAGAGTTCATTCTCTCCTTGGTCTATTTTTCACCCTCGAGCATGTTCATAGTTTAAGTCTTGGGTATGATCATCCACTTGAATGATACCCTGCTTAGGTGGACAATGCATCCCCTCCTCTCCTCTCACACTGCCACCACTGTGGTCTAGGTCCTCATTACTCATGCCTGGATTACTGCAATAGTTTGCTAAGGGATCTGCCTGCCTCCAGTCTCTCCCCACTTCAATCCATCCTCCATTCATCCAGTAAAGTGATTTTCCTAAAGCACAGGTCTGATCATAATACATTTAAGTAGTTTCCTATTGCCTGCAGGAGCAAATACAAAATGCTCTGTTTAGCATCCAAAGCCTTTCATAACCTATAGTTCTCTCCTACATTTCTATTTCTTACACCATGCTCCCTGCCTGTACCCTTCGGTACAGTGACTCTGGCCTCCTTGATACTCCACCAAAAAGACAATCCACACCTTTGTTCTGGGCATTTTTCTTTTCCTATCCGCCATGTCTATAGTGCTATCCCTCCTCTGCTCTAAATACTGACCTCCCTGAATTCCTTTAGGTCGCAACTAAAATCTCACCTTCTACATCAAGTTTTCCCCAACCTCTCTTAATTCCAGTGCCTTTCCTTTGTCGATTATTTCCTGTTTATCCTATGTATAACTTGCTTTGTATATATTTGTTGGAATGTTGTCTTCCCCATTAGATTGTAAGCTCCTTGAAGGCAAGAACTGTCTTTTGCCTCTTTTTCGTATCGCTAGTGCTCAGCACAGTGCATGGCATATAGTAGGTACTTAATAAATGCTTATTGATTGATTACTAATTGATGCCTCAAATTTACTTTTTCCTCCCCTCCACTTCTTAGAATCTCTTGCCTCCTTCAAAGCTCAACTACCAATGGTGCCTTTTCAAATTCCCCAAATTTCAAATATCTGCCAGTATCTTCCTCTTCAAATTTCAAATTTCAAATATCTGCCAGTATCTCCCTCATAAAATTATCTCATATTTACGAAAAGCTTTTGACAAAGAACATTAATTTATGCCAGAAACTCTACAACATATAGACATAGAGAGTGTTTTTATATTATTAAAAATTTCTATCTAAAACCAAAAATAAGCCTCATCTGCAATATGGATACATTGCAGTCTCCAAGAAATATGGGAGTAAAGCAAGAATATCCATTTTTCCAGTATCATTTGATGTAGTTCTAGAAATGCTAGCAAATAGCTAAAGACAAGAAAAAGAGATTAAAGACAGAAATATAGGTAAAGAGGAGATAAAACTAACTCTGCTTGCTTATGACATGATGTTTTAGTTAGAAAATTCTAGAGAATCTGTGAAGATTAAATTGAAACAACAGTTTGAGCAAAATTGCAGATGTCAAAATA
Source organism: Pseudochirops cupreus (assembly GCA_028627135.1). Lineage (NCBI taxonomy): Eukaryota > Metazoa > Chordata > Mammalia > Diprotodontia > Pseudocheiridae > Pseudochirops > Pseudochirops cupreus. Next base: position 318,999,546 of record CM053580.1, on the reverse strand, counting down.
CCCCCCCCAAATCAGCATCATTTTTACATAATAGTAACAAAATCCAAAAGGCAATAGAGAAATACCATTCCAATTAACTATAAAATGCATAAAATATTTGGAAGTCAATCTATTAAAGCACATTTATTACTTGTATAAATTCAACTACAAAGTGCTTGTTGAAATAAACTACTTAAATAGCTGGACGAATATTCAGTGCTAATGGCTGGGTTGGGCCAATATAATAATAAACATGACAGTATTATCAAATGATGTTATTAAAGTTAAATTATGTTTTCAAGTATACCTGTCATTAGCAGAGGGGTATTTTATGGAACTTAATAAAATAACAAAATCATTTGGAAAAATAAAAGATCTAGAATATCGAGGGAAATAATTAAAAGAGGCAGGGACAAAGGGTGGCTAGGTGGCACAATGAATAGAGCACCAGTCCTGAAGTCAGGAGGACCTGAGTTCAAATGCGACCTCAGACAATTAACACTTACTAGCCGTGTGACCTTGGGCAAGTCACTTAACCCCAACTGCCCTCCAAAAGGCAAAAAAAAAAAAAAGAGGCAGGGACAAAGGAGGGTTAGCCCTTAAAGACATTAAACTATGTTACAAAGCATCAACCATCTGATATTGGTTTAAAAAATAGGTAGAACAATGGAACAGATGAGACAAGGGAGAAGCACAAATAATGGAATTCAATGACCAAGTGTTTGATAAACTGGAAAACATAAATTAGGAAAGAATTCCCTATTTGGGGGAAAAAATACCTGCTGGATATTCTAGAAATCAGTTTGGCAGAAATTAGGCTTAGACCATATTAGTTCAAATACTTTACTCCATATTTCATAATACATTCTAAATGGATACATGACCTTGGTATTAAAGATCAGATCTTTAAAAATCAGAAGGAAAGCAGATAATTTACCTTCCACAACTACAGGGTCTTCCCTGAATTGCATTCTTAACTAAACAAGAGATATAGGTAATTAAAAAAGATAAAACAGAAAATTTTGATTATGTGAAACTGAAAGGCTTCTGCACAAATGAAATGAATGCACCTAAGGTATAAAAGGAAGTAGTTCAAAAAATCCTTGTATCAAATTTCTCTGATAGGAGTATATCTAGATAGACAGAAGAATAGATTGATAGATGATCAAAAGCAATCCCCCTATATAGATAAATGGTCAATGACATGAACAGTTTTCAAAATGAGAACTGCAAACTAAATGAGAGAGATCTAAATCATTAATGATAAGATAGATTCAAATCAAATGAACCCTGAAGTTTTACCATATACCCTGCAAGATGGCAAAGATGATGAAAAATTGGGATAGTTGATGTGTAAGGGTTATGGGGAAATTGGCACACCAATGGCTTCTTGGTGGAGTCGTGAATCAGCACCACTATTTTGGAAAGCAATAATTTGGAATGACCAGAATAAAATTACTAAAATGGCATGCCCTTTGACCCAGAAATTCTACAACTAGGCTTATGCGGCAAGGAAGTCACTGATGAGAAGAAAGTTCCACTATCCACCAAAATATTAATAGCAACACTTTCTGTTTCAGAAGAGAATATAAAATAGATGTTTGATTGGGGAACAGTTAAACAAACTGTGGCATATAAATTTAATAAACTAATACTGTGCTATAAGAAATTACAAATATGATGAATAATGAGAAGCATGCAAAGAGCTATATGAACTGATGCAAAAAGAAGTAGATGTAGTCAAGAAAACAAAATATACATTGACTGTAACTATGTAAATGAAAAGAACCACATGCATCAAAAGTGAAAGTTTTAAAATTACAAAGAACAAATTTGACTACAAAGGGAAATGTGAACAGACACTCTCACCCCACTCCTTTGCAAAGGTGGTAGTTTCACAGGTATAGTACATTGTGTGTATTTTCAGACTTTTTCTGATTTGACCATTTTAATATTGACTGTTTTGCAGATTTTTATTCTCTTTAATTTTTTTGTCTTAAAAAAGCATTGTTTGTTACATGGAATGACTCCATGGGAAGAGAGAAATTTTCGTGGTTTAAAAAAAAACACCAATAAAAATTTTACACTGCATTTACTTTGGGTATATTGGGTATGTATTGTCTACACTGACATATTAGTTCTCCCTCTAGAATGCAAGCTCCTTGAGGGAAGGGTCATTTCACTTTTGTCTTTGTATCCCCAGGACCAGCACCGTACCTGGCACATAGGAGATACTTACTTAATAGATGCTTGTTGATAAACTGGTGATTGACTGATTACTGTCTTCTGTACTGTCCTTACTGCCTGACCATAGCTGCACTTATGGAAGGAGCTTTTGAAAAGGGTAAATGCTCCAGGTCTATGGTCAGACTCTTAGTTCAAATGCATTGCTTTTTTTCATTAAAATACTGGGAAGGGTCCAGCCACAGGATACGTCAGAGAGAATCAAGCACCTTCCCTCCCCCTCAGGCACTCCATCAGGCAAATGCTTCAGGCCACCTAAGCCCCCATGCATTTTATTTTCTCCCTTACCCCTTCATGCTGCTCAGGCAAAGCTCCTCACCACTCCCTTCATCTGTTGTTCTCACTCCCACCTCTTCACCTTCTGTCACACTGCTCCTTCTGCCTGGAATGCTCCCCTACCTCCTGCTTGCCAAATTCTCTCCTTTCCCTCACTAACAATATCACATCCTCCCCTAACTTGCATCATTCCTTAAGAGGAAAGAAAAGTGACAGATTCTCTCTCTCTCTGTCTCTCTCTGTCTCTCTCTCCCCCTGACTCTCTGTCTCTCTCATCTCCACAGACATTATTTCCTTAGCTCCTTTTTCTAGCCATGTCTGACTGATCCTCCCTTATCAACGGTTTTCCAACTCTCTATACAGAATGGGCTACCTGTTATTAATTCATAGCCTGTGCTCTTGCTGTGATTTTTACCCTTGGCAAGTACAGCTGAGAACAGATCAACAAATACATTTGAAGCTTACTTGGTCAACATCCCTGAGACCTTATTGCACTTGTAGATGTTGGAGACGTGGCTGAACAGCCTTTGTTCTTAATAACTGTGACAATGCACCTCAGTTGAAGGGAAGGGGAGGGTAATGTTACAGAGGACAGTGGAGAGGCTGTGTTGGCACAGTAGACAGTCCCACCCAGTCCCAACCTATTCCCCCAGACAGCATGGCCCTTTGGAGGTAGGGTTATGGGGGGGGGGGGGGAGAGAGAGAGAGAGAGAGAGAGAGAGAGAGAGAGAGAGAGAGAGGGAGAGAGAGAAAGGGTCACTATGACAATGTTGTATTGTGGTTTTTGGAGTACTTAGAAAGGAGATGTGAGAGGGCTGGCTAATTCCTTGAGTAGATTTAAACAATTTCAGTAAGGGATCCTGACTTGCCTTAGCCTTATTTATGTGATCCAGTTATGGGAATGTCTTTGATCCAATTAAGAAAGAAATTTCTATTCACCTTTGACTAGATTGAAAAGGGAATAATTAAAGAGAGAATAATTGGTTTCAGGGAGATATTTTCTGTAAGCATAAGCTGGCATTAATATTATTCTTGGCCTTTAGCAAATCAAAAATCCTAATTATGTTTTTTTTCTGATGTACTTTGCTGTGAAACTTTATCTTTTGTTTCACAATTACTATTAAGTGAAAGGTAGAAATCCCTTTTAGTAGATGGAACTCCCAATCTCTCTCCAAGCAGAAAGACTTGCATGTTAATACAATGTCTCTGTCACATTTTGGCTAAAACACACAGAGTCTTTCTCTCAAATTAGTGATGGCTCTGCTTTAAAATAATTTTCACTTCTTTTACTTCACATCTTAATTTTGTTCCTAGTGAATTTCTCTGGGACTCGGCAGTACAGTGCCCTGCATATAGTGGTCCCTAGTTAATAAAAGGCTAATAGCAGCATCTAGTTCAGAGTGGTTGTTATAAAATGTGGTAAAAAAAAAAGTTCCATATAAATGTAGGGCATCTATGACAATGATGACCAAGTCAAGTGGATGACATTTATCTCTTGAGATCAGACAGACTTAAGACTTCTCCTCAAGCTACCACATTGAATATGCTTCCAGAGGGCACAGGGCTGTGTTTTGTTCTTTTTTGGGCTGCCCACAGCACCTAACACAGTGCCTTGTACATAAATATCTGTTTGTTTGAATACTACCACCCTTCCTTCCTCCCCATTCAAAAATCATCAAAAAAGATAGTTCTCTATCTTAAGCGAAAAAGGGAAATGAAATGCACAGGAATCATAGATTTAGAGCCACAAGGGACCTCAGAGGTCATGTTCAACTCCCTCATTTTACAGATAAAGAAAGTGAAGCTCATAGAGGTTAAGTGACTTACCCAACATCACACAGCTACTAAGTGTCAAAGGTAGATTATGAACCCAGCTCCTCTGACCCCAAAGCCTGTGATCTTTCCACATACCACTTTGCCTCCTCTTAAATTAATTTTTATGTGGGTATAAAAAACTTGAATTAACATCTCAAAAAATGAATTTTCAAGGTTATTTCAGTGAAAACATGTTCTTCCATAGAGAAATGACAAGACTCACCTTGATTTTTCAATGGTAAAGGCATAGTCTCCCTGAGTTTGCTTAAAAGGTTTTTCATTTCTCGCATGTCTCTGCACAAATGACAAACATATTGATGATAGAATTAGTCAGTGTAAGCTTTAAGTACAAATACTTTTAGATATTTTTGATTCATTTCCTTTAAGAACCAGCTAGATCAGAGGTTCTTATTTTCATTTTGGCCATGGACCCCTTTAACATTCTGGTAAT
>CM053580.1:318965567-318994281 GCA_028627135.1 Pseudochirops cupreus | reverse complement strand
TGCTGAGCCACAAACTGTGCTGGTCGCAGCATTATTGGATCTGTGTAGGGAGCTGCCAGAGAGTAATTCTTGCTATCGATGCTGATACGTATGTTTGTATGCATATCTATCTCTCTATCTCTCTATATCTGTGTGTATGCATAACACGAGCATTTAAGTGCCTACTATAAGTTCTGCACACTATGCTAAGTCCTGGGTATACAAAGACAAAAGTAAATCAGTCCCTGTCCTCAAGAAGCTTACATTCTTCTCGAGGTGGATAAAATATGTCCTCAGATAAGTACATACAAAAGCTACACAAAATCAATGATATATAATGACTTGGGGGAGGTCTCTAACAGGAGGAAAAAAAAAGTCTCTTAAAATGAAATGACTCTTGAGCTGAACCTTGAAGAGACCCAGAAGTTCCAAGAGATGGAAATAAGGAGAGAGAGCATTATAGCCCCAGGGACAGCTTGTGCAAATACCTGGAGGCTGGAGATTGCAAGACATGTATGGGGAAGAGCAAGTAGAGTAGTTTGACTGGAATGTAAAATACATGAGGAAGAATAATGTATAATCATTTTGGAAAACCAGGCTAGAAACAGATTATAAAGGAATGAAAATGTCCAACAGAGAGTTTTGTATTTTATCCTGCTGCAGAGACATACTGAAGCTTCTTGAGCAAAGGAATGATGTGAAAAAACATACACATATCTACTATGTATATATGGTTTTTACATATATGCATATACATGTATAAAATATATGTGTATGCACATATAATATATGCACACACATAAACATTGCAATGATAAAGCAAAGCCAACAGAACTTATGAGAACTGAACAGTGACAACGTAATATCAATATAAACTCAAGACTCAAACGTAATTAAAGGGTGCCCAGAGAGGGCTGGTGTTTCTCAACTTGGTCTTGATGTGTGAGACCCAAGGGTATGCGAATGGCCCTGAGACCCAGGCACTGCTGCTAATGAGCAAGAGGATGGACATGAGGGTTCAATGGGGACAAGGATGCTGCAGATTCCTTGACCTTCTCCTCTCCCCAACTGGTTCAACCAACAATACATGAGCCACTGAATATATATTCTTCCTCCCATGTCCTTTGTTATGTCTTTTAGTCTGCTATGAGCATTTGTGAAGGTGAGAGGTGGCAGTGTGGCAGGATGGAATGAAGGATGGATAGGATAAGGAGACCACATCTACTCCTGGCTCAGCTACTAATTGCCTGTGTGATCTTAGAAGAAATCGCTTCATCTCTCTGGCTCTCAATTTCCTCATCTGGAAACGGAGAGGGAAAAACTAGATCAGAGGCTGGCAAGCTATTACCTGCTGGTCAAATCTGGCTCACTGTCTGCTTCTGTACTGCCCCTGGGCTAAGAATTAAAATAAAGTTTTATTAAAATAAGAATTAAAGTTTTATTGTATTTTAAAATTTATATATATAATATATGTATATATTTGTGTGTATATGTAAGTACATATATATGTATACATATACATACATATATAAATATAGAGAGAGAGAGAGAGAGAAAGAGAAAGTATCAAAATAAATTCTTAGCTCTGCAGGCCAGTTTGCCAGCCTCTAGACTAGACGAACTTTAAAGTTCCTGCTCCAACATTCAGCATTTATTAAATTGGAAAATAAACAGTTTACTTCTCCCCTTTTTCAACTAGGTGTATCAGTACTGTATAAGCATGACTTTAACAATTCTTCAGTAACTAGAGTATAAAAAATTATGTACATTATGTACTTGCAATCTCCCGTATTTCTACCAAGAAAAGGAAAGTGTGACTCATCATCTGTGATCATGAATGGTCATTGCAATTATTTGGAATTACACTCCTTTTATCACTGCTCTCATGACAATTTTATAGTCATTGTACCTATTGTTTCTATTTATCTCACTCTTTAGGGAAGTGAAAACCCTGCCAGATTTGAAGCAAGAAGGCATGGTTTTAAATCCCCCGGCTTTGCCACTTACTACTATCTGTGTGACCTTACGCAGGTCACATAATTTCTCTGGGTCTCAGTTTGCTCATCTGTAAAATGAGAGAGTTAGACTAGATCACCTCTACAATCCCTCCCTAAAACTATGAGCCAATGAGCACTGGTTCACATGTCTTTCCATGTTTAAGTAGATTTCTTATATTCATTATTTCTAATAATATAATGAGATGGATTACATCTCTGTAAAACTATTTTAGCCTTTTCCTTCCCCCAATGATGTGAACTGCTAGACCTTTTCCTTGTTTTGATAATTACTTCTATTAAAAAAATCTTACCAGATGGAGTAGATATTTTCTAGTTGTAAGAGAAGAGGTGAGAAATTTCTCTCAGAGGCAGTTGAGGTGGAAAGAGTTCTGGATTTAGAGTCTGACATGGATTTTTTGGTCCTGGTGCCTGTGTTTACTAAACTGCATGAGTTTGGATAAACCATTTAAATGGTTTGAAGCTCAATTTCCACATATATAGAATGAGGATTATAATCTCTTTCCTACCTTCAAAATTCAGTCCAATCACCATGACACATGAAGCCACTCCTGACTGCCCAACTGCAAGTGCCTTTCCCCCACAAATGGCCTGTATATATCTATCTATATAACACCTCGTTAGAATAATTAGCTCATTTGAAGCCTAAGGGCAATAGAATGACCCCTCCTGTCTACATGGTTCCATCCTCTGCTGTGTTGGTGAGCTCATATTAAAAAAAATTCTATTCAAAGTAACTAGAACAACAATCACAGTTACTCTCCGCCCCTAGTTAGTAAGGAAAATGCCCAACGTTTAGGCAGAGATTTGGCACTCTGCCTTAATTTACATTTATTTTCCTTTCATATGTATATCTGGTGTTCATTCGTTTCAGTCATGTCAGGTTTTTTGTGGCCCCATTTGGGATTTTCTTGGTAAAGATACTGAAGGGGGTCACCATTTCCTTCTCCAGCTCATTTTACAGATGAGGAAACTGAGACGAACAGGGTTAAGTGATTTGCCCAAGGTCACACAGCTAGAAAATGTCTGAGGCCAGATTTGAACTGAGGAAGATGAGTCTTCCTGACTCCTGACCCAGCATTGTATCCATTGAGCCACCTAGCTGCCCTTGTTAGTGACTATAACATTAAAACAATACTAAGATCTGTAGGCTATGCAAATTTGCCAATTACACTCCACATACTTAAGAAAAAACTCCATAGAGTTAGGAAACTACAATACATAAATGATGATGAAACAAAGCAAATAAATGTACAAGAGGAAAATAAAAACAGGAGCACACAGCAATGCGATGTGTCAGCAAACGTGTAATTACATGCAAGGCAAACACTGCATGGGTAAGCACTGGCATTAAACCTAGGGGAGAATGTAAGGATAGGGGGTCACTAGTCAGTGGTGTCAAACTCAAATGGAAATAGACATTTGTGCATTGTGCATTGACTTAGAAAGCCACAAAATGACATTACCTATTTTCATTTATTTTGTTAAATATTTCCCAATTTTAAGCTGATTCCTGGATGGGGCTGTGAATTTGATACCTCTGAACACTAGATAATTATCCTACTCCACTTAAAGTAGATAAAAATATGCTACACCCTGATATATTTATCAGAAAAGATCCCATGTTGATTTTCACAAGGTGTGAACATGAACTAGATATTTCTCTAGCCTCTAAAGAAAGTCTGTTCAAATTGGCTGAGGGACTTGGTCACACCCTATGGGGCCTGTATAAAACCATCAAGCTAGTTGGAATAGTGGCGTCAAGTGGTTGGCAGCAAAGAGAAGAGACTGTGCCAGCTAAACCCCTGAGAAGGAATCCATTAGTGGGGAGGAGCAGAGCCCAAGGAAGTGGCCTCAGGTTCAGTCTTCTTCCTAACTTGGCCAGAGGGGCATCTGAAAGATGTCAGCTTTTACCTTAGCATCTGAGCAATGTCCCTGGAATGTTTGATGGCATACATTGTGTACATTGGAAACCAAGAATAGACTAGATTCAATTAGGAAAGCAAATTCAAGGCTCTACAGAGAACCTAGCAGAAAAGCTAAGGAAAACATTTTGGGTACTCCAGCAAAAGGGTTTCCAGGAGCAGTGAGTTAACCCTTCATCACTTGTCCTATTTAAGCTTGAGCAACCTTTCTTCTGGACTCTGTATGTACTGGTGGGAATGTATGTGCCATCTGTACTAATAGTACACTGTAGTAAATAAATACCCCTTTCTAAAAGCTCATTAAAAGTCTGGTTGACTTATTCAAACAGGTAATTGTGGCAGAAAGCATACTGGCAGAGGGACTTGAAAGCTATATACTATCAGAAAGTTAGCCCCCAATCTATCAGGGTTACCACTTAGTGCCCTGTGAGGATGTAGAGGCTTGTTCTAGGGATCCAGAATATATACATATACACATACATATGTATGTTTATATATATGTGTATGTATGCATGCATGTATGTGAGTGCAGTTAGGAGGCACAGTGATTAGAGGGCTAGACCCAGAGTCAGGATGACTCATCTTCCTGAGTTCAAATCTGGCCTCAGACACTACCTGTGTGACCCTACACAAGTCACTTGACTCTGTTTGCCTTGGTTTCCTCATCTATAAAATGAGCTGGAGAAGGAAATGGTAAACCACTTGGGCATCTTTGCCAAGGAAACCCCAAATGGGGTTAACAAAGAGTTGGACATAACAACAACAACCTTCATAATTATTATGATTGTACCCCCAACCTGACTACATTAGGGGCTGCCTAATAACAATAAAAATAATTAACACTGATATAGTACAATTTAGTCTTACAAATACTTTTCTCACAACAATTTTGTGAGCTAGATAGTACAAGTATCAATATCCCATTTTACAGAAGAGAGAACTGAGACTCAGAGATGTTAAGTGACTTTCTCACAGTTACACTACTAATAAAAGTCATATTGGGACCTTCACATGAATCATTTGACTCTATAACTGCTGTGAGGCTTTTGAGTCAGAGGACCTGGTTCAAATTCTTATACACTCCCACTTCCTACCTATGATATTGGTTGTCTGGGATTTGGTTTTCCCATTTGTAAAATGAGGGTGTTGGACTAAAAGACCTCTACAAGTCCCTTCTGGTTCTAAATCAATTATTCTATGATCTTCTCACTACATCTTGCTATCATGCCCTCCAAATCATGACATGGTAGCAATGGATAGAACAATAAGGGATTCCAGGCACCTTTCATAAAGCTATGGAAAACAAAGCATCAGATCCATCATCCAATTCATAAAAAACAAGTTGACTGATTAGGATCATTTGACCATACTGTGTTTACTTTATGTACACTTGTGCTTAGCTGTAGAAACCACCTAGGGAATTATTTTCTGATTATGTGGTCTACTGTGGAGCTGAAATTAATTGCACACCTAATTCAGCACAGAACAAGCATTTCATAGTGGTGGAGCACTGACCTTGTAAGAGTATTGCATCTGGCCTCCAGGCAGAGCACAGCAAGGCTGGGTGCCAGCCACCCACAGCTCCTGGGCAAGGGCAGCCTTAGGCTCCAGAGACCGGGAGGAATAATGAAAATCTGGGAAATCAGGTGCTGCATGTTTCAGTAGTCAGATCCACTTTCTCCTGAACCTCTAAAAGGCAGGTTTACTCAAGCACTTATGAGATGCCTATGTTATATTCCTATAGATACCTTGTGACACGAGGATGTGGATAACAGAGCAGGGAGGCCATGATGGATATTACGTCGATTTGAAATCTACCATTTTTAAGGGATAAGCTTTACAAGTTTTTCCTGGATTCTCACAAAGGGGTCCAGCTAAATATGATTAGTAAGAGGACTAGCACTGCATACGTCTAACTTGGGTCATGGTAACTTAGGCCTGGTATTGGAACCAAATGAGACATTTGTAGGACATTCAACAGTTAACAAAGGAAGGTTTATAGCCACAGCATAGAAAGGACACTCAATAGGGATACAGCAAATAGAGAATACTTTGCATGTCCCCACACCCACCTCCATTCCATATGAAAATCACCCAGTCAGCTCGGCAGGCCCTGGTTACTCAAGTGGCCTTGGGATGTTCACTAAGTACAAGGGCCTGAAAACACATAGGTAGACTTTTTCTTAATGCCCTTACATGATCAGGTAAGCATGAGGCAAGCAAGAAACAATGTCAGTTACTCAGCACAAGCCTTATCCCCGTGTCAGTTAAATTGTTGGTGACAACTTCTTGCCTTTTAGGGAAAGAGCTAGCCTAAACTACATGGCAAGAGGAGCAGAAGTGGGAATTCAGAAAGATATGCTATCACATCCCACCTCTTAGTAGGAAGGTCCTAAAGGTCTTCTAGGGGGCCTCCCACAATTTGAATGTTTTTAGGGCTGTCACTGGACAACCTTAATCTTGGGAATTCAAGAAACCTTCAATAAGCAACACTGGAGGAAAAAGAAAGGAAAGAGATCTAAATTTAAAATACAGCATAAAACAAAATGAACAAAAATGTGATGGCCCCTTGTAGGAATGACCAAATGTGGTGGAGAATGAACATAAGAAATCTTAGACTTTCATTTCTTCACTTTAGAAAGATGAGATCCTGGATCTCAACAATCTAGTCCATGTAGTGGGTCAAATGGTACATCTTCTGCGGCTCACACAGAGTAACCTGATAACAAGTGGTCACAATGAGCCTAAAGAACAACAGGAAAACCAGACATAACTCTACTGACTTGACACATCCAGCATAGTAACTGATTTTTCATCACAACTTAGGGTCATCTATAGTAAGGCACCTAAGACAGTAGCACATTTTCCAGCAAAACCTCTAGGTCAGAGACTTTATGGGCTGTGGGGCCCTGTCTTCATCAGCATCACTGTTGGGCCCCCAAACCCCACTGCTCCTTCCTGCTGCCCTCTGGGTGGTCTGTTGCATTCCAAGGCGCTAGGAGGCAGAGCCCTGATAAGGCTGTCTGCCTTACCAGAATGTGAATTAACAGCATTGAGCATGTATCATCCAATGGGATAGCCCCCCTTTTCTTCTTGCCCCTGTTGCTGAGGCACGTGACTTAGTCTGCCCAGGTGGAGATAAAGGGGAGTGAGGGGAGGGAAGGGGGTAGGAGTAAGAGGTAAGTAGTAGGAGTAAGAGGTGAGAGAAGAGAGGTGAGAGAAGAGAGAGAGAAGGGAAGAGAAGATGTAACAATAAAGCTGCATTTCTAAACCCATCTGTGAGTGCTTCGCATTCTGTTCCAGAAGAATAAGGAATCCAGAGACGTCTGATGACCCCGGGGAGGGTAAGTGAGGAAGGTGGGCTAGCAGGGAACCCGAGGTGAGCAGGTTCCAACACATCACTCCTTTTAAATGTATTGTTACCAGTCCTATCAAAGCCCTCTGCTTTCACTGCATATTTAAACACCACAAGCTCTGTCTCTAACTATTCAATATGCTGTACTAGCTTACATGCAACTTTTTTATGCTGGCTATTCAGATTTTCTATGATGATTAACAATAAACAAGGGATAGAAAGACTGGATTTTGCTTTTTTCTTCTTATTAGCATCTCCTAGCACCCACTGAGCTAATTTATACTTATCAATAAGATTCACTGAGAGGGCTCTTCTTATACCATCAAAAAGGCCCTTGACACAAGGTGTTATGATACTATATCTGGCTGCTCAATCACCCTATGGTCTATATTTGCATCTCCTTTCCCCACTTCAACCACAGCATCAGCCAAAATGGTATCTTGTTCCAACTACCAACTATGTCAGCTCTTACAGTTTGGGCCTGACTCAGGCTGCTGCTCAAGTAGTTCAAGTCTGATAACAGAATGAAATAAGATACTCACAGGTCACTCAACAGTTAACAAAAGAACATTTAATGAGTCATACAGTATAAAGGCTACTCAACAAGAAAATGTACTTAACTCGGGTGGACAACCTCCCTCCTCTCATCTCCATATGGAAATGCTTCAGATCAGGAAGGCTAGGGCTGGTGATTCCCTTGGTCTCTACCAAGTCTGAAAGGCCTAATTCCAATGGGCTGGACTTTTTATGTCTGTTTATGTCCAAATAAACAACTACTCAGTCGCTAAGGTGACATGAGGTATAGGGTGCTGGGCTTGGAGTCAGGAAGATAAGAGTTCATATCCAGCTTCACATACTTACTAGCTTTGTGACCCTGGGTAAATTGCTCAATCTCCCTTTGCCTCAGTTTCCTCATCGGCAAAATGGGGATAACAGCACCTACCTTCCAGTATTGTTGTGGCGATCAAATGATCAGGCACAGTGCCTGACACATAGTAAGTGCTATATAAATTTTGCCTATTTATAAATTTATTTATTTTACTCGGCTCAAGTCTTAGGTTGTTCAAGTCACGAGGACAGTTTCCTTGCCTTTGAGAGATAGAACTAGCCTGATGTATGTGCCATGATGTTGGGAAGCCCTGGTAGATACTGATCCAATCACGCACTGGCACCATTGTGCCTTCTGGGAAAAGCTTGTCACTTTTCATTATGTTATCCCCAGTACTTAGCGTATGGTTATACAGATCCCAGGATTTTATCCAAGATTTTTAAGTGGACTGAGTTGGATATGCCTGTGAACACTCCTCTTACATTCTTTACATTCTTTCAAAGTGGTTTCACAATAGTGATCTCATATTATTCTGACAGTGCTTCATGTGAGCTAGGGATTAACATAAGGGTTTTAAATAAGAGGAAATTAGAGCAGAGTTCTAGAAGACTTCCTTAAAGGCCCTCATTATGTTAGAACTAAAATTCTGGTTTGGGGACTCTCTGACTGTCAGAGATCCCAAGACCCTACCCAGAACTATGTCACTGAGGATGAACTAAAAATGGGGCTTATTTGTTGTATTTCATTTCTGTGGATTCCAAACCAGACTGAATCAGCCCAAGGTGTGTGTCTCCAGGCATGGGGAATCTGCAGCCCCGAGGTCACTTGTGGCCTTCTAGGTCCTTTAATTAAGGGGATTTGTTCTGTGAAGTCTGAATTCAGTCAAAGGGCTGCACTTGAGGACCTAGAGGGCACATGTGCCTCTGCCACAGGTTCCCCACCCCTGACTCTAACCTATGATATCAATGCTACCTGAGTGAGATCTGAGGTAACAGGCTGCATTTATGTAGTCACCTCCTTCTTTTCTCTTTCTCTTAATCTTCCTCTTCCTTGCTCCCTCCAACTTCCTTATTCCCCTCTTCCTTCTCTACTTACTATCTTCTTTTCCTCTCTGCCTATGCATTAAACACACTGTGTACCAGATAGCAGTTTCATTGGAAGCAAGTAGGGTTAAAATAGAGGTTGACCCTTGCTCTCTTGCAAAGTCAGCCTCAATTTAATGAAATTCCTTCAGATAAAATTAAATCCTTTCCAGATCCAGAATTCAATAGTGTTATTAGTACCTAATTGTGGAATATTGAATTGTAATTTTCTTGAAGGCAAGAATTTTTCTTCTATGTCCTTTAAATCCATAACATGACTGAGAATACAGTGCTCTGAACACAGTAGGTGCTCAGTAAATTCTGTTGATTGATTCCCTGTGAAGCTGTCCTTTTGCCAAAGTACTAAACTTGGACCCCACGTTCCCCAAAGTGTATCAATCACCTTGGCTAGCATTCCCTGATTTTTTCATTCTCTCCACCTCACAACATGGAAGATAGGTGGAGCTCTGAGGGGATATTATTACTATGACTTATTCACTGCCTTCAGGTCATGCTGTCCTCCCCCCCAACATATGTGCTGAAATTAAGGCTCTTTTTGTGTATTTTCTATGATGTCTTCCAATTCTCTGTGAGCTGTTGTTTTCTCCCTGTCACCATGCTCTTATTGCATTATAAATGTATTTTAGTCTTTGCAATGCGTGCTTTTTTCATTTGACTCAGATATTCCCTTATACTGTTCCTGTAACTCCTTTAATCAGATGCTGAATCCACTGGGGCCTCTGTAGCTAATGCTCTTTTCACAGGGCCTGAGTTCATTCTGTATTTTCCAGGACTCTGATTTATTTGTTACTCATTAGACCATCTTGGGCTTCCTTGGTCCCAGTAGGTTTTGAATTGATTTCTAACTTTGTCTAGGCATTTCTCCATTCTTTCCTTGCTGTGATTACATTTCATTTGCACAATATTATGTGTATATTTGTCATCATGGCACTGAAGTATCTTGGGGAATGGGAGCTCATGTTTTCATGGGCACTAGGGAGAGGAGGGAGGGAGGAGACACTCTAAATGGAGCTCAGTTACTTGACATGATATGCTGTCTCTGAAAAGGGGAATATAACCAGACAGGGACACAGTGATGGTACAGAGAGAGAAAAAAGAAAAAAGAAGGAAGGAGAAGTAAATGATGAGCTCACCTGGGTTGCAGGGAATACCAATCATCATCATCATCAAAACTGACATTTGCAAACGACTTGAAAGCTTCTAAAACATTCTATTTCATTTGCCTCACAAGAACCAGTGAGATTAGCACTATAGGTACTTCTTGACAGCAAGAAAATGTCTATTTTTCACAAGAGGAAACCAAACCTCAGGGAAGTAAAGTGACTTTGCTCAATGTCATACAGCTAATAAGGGTCTTAAGTAGGAACTGAACAAAGGTCTCCCTGAATCGAAACTTGGCCCTTTTGTCTGCTATGTCAGTGGCTTAAAACTCAAATAGAAATCCTAAACCCTCCATAAGGATCCCTGCAGGCTGCCTATTAACTCAGAGAACCACATATTTACATTATCTATGTTCTAGTGTATTTCTTTTGATTTTGTTAAATTTCATTATTTTTATTATGTTTGTCAAATATTTCCTAATTACATTGTAATCTAGTTTGGGAACATGGAGGAAGGTTGAAGCACAAGCCCCATGTTTAGTGCCCAAGCCCTGTGTTTAGTGCCCATCACATAGCCACTTGAAATGGAAGGCATAGGGTTAAACTGCAGGACTCTAGCCTCTGGGATTACTCCTGGCAGGTATAGAGGCTGCCTTAATTGAAGGCAATAGGCTGAAACAAGGAAGGTCAAAATCAAGACTGCCATCACCTGATTCCTTTAAAATGGTGCTTAGATTTCCTGACAATGATATGAATAAAATTCACAATCTCACTTCTTCCATAGCAAACAATTCAACAGTCATTATTAAGCACCTACTCTCCTGGGGGGGATGGGGTGGGGGCTGAGAAGGGACACATAAGCTCCATGTGCAGGGAAGAGTAAAGGGAAAGGGAAAGGGAAATGCTCACTCTAGGGTAGACAGGCCTACTCTTATACACCATCCTACTCAGACTTTGTGCTAGCAGCTAAGGCATTAGAGATACAAAGACAAAAATGGAACAATTCCTGCCCTCAAAGAGCTTAAATTAGGGCGAGGAGCGGGGGTGGGGAGTGGGGGGGGAGGGTTGGAATGGGTCATACACTGGGAATATATAGACATATATACAATGGAAATACAAAACAAATACATAGCACATTCTTGGTGGGGAGAGCATTAGTAAGTGGGGGAGGAGGGCCAGGATAAAGCTGGTTCCTCATTCCCCAGTGAAGCTGCATTTGAGCTAAGGGTCTAAGAAGCAGAGGGGAGGGACACATTGCTCCTCAGGTTGCCCTCCAGAACTTTCTATCATGCAACAGAAACCTCTTCACCCAGGGAGTTTCACCATACTCCTGGACTTCTCCCATGAGAAGACCCTCCATCTCTATGGCTCCCCCTCTACTTGGCAGGTGCCTCAATGAACTTCCATGGCCACCCCGGTTAGTCAGGACTCTCATCCTCTCAAGTCTGTACTTCTGAATCTCTGCATTTTCTCCACCAATCCTCTTACTCTGCCTCTACCCCTGTCCTCCATGGGCTAAAGTACCTCCATATCTTCCCAGTCCTCACCCCCTTTCAGCTTTCTACTATGTCGGCTTCTCCCATTAGAAGCGAGCCCCTTAAGGGCAGGGATTGTCTTTCTTTCTGCTTATATTGATATTGAGGTAGCTGTCACAGTGAGTAAGAGCACTGGGTCTGGAGTCAGGAGACCGGAGTTCAAATCTGCCCTCGCTAGCTACGTGACTCAGTGTACCTCAGTCATGTTGGTCCTCTTTGAGAATGAAGGGCTATCATCCTCAGTTTTCCTATCAGTGAGTAATAAAAGCAACTCCCTCCCAGTTTTATAGTGAGGATCAAATAAGATAATTGATAAAGTGCTTAGCACAGTGTCTGGCATGTGCAAAGCAAATCCTGTATACAATTTTAGCTGTCGCTATTACCCTGAGGGAGATACGTGTAAAGCACTTAACATTCAATGCCTGACGCAGAGCAGGTGCTATATGTTAGCTGTTATTATTCCCACAGCTCAGTACAGTGCTGGACACACAGTAAGGGTTTACTGAATGTTTGCTGATTGTAGCTGATGCTGACTACATTCCAGGCATGGGGCATAATCTGTGGAAAGGCATGGAAATGGGAGAGGAAGGGACATGTGGGAGGGACAACCAGAAGGTCAGATCGGTTAGAAAGTAGGAAGTGTGAAAGAGAGCAATATGTAATCAATCTAGAAAGAGAAGCTGGAAACAAACTGTAAATGACAGAAGAGTTTCTACTTTATACTAAAGATAACAGGGAGTCTCTGAAGTTTTTTGATCAGAAGAGTGACACAGCCAGATCTGTGCTTCGGGTATCTCCCTGTGGCAGCAGTCTGGGAGATGGAGTGCAAAAAGAAGGTACTCAGAAGAAAGAGAAAAACACTGGGCAGTTCTTCAAAACCACTTTTTACCTAATTTAGCCTAACCTTCTTCCATAAATATGGGGTTTTGCTTTACATTACTGTAATTAAATGAAATCGAATTCTTAAATTTTGTTTGGACATAATAAGAAAGAACCATTTTAGCCTCAGTTTTCTTGGTTTCTTTGGCAATTTTTTTTTTGATCCTGTGAAGTACCAAAGGCATCCAGGTAGACCATGCCAATCAGGCTTATTCAACCTCGACAACTCAGCAGGACAATATAGGAAGAAAGAAGGGAGCTCCACTGAAGCCATCATTAAGTGCTGAGGGTAATTATCATTTGCTTAATTGGCAGCGAGGAGCTATAGCCACCACAAATTCTAATCTCTCAGTACCCACACTGGGGTTCACTTTAAAATTAGTTCAAAGACTTTCTTTTGCCTCTAGAAACTACTCATAAGTATAGAGACTGACCACTAGGTGTCTTTGCTATATAGAGGGACAATTTATATTATAATCACAGCATGAAGTAGTCAAAATAAATTTCATATATGCTCTACCTATAATGTCTATGAGGTAGCAGGATAAGGGATAAATAAAGTAAACATATCACCACCAATTTGATTTCCTCTCTTTGTTTCAACATTACTGCCTAGTGACAGTTTTTTCCTAAAGGTAGCCACCAAAAGCCAGACTGAAAGATAGTAGGGGGTAATCCTTTTCTGAGTGGAATTGCTAATAAGCAAAGAAACATAATAATAAAAATAACTGTGTTGCTCATTATTTCAGTCATGTCAGATTTTTTGTGACCTCATTTGGAGTTTTCTTGTCAGAGATACTGGAGTGGTTTGCTATTTCCTTCTCTAGCTCATTTTACCAATGAGGAAAACAGGCAAACAGGGTTAAGTGACCTGCCAGGGTCACATAGCTAGTAAATATCTGAAGTCAAATTTGAACTCAGATCATCCTGACTCCAGACCCGGCACTCAAGTCAGGATAGGCCCTAAAACCAGGATAGGAAATAATTTTGCTGGAGCTTTGGGGGCAATGGAGTTACTTGTGAAGTTAATAATCAGAGAAATTCCAGTTCTGTTACTTTCGACATATGTGGCACTTCATAGTGCATAGGACACTTCATCTCTGTCGGCCTTGTCTCAGTTTCCTCATCTGTAAAATAAGATTGAATTGGATCACCAGGAAAGTCTCTGTCAGCTCCAAACCTCCTAGTACTGCTTCCCTGCTTTTTGGTAAGGTTATAATAAAACAATGACAGTAAGATAATTAAGATGACTTTTCTTCATTTCAGAGACTACCACAATGTGAGAGCTAGAAGAGACCTTAGAGAGCATCTATTCCAACCTCCTTCATTTTACGGAGATTGGAAACTGAGGCTCAGAGAGGCTACATGATTTAAATAGTCAGGGTCACACAGTGAATCTCTGGCAGGAAGGGGAGACAAACGGAAGGCTTTCTCCAGTACCCCACTGTCTCCCTACCGCCGGCGAGACAAGCTAGCTAGCGTCTTACAACTCTTATGGACAAGTTCTTCCTAACGATTAACCTTTGCCCTTTTTCTTTACAGCAGTGACATGAGTTTTTATTATTGTTATGACATATACTGGAGGAAGAAAAATGGACTCCTCAAGGCAATACTGATCCCTTTCAGAAAAGGGTATTTTTGGGGGGAGGGAGAATAAGGGGGGCTCTTCTCCCTTCTAAATTGTGTCTAGTTCAATTCAGTTTCTGGTCCCATTTTTCATTGTCCAAATAGATTTTTTCCTTAGTCACGGATTTTCTTGTACTCTCTCAATAAGTTGCACGAGTACTTCATCTTCCCTAACTCTTAGGTTTTTGTTGCTTTGTTTGCTTGCTTTCTTGAAGAAGTGTCATTCATTCAGGCAGTGACTGATTTTTTTCTGAAATTCTTCAGTTGTTTTCCCCCCTCAACATTTATGAATTAGAAAACGCCCTCCTCTGAATGCCGTGAAGATGCTGCATCTCTTAATTCCCCCAAGTCTTCTCTTGAAGTTTAATATCCTTGTGCTGCAGTCTGTAAGCCCATTTCTTCCTCTACTGATTTCTGCCCATCCGTGGCCACTGGTGACAAGTTCTCCCATCATTCTCAATCAGGGCTGCCCTGTCAGTCAGGAATAGATCTGGTACATATTATTATGCATGCAGGCTTCTGGGAACAGACAGAAGGTTATTCTCCAGTTTCCAATGATACTTTACCAGAAAGAACAGATAGTAGTGGCACCAGCTGATGTTTTCAATGTTTTTCTGAGGATAGGAACATGAACTAGAAAACCACACAAATAAGCAAGGAGATCTAGCCAGTAATTATAGACATATTCACTTAGTAGCAATGGAGAAAAGAACAGTGGCAGGAAAAAATAGGAATGATGTTTATAGCCCCCTACCACATGGATCCTTAGAAACCTCTCTAGCCTGAAGAACCCTCTTGGTCAGCATCTACCTCAAATTATACTTAGTGGTCCCCCAACAACATGAGTATTTTTACCAGCCAGCCAGCAAACATATGAATTCAAAGAAAAAGATATTTAATTAAACAGCATAGCAAATAAGGTAAAAAGAGAAGATTCTCCCTCATAAACACACTCTTTCACAGGTTACCACACTATAAACAGGGGATGGCACATACATATAAAGAACATGCATAACCAGGAAACACATTTGGAGGGCCTATATGCAAAGGAAATATCATTAAGCAAGAACATGCCCTGTAGGGGCACATGCAAGAAGCCCATATGGCCAGGGCACCTTATACCTCCAATGGTGCAAAGCCTTCATAATGTCATTATGCTGCTCTGAGTTGGGCACTTCATCTCCAGTCTCTAGTGGGTATTGCATTGTCTCTGCTAGGTATCATTTCCTAGCTCTTCCTTTCATTGCCTGGTCTAGGTAACCTGACTAGTGTTTTGGTGGCCAGCTTCTCTCAGCTACGGTGAAGTAGCTATAGAAAGCCTCTTACTGACAAAGGCTGGCTAATTGTTAGTTCATTGCCTAGGGCTAGCAGCCACTGCCCCCATCTGCCAACCAGCAAAAGCCAGCAAGAGCCTCGGGAACTCTAAGTCTATTCTTTTGAGCATCTCTGTCCTGGAGCCAACAACAGGTCCTTGGACCCAGGCACGTATTGACTTGATGTTAGAAAATTCCTTTTAAAATTCCTTGTTAAATTGCTGATTGTGATTCTGCTTCCCCCAAAAAACAATAACAACAACAACAATAATTTCGGGGGCAATGCCCTCTAAAATCTCATCTGAGCTATTCTGGAACTGAGGTGACAAAGCTCTCTCACTGCCCAGGATTCTCCTCAACTGACATGCAAATGAATTTAGGCAAGAGAACAAAAAGGACTAGATGAAACTGACAGGCCATCTGTTCCCCCCACACACATGCACACTACCCATCCCACCCACCCCATTCTACACTTCTATCTTTCTATGTATGTATAGTTGCCTGATATAAAATTAATTACAAACTTTATTATTTACACTACATTTACAACTTAGAAAATGTTTTAGATTTTTTTTTTGACCATAGGATCTCATGAAACTTTCTCCCAAGAAGTAAAGGAATTGCAATTTATTTCAATGGAGAAAGTGATCATATGGATGAAATCATGCATCTTCTGACATATTGCTTTAGTCATGAGAAACATGAGGACTGAAAAGAGATGGTCTCAACACATACTTATAGCTTCGTTAACTTTAAGGACTTTTGTTGTTCCATCATTTTCAGTCGTATCCAGCTCTCTGTGATCCCATTTACGGTTTTCTTGGCAGAGATAATGAAGAGATTTGCTATTTCCTTCTCCAGCTCATTTTACAGATGAGTAAACTGAGGCAAAGACAGTTGAGTGATTTGCCCAGATTCACACAAATAGTAAGTGTCTGAGGCCAGATTTGAACTCTGGAAGATGAATCTTCCTAACTCCACACCTGGCTCTCTATCCACTGTGCCACCTCAATGCCCTATAGGGACTCTGACAAACTTTAGTTTCGTGACAGATAATCCCACATCCTACTTTCTATTGCTTCTCATTAAGGTCACAAATCTGACAGAAGGCCCCCCAAAAGGGACCCCCAAAAGGCCTGGAGAACATGAAGTATGAGGGTTTTATTATCCCTAAAACTCTGAACTAATCAACCTGAAGTAGCTGATTAGGCCCATTCTACAACTTCTAGGATCTCTCAAGGCTCAGATCTAGACAGTCTGCCTTCAACTACTTCAGAAAATAACTCCAATGAAACAGTACTGCTCAGCATTGGTTATATTTCATGATAATCAC
Source organism: Pseudochirops cupreus (assembly GCA_028627135.1). NCBI lineage: Eukaryota > Metazoa > Chordata > Mammalia > Diprotodontia > Pseudocheiridae > Pseudochirops > Pseudochirops cupreus. The sequence goes on along the minus strand of CM053580.1, from coordinate 318,977,289 downwards.
CCACATATGTGTTAGGCATATTCGCAGTCTTCTTTCCATTCCTGTGCTTGCAAACACAAGAAGTCTTGTGAGCAAGAACCTCAGTTCTTTACAGAACCTCCGTGCCAGGACAACTGATAAAATGTGAGAAATCATATTGCAAAAAAGCAGGTAAGTTTGGCCCCATATCCTCTCTGAACTTTGGCTTCCTAGATCTAGAAAATGAGAACCATAACACCTGCAATCCCTTCTCTCCCCAGAGCCAAAGTGGTATTTTGGGAGTTGGAGTGCACTTTGAAATGTTGGTATGTACGTCCTTGCAGTATCTTTGGGGAAAATATTCCTTTGCAAAAGCTAATCTGACTTTAATAGTGAAATGGAACTGGGCTGCTTAGACTCCTAACAAGGAACAGCTTAGTAGGGGCTTGAGCCAGTGGCAAAGAGGAGGGGATCCCATCCCCAACCTCCTAAGGGGATGGGAGAACACTAGGGAAAGGTGGAAATGTAACACCCCTGGCCTACAGGCAGTGGGGCAAGAGCAATCACTGCCACGCTAAGATTGCAGTCATCCACTACAGAAAGTAGAAATGAAGGCTCAAAGGACCACCCTATGACTCAAAGCACAGAAGCTTTGGACTGTTGTGATACCTATTTGTTTAAAAAAAAAAAAAGCTTTTCAGAGGCTGTTTTTGTCTCATTGCTGTTAACTGGCTATGTTTCATACAGGTGAGGCTATCAGATACTTGACCTTTAAGTAAAAGAGTTGTAAGTACATGCATCTACTTTGTACTATCACGACCTTTCTGCAATAATAACTCGTGGTCTTTTGTTCATAATCACCCAGCTAGAGAACCACAGTGAGAAAGCTAACTTTATGCTCACAAACACTAGACTGTCTTCCCTCCTCCACTCCTTAGGTAGAAAGGTTTGTATGAATCCAAACTTAGTTTTAAGCCCAAACATTTTAGTTGACCTCATTGGTGTCATTTTCAGACAGTCCAGTATTATAAAGAGATATAATCTTTTCTTGAGTTTAAAATGATCACAATTAAAATTAAAACATAACTACATAACTTATGAGGATTTTCTTTTTCTTTTTTGTTCAATGGGGGAGGAAGTAAACACTTGTTAATTGAAAAAAATGAATTGAATTTTAAAAAATAAAAGTATATTCAAGGCCTGTTTGTGTTCCTATAGTATAGGTAAAACTCTTTAGTGCTCTGTCTACTCTAGTCTAATAGGACAAAGGAAATGGAGCTTCCCATGCCTTCCCAAGGGAAATTATTACTTTTTTTATTTTTATTTTTCACGGGTTTTTTTTTTTTTTGGAGGAGGGAAGGCAATTGGGGTTAAGTGACTTGCCCAAGGTCACACAGCTAGTTTTGTGTCAAGTGTCTGAGACCGGATTTGAACTCAGGTCCTCCTGACTCCAGGGCCTGTGCTCTACTCACTGTGCCACCAAGCCACCCCTATTACTTTTTTTAAAAAGAGATTTCACTTTTATTCTACTAAATTCCTACTTCTCTGCTTCATTGTGGCAGAACTTTTAGGTTCTCAAATGCCATGGCCAATGGAATGCAAGCAGTTAGATCACAAAAGTTGGCCTAACTAGCAGGAAAGGCATCATATATGGGTCTGATGACAGACCTAAGCCTGGAGAGGTTCAGGAGGAGGTTGATCATCAGTTGGATGATGAATTTTTGAGGCTATTACTCAAGACAATGTAAAAAGGGGGTGGGGTAAGCTGTACTAAGTTAGTGCAGTGAACACCCTAGGATTTTGGCCAGTATGCCATCTTCAGGTAGGTGATAGCTTCGTTTTCTGATTCATTTTCCTCCCAACTCTCAGGTTCTCTGTTCCCCATCGAACATTAATAACATAGTGCTATGAGGTTTGCAAAACGTTTATATATATCCTCTACCTGTCCTCTGTCCTCACTGCCAACTCTCTACTGACACCTTCAGTAAGGGAAAAGTTACCTCAAAGACATGAGGAAGTTAGTCTGAAATCCTTCCTACCTGGTGCTAGGTGAAATGTATCCTGGGTGTGGACTGGATGGTCTTGGATGTCCCTTTTCCCTCCAAATGTATGTTCCTATTATTTTATGAAGAGCTCAAAATGATGGTTTGGTTTAGTACAAGTGGGGCTCTGAAGGGAAGTTACAAATAGGATAGGTTGTGGAAGGGGAGAAAAATTAAACCTCATAAGACTGCTCTTTAAATTCTTTCTTGTATGAGGAAGTAATTGGAAAACAACACCTTTTTTTTTTAGGTGTAGAGAACTAGTAATGAATGGCACTCCCTGGAGTTTGTACCAAGTCTCCGAGTCACGGAAATGCAGCTTACCACAATTAATTTAGAAATTATTAAATAAAGACTTAATTTGCTAAATAAATCATTTTCGCTCACCCAACAGAAGATTATTCTCATTTCTTTCCCTCAACTGCAGTTTCTATAAGCATTCTTTTAAACCTTTCAGGACAAAAAACTGCACCCAGGAAGGAGCTGCTTCATACCCTTAGGCCTCATTCCCTCATTTACCTCTAGGCCACAACCATACTATCAATTACAGAGACTTTCATTCAACTGACCTGGGAAGAGACTTCCACTAGATGGTCAGCATGGACATGATGACCCAGATAGAAAGTCCTGTCTGTCTCTCACCAGTGAGGTCAGCCAAACACTCAAGCTTTATGCTGACACGAGTGGAGAGTCACATTGAGGCAAACAAGGATGACCACAATTCACCACTGTGGAGGCCTATGAACATATAGACATACATACCTATCTATGTACATGAGCTTTGTATTTGAACATGAAGATTCTGACTATAGTTGGAGTCAATAAGAAGGTGTGGCTAAAAAGCCAGAAGTATACATAGGTAAACATGCTTTTACATGCTTATTACCTACACATTCTCCTTACATGTCAAGAAGGTTCTCTGGGGTTTGGAGGCCTGGGGGGGGTGGGGATCTGGGGAAGGAAGGAGTAAATTTTCCCAGCTTTGTGACTTATTCCAGAGTGAAGATTCATGAATTGGAGGTTGATTCGACCTTTACCCCCTCCCACTATTTCTGGCCGGACCCCAGATTGTCAGATAATACTTCATTCCATCAGGCCATTCACCAGGACACTTGGGACTAACCAGCATGAACATTCTGGTCTCTGCTCAGCTTCCATGTATGTATTTCTCCTCTCCACTCCTAGCCCCAAACACACAGCTTTTGCCTCTTGACCAAGGAATACTAATTGAATTGATATTTATGGAAATCAGAGAAAGTAATGAAATAGGAAGTGGAGAACCCTTCCTCATTCCCCATCCTGCCCTTGCTCACATTTCTCTGGAACTCCCCTTCTCCTCAACCCTCCTATCAACATCACGTACTCTTAACAACCACCAAATGGTTACTGAACATTCATCCCACTCCCACAAGAAGGTGCCCAGAGCACCCATTTTTCTCCTACTTGTAGGCCCTTCCTTCCTCCATAATAGTCATGAGCCTAGGCTTTTCCAGCCCTGCAGCTACAGGGTGGACACAGTTGTTCACAACAATTCAGTAAGCAGAGAGGCACCAACTCTAATCATTCCATTAAGATTGAGGACCACCTGGCCTTACCATCTGTCCTGCCATTGCTCCCTAAGGACCACCAGACTTTACCATCTGCTCAGTTATTCTACCTTCAGACCTCCCTCCTCACCCCCCACCCCACCCTCACCACCACATTGCCATCTACTTTAGAAATGTATCCTAAGGCTCTCTGGGCCTGACTCAAGAACCCATGGACCCCTGGATCTTTCTATCTGTCCTACAGCTAAATTCTTCCATAAATGTTGTCTCCCCCAATGAGAACAAGAGCAAGGATTGTCTTGCTTTTATATCCATCCATTTCTCTCTCTCTCTCCTCTCCTACTCTTCTTTCCTTACTGTTTAGCAAAGTACTTGGCACAAAGTGCTTAACAAATCCTTTTTCATTTATTCATTAAAGCATGTGTTAAATCATTACCATTGCTAGTAGGAAGGACATGACAATTTACTGCCTTATGGCTCCATTCACAACCCCTAAAATGGCCTAGATAAATGTTTCTTTCCCTGGCCACTGCCTCCATGAATGCACTGCATCCCTATAGTAGAATATAAGCTCCTTGAGAGCAAGGACTTTATATTTCTTTGTATCCAGAATTTAGCACAGAGATCAGCTCATATTTTGTGCTGAAAAAATTACCTTTTGATTACTTGATCTTTGGCTCACGACTGGTATCATTAGTTGTGGAGCTTTGTGGTACTCACCTCACACCTCCAACTTTTGGATTTGTGGTCGTTCAGAAGCCATGGATACAGATATGCCTGTACATAGTTGGAAACCACTAAATATCTGTTGTTGCTTTTGATAATGAAGAAGAGGAGAATGGCAGAAATCCTAGAATTGCGGGATCATATATCTAGATTTTGGGGGAACCAGTCTAGGTCATCCAGAGGCCATCTAGTCTAACCCCCTCATTTTACAAATGAGGAAACTGAGGCCCAATGAAGGATCTCAGTTGAATGACTTATTTAAGGTCACACAGACAGTCTAAGAGAGGATATTTCCATAGACATACAAGGTGGTGGTGGTTGTTGTTAAGTCATTTTTCAGTTGTGTTTGATTCTTCACGATGTCATTTGAGGTTTTCTTGGCAAAGATACTGGAGTGGTTTGCCATTTCCTTCTTCAGTTCATTTTACAGATGTGGAAACGGAGGCAAACAGGGTTAAGTGACTTGGCCAGGGCCACAAATCTAGGAAGTGTCTGAATCCAGATTTGAACTCAGGTAGATGAGTTCCTGACTCCAGGTCAGGCATTGTATTCACTGTGCCACTTAGCTGTCCCCTATAGATACAATAGCATATGACTTTGAGGGGTTTCTTTTTCATTTAAAATTTTTTTGGACATGTTTTAAAGATTTTTTTCTATATTCATATTTCCTCAATGTATAGACACTGACAACCTGAGTCCATTTCCTCAAATGGCACTCAAAACTCTCTGCAATCTGACCCCAACCTACTCATTAAAAGCCTTCTTCAGCTATTCCTCAATACAAATCCCTTAATCCATGTATAGGAAGGTCTTTTCACAGTACCTTCAAAACATCATGCTCTCTTCTGCTCCAAGTCTTTGCTCATACCAAAAGCCCTTCCGTCCTTCTTCTTTCCTCCTCATCCCTGGAATGTCCTTCCTCTTATTCAAATACTAGTCATCTTCCTGGATGCAGGTCACATCCCATTTCTTCCCCTTACCTTTCCATGACTTCCCTGCTCCCCCTCCCCCATTGGTTTCTCTTTCTTTGAACTCTGATCCTGGTAAGGATTATCTCTTATGCTTCTGTGGGGAGAGTAGTGATTTTCTTGCTGGTAGGAATGAAGACCAAGAAGTTACTAATTCCACCTGCCTCTGTTGCTTTTTCCAATAAAATTACAGAGTTGACCCATGACCCCCGGGTAGCAACCAGGGAAGTGACTGCAGTGGAAAGGAGTCTCAAGGAGAATGTTCTCAATATAACCTCAAGGAGCAGACTGAATCTAAGGAGTAGCCTAAGGCAGAAAGAAAGCAGTTTAAAAAACAGCCTAAGGACCTGGGTTGGCTTTCTGAAAACTGGATAGGTGTGGCTATGGGAGGTAGGGCTATGGGGGAGGGGCTACGTGGGCACTACATAATACTTTAAGATAGAAGCCCAACCAAGAGAATTGAAGTTATAGCATCAGAGAGTACATTTTCTCCAAAGAGCAAGAAGTTGGAACCAGGGGAAATGGGAAAAGGCCATCAGGTCCAAGGAACAAGAACTCTAGATTACTCATTCTTCATGTTAGAGTCCATTTTCCCCATGAAAATTTGACTTATATGAAGCAGCACAACAGAGGGTAGCTCATGTTGCAGCATGGTAGCACATTGTTCATTGCGTTCACTAGCTAATTGCCTCCGTGGCTCTGAAGTGGGTATAGCAAGTGGCAGGTTTCAGTTGGGTTGCTGCCCTACAAACATGCATGGTTAGGACTATAGCCTTCAAGCTATTAAGGACTTCAGAGGTCTTTTCGTCCAATATCCTTACTTTAAAGACTAGAAAACTGAGGTCCAGAAAAGTTAAGTAACTTGTCACACAGAGAGTAAGTGGCAAAGAAAAATTCTCCTGGGTCTAACCCTAGGATTCTTGCCACTGCACTGCACTTTGCCCACATAACTCTTCCAAGAATGTCCCTCGTCATATGTTTCATGTTTCCATTCCACTGGTGGTGTATGAGGCCATTGGAAGACATATCCGTGTATGTGTTTGCTTGTTTATTACCCTATTTTGTTTAATTGTCTATTAAACAAGTGTATCCTCGTGCTGGTTTGGTAAAAGAGACAAAGGCAGAGGCTCAAAATCTTTGGATTTAAGTGAATGATGACCCAAAATATGACTTAAATGTAAAGGCAGCTTTTCGGGTGGAGGGTATGATCAAGGGGGTACATTTCTTGTAATTTCTGTCAATACCTTGCTCTAGTTTACATTTAAATGTCCTCAAATAATTGTTAAGTACATGAATGAAGGAAAGAATGGCTGAATCTTCCACATTTTCTCTTGACCACCACTCCTCATTCTATTTTTTTGTGCGTCACAGGTATATAATTTACCCCAAGATGATACAGACCATTCTGGAAAATGGCATACCAACCTCTAAAAAGTTTCATGGAATGTTTCATGGAGTCAATGGAGTTGTATCTCTATGTCTATATACATGGTGGTGGGACAATAAAGCCCAATAATTATTCCCACTTTTTGGACTTTCATTCCAAATAATCAGTATATCTATATATAAGGTTGTATACTTGGAGAGACTGATAATATACGTCTCTTTCCAGTATGTGCTGGTGGCCTACACTGATAGTTTGTCCTTATAATTACAATTAATAGTGGGTAGGATCCACTCTATCACCATATACAGGGTCTGAGAGTTTAAATAACGCTGCATATGGATGGTTTGTATTTTAGTAACAAATTCAGTTGCATTTCTGGCAATTTGTGAAACGAGATACCTTTCCGATGAAATTGAAGAGATCCTAGCAGACATATGGATTTTAGCATCTCTGTGGTGTACATTTCTAAGCAACACTGCAACTGGATGTAAAGCCTGCAGATTTCTGGATGTATCTCACCATCTTCTGGGCTGTAACAAAAAGAAGGTGGAAAGCTGTTAATACCCTTAAGGTTTCACTTACCAAACTCCAGCCCCACTCAAGAGAGAAGTGTTACACAAGGAGGATTCCTGAAAGCATTTAATCTATAGCACCCTGTCTCGCAAACAAATACTGCTGACACATTTCTCACTTAAAGTGCCCTTCTGACTAACAGCTCCTTAAACAAGCATCCCAAGGGTTTCTTTTCTCCCTGAAGTAATATGGGAAATTTAAACTCATAAAGGTTTTAAATAATTTAAATACCCAGGCATTCTAAACCTGTAGACAGGCATTTCCAGACTTAAAAAAAAAAAAAAAAAGGAAACACAAACCCTAATCTTGAAAAATCCCCTTGTGAAGATGCTCCTACCTCCCATCCCCAACTAAATGAAGTAGAATCGTTTTGGACACTACTATACCATTCTAACCATATTTCTTTTTATTTCCCTTCATATATTCTATATTCCAGCTAAATTGAATCACTGCTGTTCCCAGAACCTGACATACCTCTCACCTCTGCCCACTGGCACAAGCTATCTCCCAGAGTTGGAATATACTCCCTTCTCATTTCTGTCTCTCAGAAGACTTATTTTCCTTCAGAGGTTAGCTCAGCAGCTTCCTACAAGAAGTTTTTTCTAGATTCCTCTATTTCTCAGTGATTTCTCCTTCCTCAAATTATCATATCTATATAAAACTAGATATTTACTCAAAAGTATCCTTCCAATAGAATATAAACTGTTTGAGAGCAAGGTCTCTTCTGTTTTTGTTATTTTCTTTGTAGCCCCAGTGTTTTGGACACTTAATAAAAGCTTGTTGAATTTAATTGAAAATAATAATGACGATTTTCAACACAAAGTTCCTTTAAAATCAGATGACTCGAAAGTGAAGACATGAATTTACTTGTACCAAGATTATTTGTATCTTCCCTTATGGTCAACCATCTGTAACATGTTTGTTTTAATTGAGACATGCTCTTTGTAAACAGAAGAGTGGGATGAGGGAAGGGGAGAGAAGACAGAGGAGAAAGGAAAAGGGAAGGGAAAGGAAAAGTGGGAAGAGAAGGAAGGGGAAAAGTGAAGGGGAGAGAAGACAGAGGAGAAAGGAAAAGGGAAGGGAAAGGAAAAGTGGGAAGAGAAGGAAGGGGAAAAGGGAAGGATGGAGAAGAGAGGTTGGGGGAAGGAGCGAAAAGAAGGAAGGGGAGAGGAGAGGGAAGGAGATTAATGAAAAAATTCTGGTAATGCTGATTAGTAAAATCAAGCTATATAAATAGTGAATTTACTTATAGAAATAGTCCAGGGCATTGTGCTGAAATCCTTGTGGCTATCTAAGAGGAGTATGATAGGCTTCCCTTCTGATTTTATTTTTTCACAGTTTTCACTGATACATTTCATTCAACAAAGACAAAGTTCCCACTATCCAGGCAGATGGACCTCTCCTCCCCTGATAAGGTTACATCCAGTAGATGATAGAGGCAGAGCCTGAATTCAAGTTTCCTGACTCTATACCCATTACACCACTCTGCCTCTTTGTCAACAACTATTCCTTTTTGTTAACTGTCAAGAGACAAAAGTGCAAAGTGAAATGTACCAACAGCTACAGTCATACTATTAGGCAGTCTTGTTTAACCTTTTGAGGAATGCATTTTGTCAGTGAGTTTGTGTAAGTGCGGGTTGGGAAGTGCTTGAGTCAAAACAAAATGTAAACCCCAAATTAGTTAATTAGTTATAAAAGAAAAATAGAATATAAAAAAGAGTGACAGCATGACTGAGTAGATAGAGGATTGGCCTTGGAGTCAGGAAGACCCGAGGTCTAGTCCTGTCTCTGATCAATACTAATAGTGGCTCCCTAATATCAAGTTGCAGGTAACTTGGAGATCCAGCCCTGGAGGAGATGCACATAATAGGAAATCCCTATAGTGATGAAATCACAGATCTAGACCAAAAAAATAAAATAGGTAAGGTAAAATATTTGGACTAATTTTGGGGGGGAGGGATATTTTAAAGAATTTTTCATTCCTACAAAATTTTATATTTCAGAATAAAGCAAAAGAACACAAGTTAAATTTAAGAAGGGAGTGGATGGAAAAAGGGCAGAAATCTCAAAGGTTAGTTGGACCACATTTCTGCTTAGATTGCATCTTCATTTCTCAATGCCATTCATCTGAAAATGCTGACCATGTTTAATTAAATAATGTAGGGGCTGGATTTGTCTTCTGCCTTAAGTGGGTCAGTGGCAAGATATCAGATGTAATTATTTTGAAAAAAATGGTGTATATACTTTTCTAAATTCTGAAGGCTGTCTCCTAAGGAAAAAGCCAGAGTGGAGGAATAGCTGGTCCTTATGCAGCACTTCACAATCATAATTAATTCTCATTTCCAATGCTCATTTAAGAAATGAGGAAAAGTGCTTCCGGAAAACCATCTGATTACATAAGTCAGGAAAATGGACCTGTCCATAGCTGAGTGTGTGATGGAGGATGGATGTAGTGAGTGAGCCAACTGTGGGAGAGACAGGTGCTTCAACATAACTACATCCCATCTAGTCCTGTGCTTTGCCTCCAGCTGAACAGAATAAGAGCAGCTTCCTCTCTCACTTCGGTCTTGGAAGTACTGCCCTAGGCAAGACTTTGAAGCAGGCAAAAATGTCTTTGGTGAAATGTCCCACTTTCTCTTTCAATGCCTTTCCCTTTCAACATTTCTGTGATTAGGTGCCAGCACGAAGGCCTTCCAGCTGCTGTCCAGCTGTCCACTGCAGGGCTACATGCTCTTAATCTTCCCTGACCATCTTCACTTTGCTCCGTTTAAATTCATTTGCCCTGAATCCCTTTCTCAGGGCCTCATTATTCTCTAAAATGATACTGAGTGATCATGGTTAACGTACTAATTAATACATCAGAACTTTAACAGAGGCTGTGCTTAAACTCAAAGGTTGGCTAGAGGGGGCTCATGGGAGAGGCCGGCTAATCTAACCTCCTCATTTTAAAGGGTGGAAGCAGAGACCCAGGAGGGTGGAAAATCGACTTCTCCAAGATCACAAAGATAATTTTTTGCAGATGCAGGATTTGAACCCAGTCTTCAGAGCCAGTGCTTGTTCCTCTTATCTTGCTGCTTCCCAAGGAGCATATTTTTCCGCAGACGGACCTTTCAGTGCTCCTCAAATAAAGCCGCCTCAAGTGGCTGCTTACGTCACTTCTGAGTAGAACTAGTTTTGCAGGCTCGTGCAATAGAATTTAAAGCACGTTGTATAATGTCTCATTTTACAACATGCACACAGATGCAATAGAAACTGATGGATATATTGTAAATATGATGGGGAACACTCGGTAGCTCAGGATAATATCACATTAAGCAATGGATTGTTACTGTTTTTAAGAACTAAAAAACATACTTCTAGGAACTCTTTTCCTAAAACATAATTCAGTACTTCAAAAGATCTCCAATTTCATCATCAGGGACATGCCAACCACTGACCACCACAGTGCCTCCATTCATCAGTGAGTGGTTTCATGATTTGGTGTAGTCAAAAAAACTCATTAGCTGGTGACCAGTCTTCTGGAGATGAGGAAGGATGGAAACAAGCATATGCCTCAGGTATAGTGCTAAGCTCTTTTTGCCAATATTATCTCACTTGATCCTCACAACCACATGGGAGGTAGGTACTATTATTATTCCCATTTTATGAGGAAACTGAGGCAAAGACAGGTTAAGTAACTTGCCCAGTTTCACCCAGCTAGGAATTATCTAAGGTCATATTTGAACTCATGTCTTCCTGATCCAACTCTAGCGCTCTACTCACTGGGCCATCTGGTTGCTTCTCTGAGCTTAGCTAAACTAGTCTTTAGATTAAAAAGTTCATTGTCAGGCCCAAAGACAAAGGCATTCCAGAAATACCAGAGCTAGGGTTCCAAGGTCAGTATTTGACCTTGTAATGCCAAACAAAAGCAATTTCCAGGTTCAGAATTACAAGCATAGTAACTCTCCATATATTCAGTAACAAATTAAGGCAAAACATTCACAGAAAAGAGAAAATCAAAATACAGGGTAACTCAATCATTTAGTAAATTCTCAGTTCAATCATGAAGTACAAAAGTCAAAGTACTCCACCCCTGGGTAGTCTCAATTGGAGATTAGTTTCCAATCATCTACAAAGTACATTCATTTGGTCAGTCACAAAACACAAAGGCCATCCACCCCTAAATCACAACTAGGTTACAATATCATCACAGCATTCAATGCCCAAGGAGAGGTCTTTTCTTCATCCTGACTTGAGGCAAGTTCTCAACAGTTTCTGTTCCTGGGAAGACAAGGCTTAATAAAGATACAATATAGATACACATTGCCTGAGTCCTTATCAATTCACTCTCTGCTTGTGAAATCAACCTAGACCCAACAACGGCTGAGGAATTAGCATACATCATCAATACAGTCCCAGGACCCCTGAAAACATCAACAAGGCCCTCCTCCAGGATTTCTGTAAACATACAACAAGAAAATCCTCTTTCAGGGTTTCTGAAGCAATAGCAAGGTCCCAGGATTTCTGCAACAACAGCAACGT
>CM053580.1:318947085-318965467 GCA_028627135.1 Pseudochirops cupreus | reverse complement strand
TGGGATTCACAAGCTTTGGGTTTTAACACTTAACCCCCAAACCAAGCTAATACAAGGGGATCTTTAAATTCCATTACCATTACAGACCTCTATACCACACTGAGGCAGTGGAGGAGTTCAGTGGACAGTCCCTAAAACAGATAATACTGAAAATATCTTGAAGGTAAAAATTACCTAATCCATTTATATTACATCTAGAGAGTCAATATGTTTTATGTACCATTTTAAGATGAGAAAATAGAGGTGAAACAGTTTATTTATTATAAATAATTGTTGTCAGAGGTAGAAGCACCTCTCACACATAATAGCTTGTGGGATTCTGGGTAAGTCATTCAATCTCTCAAGGTCCCAGGAAACTCTAAGGACACGTTGGAAAGATAGTTCCACATCAAGAACTCCCTACATGGATGAATAATTTTTTTAAAATTACAGATGAAATTTAGAGCAGAGGAGGCATCACATAGTTATCTAGTTAATGCACATAGTTATCTAGTTAATGAGCATTTATTAAGCAACAACCATATGCCAAACATTTTTAAGTGCTAGAGATAAAAAAGAAAGAAAAAAAGTCCCTGCTTTCAAGGATAGAGCATTGAACCAGGAATCAGGAAGACTTGGCTGGGTTCATGCGCTGCTTCAGACGCATCCCCTTCAGCTGCACAGAATCTTTACATAGCACCCAGATTTTAGAGTAAGAAATAGGGCTGAGCATGTCCAACCCAAAGTATAATCTACCCAACAGAAATCAATGCAGCTGCTTTACATTAAAAAAAAAAATGGACACATGGTACAATGGAAAGAACTTGGCTCTGGAACAAAAGAACTTGAGTTCAAATCCTGCCTCTGAAGCTTACCTGTGTGACCTTGGGCATGTATGGACCTCAGTTTCCACTGTAAAATGAGAGGGGTCCCTTCCACCTCTAGATCTATAAGTCTATGACCTTTTGGTCTATCTGAAATCAGTAGCAAACATTTGCTGTGCTGTTTTGCAAAAAATGTTATTTTTTTATGTCTTGGAAAACTGAAATAGAGAGAAGAACGACTAAAGAGCAGCAGCAAAATTAAACAAAAAAAGTTTTTTCCTAGTGAAAAAACTGTACTGTGTTAATTTCTGGTCATCTACAATTCCTTTTTCTCAGTCTAACGATTTATTATTGCCACTGATTTCCTCTAAGCTCATGAGGGAGAAATAACAAATTGTCAAGTGGACTACTAGACAGGCGCCTTATAGTAGAGGCAGAAGCTCTAAGAGATGTTTTCTAGCAGCAGGAACAGTTCTGAAGCTCTAGTATTTACAGAACCTCAGATAAGATCACAGCTGGGATGGTGGAAGAGAAGTTTTGGATGACAATGGAAAGGTTTGGGATTTCCTGGGGCCAAACTACAATATCTAAGGAACCTTTTATGTTAAAGTAAAAGTAGGCTCAAGAGCTTTCTTCTGGACACTGAAACAACTTCCACAGCTAGAAGGCAACTTTACATTACAGTGTTTCTGCTCTTACCCTTCAAAAAAGGCCTTGCTATTCATGGCTTCAATCTATGAAGAGCCACCAGAACAATGGTCATTTAATTCAGTCAAATGGCTGTTAGGAAGTAGGAGCCAATATTTTATTATAGTGGCTTAATAAAACTTATTAAAAAGCAGACAAGTTAATTGCATCTTTGTTAGCAAAGGAAGCGGAGGATCAATTGTAATAATATTTCTGTGATTTGAATCCAGAAAAAAAAATCAGCAGACCTAACAAATTAATTTTTTTTTTTATTGCTGGCAATCAATCAAGGAAACAAAGGATCATAGGATCACAGATTCAGAGCTGGAAGGGACCTCAGAGAGCATCTGTTGTTGTTTGTTGTAGGCCAGTCATGTCTAACTCTTCATGACCCCATTTGGGGTTTTCTTGGCAGAGATACTAGAGTGGTTTGCCATTTCTTTCTCCGGCTCTTTTTACAGATGAGAAAACTGAGGCAAACAAGGTTAAGTGATTTCCCCAGGTTGCACAGCTAGTAAGCATCTAAGACCACATTTGAACTCATGAAGAGAGTTTTCCTGACCCCAGGCCTGGGACTCTATCCTCTGTGCCACCTAGCTGCCTTCTGAGTTGTATCTATTTTGTTACTCCAGAGGGAAGAGTGACTTTTCTGAAATATTTGTTTGGGGGTTCAAATTTTAAATTTATATAACTGATTATAAAACATTGAAAATTTAATTGAAACTTGAAAAATTAACTGCAATATTATTTGGTTTGACAAAGCATAATTCAAAAGGTAGTATAGTATGGTGAAAAAAACTAACAGACCACAATACTGACTACTGGAACATTGCATTCCAGCTCTGCCACTAACTTTCTGCATTACTTTGGGCAAATTACCATGCCTCTCTGGCTTACTTTTCTCATCAATAGAAGGAAGAGGCTAGATTGGATGACCTCTAAATTCTTTTCCAGTTTTAAGACTTTAAAACTATGAATTTAGGATCATCATGGGACTTGGTTGTAAGATATCCCAATCACAATAAACACCAAGGATTCCGTGATATTCCTGTCATTACCAAAGTGTGTGAACTCAGTAATGATATCTATTAAAAATATTGTCTGACATTGTATTTTCCAATTTTATGGCACATTTATTTGGCTGGTAGCTATTGTCTTCATTAAGCCTATGGGAAATATGACCTACTTCTTCTTGGACATAAATAACTCTCCCATCCTTCAGATCTCCTGCAGCATTTACATACTTTGAATGCATTTATCATGTACTGTTTTGGATTACACTTATATGTATGTCATTTCCCCACCTCATCCCCACCCATTGGATAGGGTAAGCTCCATGAAGGCAGGGAATGTGTCCTAGCTCAATCATTTATTTTCCCTAGTTCTGTGCCATGCATGACACTGTAATGTGTTTGTTGAATCAAGTCAATTAGTCTCTTTAGGCCTTAGTTCCCTCAATTATAAAATGAAAGAGATGGACTAGATAGTGCCTATAGTACCTTCCAACTCCAAATCCTACACTCCTATCTTTTGAATTAAATTGAACTAAATTAGACTCTTCACATCAAAATTATGTTATTGAATCTTCCAAAGTAATAAATTCTATTTGTGTTCAGTCTTTAGTTTTCGAAATGATCTGTTTTAATTTTTAACTCCACTTCATGGGCTGACAGCTTCAGTCACAACCCTCAGTTAAATAAAGGGGCCATTAGGTTGACTAAATATGTCTGTCACTGGTTGCAGAGTTATTTTCTCCCTTGTGAATGGAAAATAGTCCACAGCACAAGCTCGTTCAGAGGAATATGAAGGATATAGTTAGCTTCACCTATCTGGAATATGCAGACACACTCATCTTGCTGAATATTACAGACTACAAATGAATTATCTGTGCTTTTGCTCAGACAATGCTATACACTCAGTTTTGGTGAATCCTCACCATACCTCAGACTATTGACTTCACATACCATTTGGATCTCAAGAATGCCTCATAGCCAATCTACTCTTTAGTTCCCAGGTCATGCTCCTGCTCTAGGTGCCCCGATTTGCTATACAAAGACTCTGACAAACTCTCTTCCCTGACACCTATGTCAAGGTGAATTGATGTCTTACCATTGCAAACTTTCCCAATTTAGCAAGTTCAGTACAGTTTCCTCATGTGTAAAATGAAGGGATTGGGCTAGCTGATCTGTAAAGACTCCTTCCAGCTTTCAATCTGACACTGATCTCAACCTCTGCAGCACCATCCCATGGGATTCCTCAGCTTTCTTCTAACATGGAGAAGTCTCAGCATCAGTTCTCAGTGGGGACAGAGGGATGACAAAATCCAGGATGAAAGCAGCTGTAAGCTCCCCATCATTAATAGACATTAGCTGTTTCACAGAATTTAGCCACAGCAGAAGTACAACTGAGGTGTCTCAGGAAGCCAAAGCTTATGTCTCAATAACTATGTCCAAGTCCCCACTTTTTATAACAATCTCATTAGTACTAATGTCACTTCACAGGAGTCTATGTGTTGTTGACAAGATGGTTCTCTTTATATTTTTCCTAGAGTAAAAGACTGAAAGGAAAAGAGGTTAAAAGACTTGGTTAAGGCTCTTGGTAAGAGCCTTGTATATTTATCTCCCATCATGACTTATGGCAAGATGTGGTATTAAAAAAAATCATCAGAGACAGGTGTGATCAGAAAAGGAAGGTAAGATAGCACTGATATCTAGGAATTCTAACTGGTCTGAGGGAAAACCTCCAGTACATAAGGTGAATCCTTTATGGAGGATCTGTAGAAGGCCATGAACATCGACAGGACGATAAGAGAAGGATGCTGCCCTCATAGAGGGAAGGCTCTTACTGATGAGCTCATTGATCCACTGAAAGAGAGAAGCTGGCAGGCATCTTCTATCCTAGTTCTTCCTAGTTCTTAATGACCCTTCTCAGATATTGTTAAACCAAAGGTCAAAGGATGATACTTTCAGAGGTGTAAGACTCAGAGGTCATCTAGCTGAACTTCTTCATTTTACAGATGAGGAAACTTTGGTTCATGGAATTTAATTGACCTATCCATGCTCACAGGGGGAGGGCCAACCCTTGCTTCCAGAGCCAGGGCTCTTTCCACTGTTCAAGGCTTCATGTCCTAAAAGCCTTTCAGAGATTTTCTATATATCATTTCTTTGCCTTACTGATCTGTGATTCCCTCAGCCCTATACCAATTTAATAGAGAGCTTTCAAGTTATTGAGGCCAAAAATGTCATCATCTTCTGACCAAAGTGTGGACAAGTCTTTTTTTTTTTTTATAAGTCTTAAATCATTAGCTAAGTTGGTTCTCAGATCACATGAAATCCATTCCCAGCCCATGCAAAACTTTTCTAGGTTGGTAGAACCTATCAGAATTTACACTCCCCTGGAAGAGTGTTCTAGAACCTAGAGTCACCTCCAAGCCATAATGAGGTTCTTGAGTGCATGTCAGTAGATGCTTCCATATGCCTAGATAGCCTGACATTTTTGCCAAGTCCAACAATGGCCATAGCATACTTTCAGTGGGGATGTGTAAGTAACAGTGTAGACAACAGTGTTGCCTAAAGGTAAGTGATGAACAAGTCGGTTCCTTCCCCCTCTGTAGTTCTGTTTTTCAGTAATCAAACAGGGAATAAGCAGACAAAAGCCTGCATATGGGTTTGTTGAAGCATACCTCCTCTCTGTATCTGTGGATTATTTATTTGGCTTTATTTTTAGGTAGAAAATACTGAAAGAGACAATGTCTATTAGAGCACATGAGCAATTCTCATTACAGCATGGGTGCTAGGTAACCATTAGGTGGCTAAGGGGGATCTTTGTAATAGCAAAATGGGAGTATCAATAAATATAACATCACAACTAATCCTAATGATTGAAATATGGTGCTTACCCCCTCCCCCATGCTATCATGTATTTAACTACTTTGCATATAGTTGCATTTATTAAGGACATATATAATATGTATATATACATATACATACATATGTTTTACATCCTTGTTGTCTCCTCCATCAGAATATAAACTGATTGGAAGTGAGGACTGTTTCATTCTTTTGATTTGTATTTCCAGAGGCTACTATGCTGACTGGAACACCAAACACTTGTTGATTGACTTAGACAGGTAGCATGGTGGGCAGCTAGGTGGTGCAGTGAATGGAGTGCTAGGCCTGGAGTCAGGAAGATCTAAGTTTCAAATTTGGCCTCAGACACTTACTAACTGTGTGACCCTGGGCAAGCTGCCTAACCCCAATTGCCTCAGTTTCTTCATCTGCAAAATGAGCTGGAGAAGGAAATGGCAAACCACTTTGTCAAGAAAACCCCAAATGGAGTCATGAAGAGTCAGACATGACCGAACGACTGAACAAGCATGGTGTAATAATAGCTTTAGGGTTGAGAAGCCTTGGGTTCAAGTTCTCCCCCTGACACATAGGGGCTGTGTGTGTTGCTCAGCAAGTAACTTAACCTTTCAATGCCCCAGGTGAGGCTTTTAAAACTTTATGTTATCAATTTACTAGTCTTCATGAATAGAGGGAATTTGTAGACTGGGAATATGTGTTGTTGACAAGATGGTTCTTTTTATAGTAACATCACAGATCCAGACCAAAAACAAAGGCATATATATCATGTATACATTCACATTTCTTTCTGTCTAAAAAGACATTCTTTCTCCTTCCCCTCCCCCAATAATTTGTATGGAATTTGTATCTTTGATGAAAACTTTTCTAGACTATTAGCACAGAATCATACTCAGTTTGTCTTACCCTGGAGCTTTTAAGAGGCAATTGCTATAATTCCCTACACTTTACATCATGTAGCTTCATGGGAACATATGGCCTTGGTCTTTCTCTCTACTGAACACAACTGGGGATCAAAATCTGCCCTGGAGCTATGCAGGCAAAATCAAGCACAGAACTTTATTTCTAACAGAAAAACCAAGCCTGAAATGAAACTAAATTTAAGTGGGTTATCTACCCAGGCACCTCATTTGGTGAAGAGTGTCCTGAAGAGAACACTGGATTGAGCCTCTGTGTTAGTGGCCAATTCATATAACTTCTCTGATCTTTGTCAAATACAGTAACGCTATTTGCACTACCAGCCTCATAGGTAAATTGTAAATTCCATTCTCCCCACTGCTGTAGAATATAAGTCTGCTGAGGGCAGACAATGCTTTCTTCTTCCTCTAAGTGTCCTCCAGTACCTGGCACAATGCCTTGTATACAATAAATGCTTAACAAATGTTTGTTGAATTGAATTACACACGTGTGGGCTACTACTATTATTATTTTGTGTAATTTAACCTTTGCTTCTTTACAAGAAGCAGCATGGCTAGGAGCTAGGCATCAACATCTTTAAAATTTAAGGGATATATTTTGATTCTACCCTCTCCAATATTTTCTATGTAGGTTGTAGAGTTGTTTCAGTCATGTCTGACTGTTCATGACCTCCTGAACCTCTGTCCATGGGGTTTTCTTGGCAAAGATACTAGAGTGGCTTGCCATTTCCTTCTCTAGTGGCCAACAGAAGTTAGGTGATTTGCCCAAGGTCAAACAACTAGGAAGTTTCCGACGCTGGATTTGAACTCAAGTCTTACTGACTCAGAGCCCAGCAGTCTATCCACTGCACCATCTAGCTAGAGATATAGGTAGGGTGCTTTAAATATCCTCTTCTGACAAAGAGGAAGTAGGAATCACAGGATCATAGATTTAAAGCTGGAAAGGATTTTTGAGATGAAAAAAAAAAGGAGTTAGGTAACTTACACAATGTCAAACAGGTATATAGGAGGAAGCAAACAGCATTTACTGAGTACCCACTATATCTCAGACATTGTGTTAAGCCCTTCATTAATAATATCTCATTTGTTCCTCACAATAATACGGCGAGGTAACCGCTCTTATCCCCATTTAACACCAAGGAAGACAAAGATCGAATGACTTCCCTGAAGACATACAGCTAGTAAGTGTCTGAGACTGGATTTGAATTCAGGTCTTCCTGCAACCATATCTAGCGCTCCTACTATGCCACCTACTTTTTGTAGTAAAGTGGCAGTGATGGAATTTGAGCTCAAATCCTTTAATTTCAAATCTAGTCCTCTTTCCACTATACCATACAATCAAAACAGAGAACCTTACTTGGACAAACAATTACAAATTAATTGAGAAATTGTGTATTTATTTCCATTTGGGCCCATCTTGCCTATCATAGAATCTAAAAACTGAAAAGTATCTTTGCACCCAAATATATTTTCAACCTTGGATCCCTATTGTTTCCACGTGACATCAGTAAGCTCTTAAATTGCTTCAAAGGTCAGTAATTATTCAATTATTGTGTGTTATCTTGGAAAGAATTCAACTCATTAATTTTCTATTACATTCAAAGCATGGGTCATTAACTGTATCAGGCATTTAGTCCTGCTTTTATCCACTAGATACTTTTAGGACACAGACATTAAACTGTTGGTTTATCAGAGCACTATTCTTTGAACTCCTGTTCTTAATTATGCCACAAAATTAAATGAAAATAGATTTTTACTCCAGTACAAGAAAGACACAGTCTGGGTAACTATGCTAATGACAAACTGGGCTGGGCTTAGAACAGGGTTAAGACAACCTGGGATAAAACTAAATTGACCAAATGCATCCTTGTAGTGCTCCATGGCCATATATAAAAGAGCTTGTGATCACCTAAAATTGGTCTGTAATTTCATTTATCTGTTACTAAATGCATAAAGCTCTTTTATAATTTAATAATTAACTATTTGAGCATCAGCAAAGTCTCATTATATATGATAATGCTGAAAAGGATTATTTCTGTTGGTGTTCCTAGCAAACATACCATGCATCCCAATGCACTAAGGGCTTATAGATGAGTCAATCGATAGCAGAAGCAGCATGTGGGTGGGCCAGGTCCCAATGTGGTGGGACTTAAAGTTCCTGTCCCCAAATATCTCCCTCAAACATATGAAATTTCCACTATTGAGTATTACTGGGCTAAATAAAGAAAGCAGGGACAGAGAGAAATAGCATCTTTCAGTTTACCAGATTCATTCAACAGGCCTAGTCTTGTTTAAGATAATGTGCTAGGCCTTAGAGAACAAAGACAAAAAACAAAATAGTCCCTGCTCTCAAGTGGCTTATATTCTTATGACAGGAAACAACACACACACACACACACACACACAAATCAATATTTATTTAATACAAAATGGAAAGTAAATACAAGGTAATTGGGGGTGAAAGGGGAGAGCAGAAACAACAGAGGAAATTGGGAAAGCTAGTCCTGTTAATCACAGGTTGTCTTAAATCTGTTTCCATCTCACTGAGTTTGCTATGAGAACACTACACAGATTGGGTCTCTCTTGCAATGGTACTTGAGTTGATGCTTGGAGAAAACTAGGAGTTTTAAAAGGCAGACTTGAGGACAGATAGCATCCCATGCATGAAGGACAGCTTGCCAAAGGTATACAGGTGGAAGACAGATTGTTGCCTTCTTAGGGCGGCAAGTAGGTCAGCTTGGCTGGGACCTAGAGCATGCAAGGGAGAATAATGTAAAAGCCGAAGAGATAGTTTGTTTGCCAGATTGTGAAGGACTTTAAATGACAAACATCTGAAGGTAAAAGAAATCAGGCAGTTAAGTTTTGCCTGCGAGGGAGCCAAGTACAATAGCTATAAACCTGGTTATTAGGTACAAGCAGGACGAATGATAGCATGAGGCTTCTGAGCCAGAGATAATGGCAGGCCTTGACTTATAAGTGCCTAGAGCAGGAGCCCAGAAAGATGACCTGAATAGAAGCTTTAACCCCTTCACAGTTTTCACCAAGGGACTTCCTTGGCATCACTTGGAATTGGTATTCCCTGTTGCCCCTTTCACCTTGCTTATTTTAGCTGTTACCTGGCCTAATTTTAAAGCAAGGAATGAATATGAACCTCAGTTAACCAGGGCAGTTCAAGAATGCAGGTGTATATTGGCCAGGAAAAGGATGAATGCTCAATAAAGAGCATATGGGGCCCTATCAGACACTTCTCCTTTCAGATGTCAAGGCTTTGTGCTGTGGCTTCAGCCTTCTGGTTCATTCATTAGCTGAGAGGAAGAATTTCAATGGGAGGCTGCATGTTAGACATTTTGCAGTGTCAGGAATTGGAGGCTTATGACCATCCTGCGCCCAAACCCACAGTAAGCCAAAGTCACAGCCAACGAGGGCTAAGGGAGAGAGGATGGTGGTGGTGAAATATTATTTTACGTAAGAAGATTATGTTAGATGAAATGCAATTTGTGCTTCTATTACTTTCAAAAGGCTATATGTCCTGCCAAAATGCAGATAAGCAATTGTTGAACTAAGAATCGCTTTATATATACATAAGAATGTTAGTCTGGGGAAGGCAGGATCTCAGATGTAGAGGTTGAAAGCACCTCAGAAGAAGACCAACTTTCTAATTTTACAGGTGAGAAAGCTGAGGTTCAGGGAAATTAAATAACTTGCCTGAGTCACATGAATAGTAAGTGGAGGGCCAGTTTCACACCTAACCTGGGTCTTCCACATCAAATCCAGTCCTCAGCCCACTGCATCAAATTATTATTGTTTGGTCATTTGTCTTTGTGATCCTGTGGTCCATACTGTTTATGGGGTTTTCCTTGGCAAAGATACTAGAGTGGTTGTCCATTTTCTTCTCCAGTGGATTAAAGCAAAAAGAGATTAAGTGACTTGCCCAAGGTCACACAACTAATAAGTGTCTTAGACCAAATTTGAACTCAATTCTTACTGACTCCAGGCCCAGCATTCTATCCACTGAGCCATCTAGCTGCATCTACTGCATCAAATAGCCCCTGTTTAATTTCATGTAAATAGTGTCTTTACCAGTAAAGTGAGAGAAACTTAGAATAATTATCTGGATAGATCAGGCATAGTGCATGCCAATGAAGAAATCGATTTTGGTTTCATAGAGCTTTGTTCATTTTCTATGTTGTATGAAACAATATGGTACAGTGGAAAGTTGTAATGTTAATGAGGATATAAGATCTTCCCCACCCATTAATAGGCCCCAGGTGAAACCCATTAAGGGAAGCTTGATTAGGGGAGGCTTGTTTTTCAGGAAGGCCCACACCTTTTGTTACTTTGTAATTAGGCAATTAGTAATTATGTGTGGTGTGTGTGTGTGTGTATACACACATACATACTCTAACATTAGCCTTTTGCTTTGGGGCTCATTTACTGGAAGAGTGTTTGTGTGATTTGGCCAAATGAGACTCTCGGCAGCCATTAAGGAGCTCCCCAGCTTTGAAAAATCCAGATGTTGGTGCTTCTCTCTCTGGTAACTACATATGTATTGCCTTGGTCGAACAGTTGGATCTGTTTGTTGATCTATATGCTGATTTCTCAGACAGAAGCCCTGTCTATTGGTCTTTATTTCTCTGCTTGTATTTTCTCTATTTTCTTTGTTTGGATTTTCTCTGAAGTTCAGGGTGCTGATTTTTCCCTGGACTAATGAATGTAATTAAAAAAAAACTTGTTGACCCCTTAAACAGTTATCTTTCCTAGTAAAGCAGATCTAAGAATCTGTGCTAGCAGCCATCCTGGGTATGCCAGTGTAGTTGCTGCTACAAAAGTGCATTGAGCACTGAAGGCAGCAGACTTGAGTATGAATCAGTGCAGCTCTCTGGTATAAAATGAAGAACCCTTTAAGGTTCCTTTCAGCCTTTAGAATCCTGATCTGTGAATGTACCAATCCATTGCTCCAGGGTCTGCTTTCCTCTCAGTGGAGTTTAAGGCTCAGGATATGTGCATTATTGATATAGCTTAACAGATCCTTTCAGCACTGCTTGAGACAAGGTTGCTAGCAGCAAATGTTCACAACAATCCAAGTGAAATCAAATGTGATAAAAAGAAGCCCTCTTGGGTCTGAAAAATACGAGGAGAGATCTAGAAGGAGGCACTTACATTAGTGTAGATGATAATTTCATCACAACCTACAAGATAATAATGTGGGAATCAAGTTGATGAGTAATTTTCTATGTGACCTTAATAAGTCTTTGAACTGATGTGGAGTCCAATGTGTGACATAAATCACATTATTAAAAAAAATAAAGCAATATCAGGAGACCTGCCAATCTTGGTCCAAAAATTTTAAAAAAATTATATTTATCATTTGTATGAATTTTGCACTAAAGGTTAAAAAATAATAAAAAACCCTATGGCTTTATATTTGCCTTCAAAAGTTCTAAATTTAGCATTAAAAAAGCCCCACAGCTACAGTAGTAATTATTATCTCTGTAAACAGAGGCAAAATGGCTAATGTTTATTCACTCTAAAGATCTGTGTATTCTACTGAACGAAGAGGAGGGCCCTAGGATGAATGGTGTATTTGCACTGCCCTGACAGCAGCTTCTGGCCTTTTGAAAGAGCTGTAGGTTAAAATGAATTTTACAACTGAAGTCATAGAATAATAACTGATCTCTCTCTCTCTCTCTCTCTCTCTCTCTCTCTCTCTCTCTCTCTCTCTCTCTCCCCTTATCCCTTTCTCCTCCCCCTCTCTCCCCACTATATATATGTATATTTCTATACTTCAAGTCTACAAAATGATGTACATGCATTATCTCATGTACTTACAACAACCCTGTGAGGTAGTTGCTAAAGGTATCATTATCTCTGTTTTACAGATAAGGAAGCTGAGATCCAGGGAGATTAAGTGACTCGCTCATGGTCATACAGTTAGTAGGTGACAGAGATACAATTTGAACCCAGATCTTCTTGACTCTAATCCCTAAACTTAGAGTCAAGTAATTATTAATATTACTAGTATTAGTAACACTAAGTAATATTTATAATTCAATAAAATACAGTATATAATAATTACATTTAATTGTTATATATGAGTGATCTTTATATTAGTAATTGTAATATGAATATTATATAGACAATCAGTTAATATAAAATTAATTATTACTAATATGAAGTCTAAGCTTGGCTCTCTATCCAGTAGGCCATACTTTTCCCACATTCAGTCATTTATTAAACAAGGATTTATTAATCACTTACTCATGCCAGGCACTGTGCTAAGCACTGAAGACAAAATGAAACAGTCCCTGTACTCAAGTAGCTGATATCTCTATTAGGGGAAATAACTGGAAGTCTGTGTAAACCTCGGAATTACAGAGCTTTCTTCTGGCTGGAAAGGCCCTTACAAGTCATCCAGGCTGACTTCCTCATTTTACAGAACAGGTGACTCTCATCGAGAGTAGCAGAGTGGGGACTGGATCCTATGTCTCCTATCTCCCAATCTAGGCCTCTTTTTATATCCCATCACTATCAGGATTCAGGAAAACCAGGCCTTTCTAGGAACACAATATGGTTACCTTCTCTTAAACTGGAGTCCAGCCTAGAATTAACTTCTCTAGAGGCTTTCACTGTCGAATACCAAACAGAAGATGGGATTTAAGGCAGAAAGGAAAGGGAATGAGACTTTTGGCAGGAAGTGAAGGTCTTCTGTATAACTGTGCTGGACTTGTAAAATGGAATGTAAAACTTTATTTTCTGATGGCCTTTGGAATCAGAACATCTAGGGTCCAAGAGTTACCATTTGCTATCTCTATGACCTTGGATAAGTCATATGATCTCTCTAGGGCTCAGTTTTCTAAACCGTAACTGAGGTGATTGGATTAGTTAACTTCTGAGGTCCCTTCCAGCTTTAAATCTATGTCCCATGATGTGACTATTCCTCCCTCTCTCTTAATAGTTAAATTCTTGGTTCAGAGTAAATTATCAATATAAGCATTTATTGAGCACGTCTACAGAATATTGTGCTATGTGCTAGACTTACAAAGAGATGAGATATGGCGTTACAGTGTAATTCGAGAAAGTGGGTAAGAGAACAAAAAGATAAGTAACATATAAGATAGTTCGCATCCTGACAGAGAGGCAATAGAATAAACATGCAGAATGAAACATAAGTTTTTAGACATGGCCAATATGGAAATGGGTTTTGCCTGACTATATGTATTTGGTACAAGGATTTTATTGTTGTTGTTTTTTTCCTCAATGATGTTGGGGGAGGGAGGGGAGAGGGAGATAAAATAAATGCTTGTTAACTGAAAAAAATAATAATTTCAGTGGCCTATGATAAGCGCTACACAAGAGCTTTAGACAGAATTGCTAGCAGTGGTTAACCAAGGGGAGATCACTAAAAACTGGAGTAGCTGATAAAAGTTTGAAGGAAGTTATGTCTCTGCTGCTGCTCAGATGTAATTGTCTTCCAAGTGTGTACTGCTAATGGTGACAAGAGTTATTTACATCTGAAACTTTAGGATTGTGGGTCCCTAGATTTAGTACTAGAAAAGACATGAGGTGATCTAGTCCAACTCTTTCATTTTATAGATGAGGAAAGTACAGCCCAGAAGGTTAAGTGCTTTTCCCCAGATTACACAGGTAATGTGGTCATTCAGAGAAATCAGAAGGACAGGGTTAATAATAACAACACAACAATAATAATATTAAACATAATTATAGCTAAAACTTGCATACCATTTTAAGATTTCTTCATATATACAGGGTTTCCCAAAAGTCTTTGAGTAGTTTAAACTTCAATAATTTCATTTTTTCAAGAGGCAAGTTCAGTATTTGGGCTCTGGAGGTCAGACACTACATCTGGTCAATGGAGGAGATTCAAGATGACCCATGTCTATGGCAGAGATAATATGGTCACCATGGCAGTCCAGTCACCACATGCATTTCCAAACTGGGAAGACCCATGTTTTCAGCAGCTACTCCTAGGAGGAATCACCCACTCACCTCCTCCCCAGCCGCATGTTCTCTGAGTGCTTAGGAAACTTAAGGAATGCATGGCAACAAGTAGGAGTCAGGGGATGCTATGATTGTGAAAGACTAAGGCTGCACCAACCACAGCATACCCAGACATCTTTACACATGTTTTTCCTGGCCTTCTTTCTTTTTCCACCTAGAGTGCTAGGTTTAATTAATATTTCCACACACACACATACCTGCCATCTCTCAAAAAAGGTTAGCATTCATTCATTCACTGACCGTTAACTAAGTACCTACTACTTAGACCCTGTTCAGAAACTAGTAGGGAGTCAAAAGTGAAAAAAGATAAGGGTTTGCCTTCAAGGCTTACAAATTGTTACTGAGGGATACTGTCATTTATTGGAGTCTTTTTTCAGGTCATTAGTAACTCAAAGGAATCCTTATTTCCACACTTTAAGTTTCACCCTGAAAATGTCCTTTGACATTTTCCATAAATAACAAATACATAGTGATAGCTCTTCTGAGAAAAATTCTTTCTTCAATCAGTAATGGGAACTTCAGTTCTGTTGTTCAGATCACCTTCCTTGATTCCATAGCATCATTACCTTCCTCTTTCCAGTCTATCAGCTCAACAAGGGAGAATCTACACAGATGTTTTCCCCTTTGAATGATGAAATATAACATTTAGGCAGATGAACTAAGAGTGAAATCCCTCTGGTCTCTTAACAACAGTAAGTTCATGAACAGACTGGTCTTCCCATCAGACAGATGAACAGACAGTAAAAGAACCCCTTAATTTGCAAACCAAAATAATAGGTTATTTATAATAATAGATAATATCTTTAATCCATAGTAAAAAAAAAAGGGGGGGTGAAATTCCTTGAGAAAACCCTTGAGGGCAGGGATTATATATGATAGATTATATTTACATGGGAAGGCAGTATGGAGCAGTGGATACTGCTAAGCTTAGAATCACTGGCCATGAGTTCAAACCTCACCTCTGTCATTTAATACCCATGTGACATTATACAAGTCACTTCTCTGGGCCTCACTTATAAAATCAGGATGTTGGGTTAAATGACCTCTAAATTCTTTTGCAACTCTTAGTCTACAAGTAACAAAGATAAGGGTGACAAACACAAAGTTACAGATTGCACAGCTGTCTGACTAAGGAGCTTTGGTATGCATTTTTTAGAGCTTTATCTTGATTTAGGTTTAGGTGGCACAGAAGAGTGGATAGACACATCCCTTTGGTTCAGATCGGAACAGCCTATGATGCTTGGACTACGTGATCTTGGGTAAGTCACTTAATTATTGCTCCCAAGCAACTTTCTAGGACTATGAACTACAAAGCATAAGATCACAGGTTGAATAATTATAAAGGGAGAGTTTCCCTTACCAAAAGTTCCTGTCATCAATGAAACTGCAGGTCTGATTAAAAAAAACAACAAACTATAGTTATTCCACTGTTGACAAGGATTAGTTTTTTAAAGATTATAAAATGTCAGAAGAAAACTCTACCAGCATCCCCCACAGACATACATAAAACAAGGTTCTGAGTAAAAGATTTTACTGAGTTTTAAAAATAAACCTCCAATATGAAATCTACACTAAAACAAATACAGTAGATTCCTGTTGTAACTGAGATTGCTATTAGATATGGATATGAATGTACTTAATGGCAAACCATGTCCCCAAAGCTTGGTATACACAGTTATTAATTATGGCATCATTCCTCTCCTCTACAACTATTGTTGGAATTATGGTTCCACTCTAATTCCAAATTATAAAAGGATCTGGCTTTCTGTCAGTTATTTGTCTAGTCCTTATCCTTAGAGTCTTGATTTTTAAATGACAGATAAAATACATGTGCATATCACTTAAACAGGTCATAACAATTCAGTTCTCATTTATTATATCAGAGGGCTCTCTGGGAGGGGACAAGAGATGGGATACTAAAAGAAATTCTGGTGATATAAAAACAAAAGATATCAACCAAAATTTATTTTGAAACAATTTAGTTCAATTCAGCAAACAATTTTTAAGTATCTAACAGAGTTAGGGGTTAGGGAATGGATGATTGCACAGCAAGGAAAACTGAGAGGAGAATCAGAAGGCAATAGGATACCAGAGAACCATAGTATAATATGAGTTCTTTGATAGAACAACCAGAGTCAGACCTAGGCTATTCTCTAACTGAGATAAAGTTTGTCTTTAGTGTTCTCTCATCTCCCCTAACAGAAACCCTTTCTTTTCCTTCTTGCTTCCTGGTGTATCTGTTTCTGCATCCCACTGCCTGCCAACTTTTGTTTGTTGTTCTTGTCCTTTCAGTCGTATCCAACTCTCTGCGACTCCATTTGGGGTTTTCTTGGCAAAGATACTGGAATGGTTTGCCATTTTCTTCTCCAGCTCATTTTACAGATGAGAAAACTGAGGCAAAGAGAGTGAAATGACTTGTCTAGGGCCACACAGGTAGTGTCTGAGGACAGATTTGAACCCAGGAAGATGAGTCTTTCTGACTCCAGGCCTGGTACTTTATCCACTGAATCACCTACCTGCCCCTGCCTGTCAACTAAATTAATTACCAACTAAACTAATTACCAACAAAATATTAGTTGGTAATTCAGGTATCAGATGATACTAGAGTTTAAAATGTTACCACTAGCATAACTATATGCATTTTTAAAGCATGTAGGGATTAGAACTGAAGGAATCATCTAGTCTAGGGCTTCTTAAACTTCTTCCACTCATGACCTCTTCAACACTTCTTAAACTGTGGATCTCAACTCACAGCCCAGCCTCCTCTTTTTACAGATGAGGAAACAGATGCAGAGATGAAGTGACTTGTCCAAAGCCACATAGGTGGCAGAATCAGGACTCAAATCCAGGTTCTCTGTCTCTATATCCAATACTTCTGCTATTACCTCACAGGAACTTCAATCCCATTAAGACTTCAAGGCCTGAAGGAATGAAGTTTAATGACGGAACAACCAGATTTGAAATTGATACATGAGAGCAGGAGTCCCTGCCTTGAGCTCCTCAGATGGCATCACACATGCAGACGTGGTAAGGCCAGACCTAGGAAGGACTGTAATAAACAGAATGATAATGCTTTCAACTAGCAGCTTTCCACCAGCAGCAACTACAAGGAAGTAATTATGCACTCAAGGCAAGTATGGTAAAGCTGTGCCCCCAACCTAAAGGTATGGTGTGCTTGCGTTGGCAGATGTATACTTTATGTCACTGTGTCTCCCTGTTATCTGTGCCCAAGCCAGGTGCCTCACTTCATCTGGGTCCTTTTCAAGAGCTAGAAAGGTAAAACAGGAGAAATAGGCTTTCAAATACTAATCAGGACCCAAATTATAGAACACTTAGGAGGCCCAGATCCACACCTTGGAGTCTGCTCCAGAGCAGATGGAAAGCCAAGGCAGCCCCCAGGATTTCAGTGAGAATGCATTTCACATCACAAGCTTCCATGGGGAGCAGAGCATCACTTGGCAGACACTTCCGATGGGGTCTCCTGGAGAGCGTGCACTCAAGTAGCAAATCCTATTTGGTTTATACTTTTGATGAAAGGATCTCAAAATGTTTTACTAGGCCAGGCATGATCCCAATTCAGGAGTGGTTTGATTTCATTTCACTTTGTCTCCCCTCTTGTTTCTATCTTCCTTTCAGGCTAAAAGAGATTTTGTCCTTGATCCAATATCACAAGGCCCATTAGCTATCAATTGGTATTTCACGGTGACTGAAAGGACTGCAATCATCCATGTTTTATAAATGAGTAGATGGGTAAACAGAAGCTTGAATAGTAAAGCGATTGTCACCATCCTGGGCTCAGCAAGGACAATCACCTCCAGCTTCCTGACTCTAGCTTGATGTGTTGTTTACTGTGAAACAAATGGGAAAGGGGGGAAATAAGGAAATGCCATGCACAAGTCCACACTGCTAAAATGTTCCACTTCAATGTGGATTCAGGAGAATGTAGGTTCTTCCAGTGGAAGGTAAGGTGAGGCCTTCTTATCCTCAGGGCCCCAACCTTGGTCTGTCAGGCCAGACCTCTGATTTCATCAGCTTCCTAGTGAGGGAGCTCTCACTGACAAGAAAGAAAGGGGGGTGGAGCCAAGATGGCGGC
>CM053580.1:318907840-318946585 GCA_028627135.1 Pseudochirops cupreus | reverse complement strand
AATTGCTTGTCCTTCCAATGGGTGTAGGTAACAAGGGAGGAGGAGAAAGAATCTAGAATTTAAAGTTCTGTAATCAAATGTTAAAAATATATATGTATATATGTATACAATTATTATTATTATTATTATTAACTACATCCAACTGGGACTTAAGATACACAGGCACTGTGGTTGGGAGATCCATCTTGCCCTACCGGAAAGTCAGAGGGGTGATGGGGGAGGACATAGGAGAGAATAGATTGAGGGAGGGGTTATACAATAGGATGGCTGTTTTGAGGTGGTGGGTAGGGGAAAGATGGGGAGAAAATTTGTAACTCAAAATCTCGTGGAAATGAATGATGTAAACTAAAATTAATAAAAGTTAAAATTTAAAAAAAGATATAGATTACATATCTAATCAATATAGATTAGCAAAAAATCTGAGAATTGTACACATTGTGATTATTACTAAAATTTATGGTGTCTAATTTTAGTTTGGAGAATATGGAACAGATCTGCTTGAGACTGGGATGAAAGGATAAGATTTTGTGCTAATGGTAATTACAAATCTAGAAGAATAGGAAATACCTTCTCTGTATTATTTTGGAAGTTGGAAGAGCCATTGCTGACATATCCTGAAGAAGAGGACTCAGAAGGAATATGATAAAGGGTTATCATACAGAAAGAGATTTGTCCTATTTGGCCCCAGAACATAGAACCAGAATCAATGGCCACAAGTTTCAAAGAGCCAAATTTAGGCTTAATATTACCAGAGAAACAAAAAACAAATGACTTCCCAACAATGAAAGCTATCCCTAAGTAAACAGACTGCTTTAAGAGAAAATGGGCTCTCCCTGCAGAGAGGGAGCAAGGTGGCATAGTAGACAGAGGCTTGACTCTGGAGTCAGCAAGACCTGAGTTCATATTTGACCTCTCTCACTTATTAGTTGTATGACTCTCATCAATTCACTTAATCTCTGTTTGCCTCAGTTTCCTCAACTGTAAAATGAGAATGATAACAGCATTTACCCCTCAGGGCTGTTGCGATGCTCAAATGAGATAATACTTATAAAGTGCTTAGTATAGTACCTAGAACACTGTAACTGATATGTAAATGATTATTTCTTGTCTCTCCTCTGTTGACTAGTAAAAACCAATTTGAATGGTAGAGCCCCAGACTCTCAGGATGCATATATACCAAGGTTAATAAACCAAGAGACTGAGCATTAACTTCCTTCAGTCTCTCACTGGACTGGTACAATTAGGGTCAAGTTCCCTATGTCCTGTTCCTTATTCCTCCTTCCATATTAGCCAACTTAGAAAATACCCTTATTTTATTGTTCCTATAAATAGGGCAGTATCCCAATAGTATCATACTGTCTCTTTGTCTAAAATTTTATATAAAATTAAGGCAGGGACAAGATGATGGATTAGGAGCAGTCACCCAGCTGAACTCTCCCAACATTCCCCTCCAAACAACTTTTAAAAATGCCCCAAATCAAATTTTGGAGCAGCAGAACCAACAAAGGTCTAAGGTGAGACTTTTTTTGGCTTAGGAAAACTCAAGAGCTCAGCAGGAGAAGTCTGCGGCATCAGAAGTAGAGATTGGTCTGGATCCATACACTTGGTAGAGGAAATAGTGGCAGCATCAGGAGTTCTCAGCCCAGCAATAGTAAGGGGGTCAGACAACAGGCTGGAAAGAGATTACAAAGGACCCTTTGCTAACACTAGGTGCAGTTGGCACTGACTGGCAACACTATTGACCATATGCAGTGGTGGGTCATTGTTCCTTAGCAGAAGGAAGCACTAGGCATCAGTCATAAGGGAGCAGGGGCCCTGGTCAGAGTTCCAAGGCAAAGAAGAGTGCTAGTGCTTTCATCTACAAGGGCTGATTATCTGATTAGCAGAATGTAGATAAAGCACTTCCTAGATAAAGACCAGAGTGCAGACCGGGAGAGCAGTAACCATACCTCTCCTAGCATCTCACCACCTTGGAAGCTCCAAAAACTTACAGCCCTCGAAAATTAGCTCTGAAAAGAGTAGCACAAAAAAGTCAGAATCTTGGGGCAGTGCTTTCCCACCCCCAAGTGAGCAGAGTCCAACTTTAACATAAAATTCAAAGTAAAAAAATAGGCTGGAAAAATAAGCAAATAACAACAACAACAAAAAGAATTTGACCACAAAAAGCTGTTATGGTGTCAGGGAAGACCAAGACATAAACTCAGAAGAAGACAACAATGTGAAAACAGCTACCAAAAAAGTCTCAAAGAAAATTGCTCATTGGACCCAAATCCAACAAGAATTCCTGGAAGAGTCCAAGAAAGAAATAAGAGTGATAGAGGAAAATTGAGAAAAGAAATGAAAGTAAAAATTATGGGGAAAAAAATTAACAGCTTGGTAAAAAAAGGTACACAAAAAAATACTAAAGAAAATAATACCTTAAAAAATAGAATTGACCAAATGGGCAAAGAGGTACAAAAGCTCACTGAAGAAAATAATTCCTTAAAAATTAGATTTGGGCAAGTAGAAGCTAATGACTTCATGAGAAATCAAGAAATAATAAAACAAAGTCAAAAGAACAAAAATAGAAGAAAATATGAAATATCTCATCAGAAAAACAACTGACCTGGAAAATAGAACCAGGAGAAATAATTTAAGAATTATTGGATTGCCTGAAGGTTGAGATCAAAGAAAATGCCTAATCATTATATTTTAAGAAATTACCAAGGAAAACTGTTTTGAGATCTCAGATCCAGAGGGTAAAATAGAAATGGAAAAAAACCCACCAATCACCTCCTGAAAGATATCCCTAAATAAAAACTCCCAGGAATATTATAGGCAAATTCCAGCTCCTAGGTCAAAGAAAAAATACTTTAAGCAGCCAAAAAGAAACAATTCAAATATGGAACCACAGTCAGGATCACATGAGATTTAATACCTTCTACATGAAATACGATATTCCAAAAGACAAAGGAGACAGGATTACAGCCAAGCATAACCTACCCAGCAAAACTGAATGTAATCCTTCAGAAGAAGAAAAGTATATTTAATTAAATAGATGACTTTCAAGCATTCTTGATGAAAAGACCAGAGCTGAATAGAATATCTGAAACTCAAATACAAGACTCAAGAGAAGCATAAAAAGGTAAACATAAAAGAGTAATCATAAGGGACTCAATAAAGTTAAACTGTTTATATTCCTATATGGAAAGATGATACATGTAACTCCTAAGAACTTCATCTTTATTAGGGCAGTTAAAAGGAATTTATATAGACAGAAGGTATGAGTTGATTATGTTGGAATGATCTCCAAAAAAATAAAAAGGAAGGCATGAGAAAGAGGATGCACTAGGGAAAGGGAGAAGAGAGAGGTAGAATGGGAAAAATTTTCTCACATAAAAGAAACAGGCAAGGAAGAGTTTTTCTAATGAAAGAGAAAATGGGGAGGCAATGCTTGAACCTCCCTCTCGTTGGAATTGCTTCAGCAAGTTTGGAAGAATATATATACACACTCAATTTGTATACAGAAATGTAATTTACTCAATAGGGAAACAGGAGGGGAAGGAGATAAAAGAAAGGAGGGGAGAAGGTA
This sequence comes from Pseudochirops cupreus, assembly GCA_028627135.1. Lineage (NCBI taxonomy): Eukaryota > Metazoa > Chordata > Mammalia > Diprotodontia > Pseudocheiridae > Pseudochirops > Pseudochirops cupreus. Next base: position 318,943,014 of record CM053580.1, on the reverse strand, counting down.
AAAGGGAGAGTAGACTAAGGGAGGAAGTGATTAGAAGCAAAATGCACTTTTGAGGAGGGACAGGATAAAAAGAGAAAGAGAGGAAGAGAAAGAAACAGAAGAAAATGCAATGGAGGGAAATATACAATTAATAATCATAACTGTGTATGTGAATGGTATAAATTTACCCATAAAAGGAAGCAAAAAGCAAGGCTGGATTAGAAATAGGAATCCAACAATATGTTGTTTACAAGAAACACACTTGAAACAGAAAGATACACACAGAATTAAAATAAAGAGCTGGAATAGAATCTAATATGCTTCAGCTGAAGTAAAAAAAATGCAGGGGTAGAAATTGTGATCTCAGACAAAGCAAAAGCAAAACAAGACCTAATTAAAAGAGATAATCAGTTAAACTACATTATGCTGAAAGGTGCCATAGACAAAGTAAAACAAAAAATTTTAAAGCAAGTTTCTCTGATAAAAGCCTCATTTCTCAGATATATACTGAGTATAAAACTGAGTCAAACTTGTGAAAATAAGAACCATTCCCCAATTAATAAATGATCAAAGGATACAAACAGGCAGTTTTCAAAAGAAGAAATCAAAACTATCTACAATCATATTAAAAATGTTCTAAATAATTATTAGAGAAATGAAAATTAAAACAACTCTGAAGTATCACTTCATACTTATCTGAAATGGCAAATGCTGCAGAGGAGGTGAAAACAGGCACACTAATAAATGCTGGAATAGTAAACTGGTCCAACCATTCTGAAGAATAACTTGGAACTATGCCCGAAGGGCTATAAAATCATACATACCTTTTGACCCAGCAATACCACTACTAGGTCTATATTCCAAAGAGATCAAAAGAAAAGGAAAAGGATCTATATGTACAAAGATATTTATAGCAGCTCTTTTTTGTGGCAGCAAAGAATTGGAAATTGAGGGATATTCATCATTTGGGGAATGGGCTAAACAATTTGTTACATATGATTGTGATGGAGTACTATTGTTCTACAAGAAATGATGAGTGGAGATGGTTTCAGAAACAATTCAACAAACACATGTGTAAGGCAGTGATGCTCAGGATTCAATCCCTACGAGGGCTAGATAGGTTTATATTGCTCCATACTCATGAACTGCAACCCTAACAGCCTCTGAATAAATGTCTTAGTCACAAGAGGCTGGATTAGGGAGTATAGACAGGTTAATGCCAATCCATCACTTACTTCAAAAACTGGAGGATCTGCATGTGGGATCTTAACAGGGTGGGTACTCCCTCTTCTACCAGGCAAAGACACCAATCTATAGTATTCTATACCTTCAGAGATGGCCTTCAAGAATTGCTGTGGCCAATATTCATTACCTCATATCCAGTCTGGTAAAGGGTTATTTTAAAGACCACTCACCTGTATAGAAATCTTTTTTACCCTCCAGGAAAGTAGGAGGGGAAGAGGATGAGAGAAATGGGTGGTGATAGAAGAGAGGGCAGATTGGGGGAGAGAGCAGTCAGAAGCAAAGCACTTTTGAGGAGGGCCAGGGTAAAGGAGAGAGAATAGAATAAGCAGAGCAGTGGGATGGGGAGAAATAGGATGGAGTGAAATAGAGTTAGAGATATGAACTGTGAAAAAAATTTTTAAACTAGTTTCTCTGATAAAGGTCTTATTTCTCAAACACATAGAGAACTGGGTCAAATTTATAAAAATAAGAGCCATTCCTCAATTCATAAACGATCAAAAGATATGCAGTTTTCAGATGAAGTATTCAAAGCTATCTACAGTAGCCATATGAAAAAATGCTCTAACTCACTATTGATTGGAGAAATGTAAATTAAAACAATTCTGAGGTAGTACCTCATACCTATTAGATTGACTAATAGGACAGAAAAAGAAAATGACAAATGTTGATGTGGGGGGAAATGAGACATAAATGCACTCTTGGTGGAGTTGTGAACTGATTCAACCATTCTATAGAGGAATTTGGAACTATGCTCAAAATGCTATAAAACTATGCATATCCTTTGACTTAGCAATACTACTATTAGATTTATATCTCAAAGAGATATAAAATAAAAAAGAAAAAGACCTATATGTACAAAAATATTTATAGCAACTCTTTTCTGGTGGCAAAGAATTAGAAAATTGAGGGGATGCCCATCAATTGAGGAATAACTGAACAAATTGTGATATGTGATTATGATGGAATACTATTGTGTTATAAGAAATAATGAGCAGGAGGCTCTCAGAAAAAGACTTACATGAGCTGATGCAAAGCAAAATGTACCATGTACAAACTAACAGCAATATTATAAGATGATCAGCTGTGAATGACTTAGTTATTCTTAGCAATACAATGATCCAAGAGAACTCTGAAGGCTTATGATGAAAAATGCTATCCATCCCCAGAGAAAGAAGTGATGGTGTCTGAACACAGATTGAAGCATACTTTTTTTTTGATTTTTTTTTTGGAGGGGGGAAAGCATGGAAATTGGGATTAAGTGACTTGCCCAAGGTCACAAGGCTAGTAAGTGTGAAGTATCTGAGGCTGGATTTGAACTCAGGTCCCCCTGACTCCAAGGCTGGTGCTCTATTCACTGCACCACCTAGCTGCCCCTGAAGCATACTTTTAAAAATTTATTTTTCTTGAGGTTTTTTTTTGGGGGGGGAGGGTTTATGTTTTCTTTCACAGCATGATTAATATGGAAATGTTTTGCATGACTACACATGTATAACCTATATTGAATTGTTTGCCTTCTAAATGGGTTGGGGTAGGGGTGGGGAGGAATGAAGGGAGAGAATTTGGAATTCAAAATTTTTAAAACAAATGTTTAAAAATTGTTTTTATATGTAATTGGGGAAAAATAAAATGCTAGAAAGAGAAATCAAAAAAAAAAAAGACAAGAAAGAAAGGCAAAGTATTCAGCAATTAGAGTCTGATAGACTTGTCTAGAAGCACTGAACATGTAAGTGACTTGCCAGAGTCACAAAGCCAGTATGGGTCAGATGAAATTTAAACCCGGGCCTGTCCTGAGGCCCATCTGCCATATCACCTCTCACCTGAAATGTGCTTCACAAATGTTTGTTGAATTAATAGTGATGATGATGATGATAGCTAGCATCTATAGCAGCACCAGCTATGTGCCAGGCACTGTGCTGAGCACTTTACAAATGTTATCTCATTTCATCCTCAAAATAACCCTGGGAGGTGGGTGCTATTATATCCCCATTTTATACATGAGAAAACTGAGGCAAAAAGAAGTTAAGTGACTTACCCAGGGTCACACAGCTAGTAAACATCTGAAGGCAGATTTGAACTCAGGTCTTTCTGACTCCATGAGGAACACTCTATCCAATGCATCACCTAGCTATCAGAAAACCACAGTGTGATCTGAGCACTTAGTATATATAACCTCACCAGAGGATTCCCCAGGCTCAGCTTCCTCATTTGTAAAATGAAGAGATTGGACTAAATATGGCTTCTGAGGTCCCCTTCAGCTCTAAATTTGTGCTCCTATGATCCTGGAAGGAAAAATGGATGCCCACTGTCCCTCGAGAGTGATAAATGATATTCCTATGGTGTCAGACTAGATGGCATTAACTAGCATCTATGGATGTTCAGAGATGAAGCAGATCAGGAATACAGGAACTGGTTTTCTGTAAAGCCAAAAATCCTGGTCAGGCTACATGTGCTTTTTCTACCCAGAGCATCAGCACCTTAGGCAAGACACACCATTAAACAGAATACAACCAGAAAACTAGAAAGGATGATCCAGGTGGAAAACATGCCATAGAAATCCGTGATGGGGGCAGGGAACCAGCTGACAATGAGACTCAAGGAGAGGAATGACAGGTGATAAATCTGACTGAAAACCAGAGCCATGTGTGGGAGGTTCACGGCACTTTGCTAGTGGAAGTTTACACATATTAGCTGCCAAGAGTATAGTGAAACGTCTCTGACATAATACATTCTATTTTGCAAGGTCTGAGTGGGCAAGAATTAATTTCTGTTGGATTTCTACACCACAATTTCTCCTTAAAAAAAAACCAACAACCTAGTGTGACTCTTATTTCTCTAGGAAAGACTCTTTTCCACTAAGCTTACTTGGATGGTCACTTGAAGCTAGGAGAAGTTTTAAACCCTTTCTGTCTTCACTCAATAAATACAAAACCATTTCCCTCAGAGGTAACTACTGAAGGCAGTTTCCTTAGCACTTTTGAGCATATCTTTTTTTAATACACGCTAAAATATCTGAAAATTGTTATGTTCTTTCTCTTATCTCATCTCTCTCTCATACACACAGACACACTTTCTTTTTCTTTTCTTTTCTCCCTCTCTATGTCGATCTGTCTCTGTCTTTCTCTGTCTTTGTCTCTGTCTCTCTGTCTCTGTCTCTGTCTCTGTCTCTGTCTCTCTCTCACACACACACACACACACACACACACACACACACACACACACACACACCCACCCCCAAGCCTTAGGGAGAAGTAAGCAGTGTTCAACCAAATAGAATTCAAGATAAGAACTCATAAGATTAAGAAGACAAAGAGGAAAGGAAATAGTTATTAGATTAAAGGGAGCTATGTGGAAAAATATGAGGAAAAAGAAACAAATTAAAGTAAAATTTTCCTGATCCTAAATTCAAAGCTATTTCAAACTCAAATCAAGATTATTAATTACTACAAAATGATATGCCTTACTGCTTATAGAGAAACAAAAAGAGTTTCTTCTTATTAAGAAGAAAATGTGAATCAGAATGCTGGGTTTTGAGCCATGGGACTTAGGTTCTAATTCTGACTGCCATTTACTTACCTGTGAGACCTTAGGTTCTCAGCTTTTTTGGTTCTTGGTTTCTTCATCTGTAAAGTCAGGGGGTTGCACTAAATGATCTCTAAGGTCTGTTTCATCTATAAATCATATTCAATCTATAAAAATATTTTCAGTAAAAAAATAAATTAGGATGTGTAATAAAAAAATTATTTCACAGGCATCAACCGTCATTATCTGATAGATGATGAAGCCGAAGTCAAGAGAGATGAAGGGATTTGCCCTCAATCCTCTGTTCTGGCCACAACTTCCCATGTAGCTAAAAGTCAATCGTACTCCCTTCTGGTTATTTCTGATTTTTTTTTCTATTCCTAGATCATAGAGCAAGATGGATTAAGTCTAGAGTATCCAGTCCTGGATTTCAACCCTGTTCCTTTAACTCTTAAGTCATTGCTTTTTCCGCTGTTGATAATACCAGCCCCTAGCTTCCTCATAGGGATTTGTGGGAAGGGTATATATGAAAACACTCTAAACCTCACTCTGGAGGTCAGAAGTCAGAATGTGATGTAGCTCAACTTCTGGTCACTGTTGTCATTTTCAGTTGAGTCAAATAAGGGAAGTGGCCGCCTCACAATTCTCAACCACACTGGCAGGCTTCCCTTGGCCTAGTTTATAAACCTCCGCACAGAACGTGAACCCTGTGGACATTCAAAGAATGTTAAAGGATAATGATAACAATTAATGAATCTGATATATTATAGTATTGAGAACGAATCATGCAGTCTTGTTTGAATACATCCATGAGCTTTTTCCCCTTGATTTTTCTAATATTCAGGGTTTTTAAAAGTGTTTTTGTCTTTATTTATTTTAGCTTGTATACTCATTGATTCTATCCACTGGTGTACTGAAGTAAATTACAACCTTGTGTCATGAAAAGGAAATGTTCTCTAAATTGTCAAAATATTAAAAATTAGTATTTGAATTACTGATCATTGTTTAAAATAGTATTTCATTATTCCCCTTTACACCTCTTCTACACTTTCCTCCTCTTCTACAAAGACCTGTACTCATCCTCAACAAAAACATTCACTAAAGCAGTGGTTCTCAACCTTCCTAATGCCATGCCCCTTTAATACTCATATGTGGGCTTATCTGCACATGGGTGGATCCACCTGGAGATGGATAGAAGAGTGGTGTCTCCGTTCATAAGAGCATCGGAAATATGTGTTTTCTGATAGTCTTAGGCGACCCCTGTGAAAGGGTCATTTGACCCCCAAAGGGGTCATGACCCACAGGTTGAGAACCGCTGCCTTAGAGCCTAGATAGAGAGACAGATAGAACATTTGTTAAGCACTTGCTTTGTGCATTGTGTTAAGTTCTGCTGATGTTCTTGAGTTGTTTTTTAGCTGAATCTGATTTTTCATAACCTCATTTGGGGTTTTCTAGGTAAAGATGTTGGAGTGGCCTACCATTTCCTCTTCCAGCTCATTTTATAGATGAGGAACTGAGGCAAACAGTGTTAAATGACTTGCCCAGAGTCACACAGCTAGTGTCTGAGGTCAGATTTGAATTCCGGTCTTCCTGACTCCAGGTATGGCTCCCTACCTAGAATGCAAATAAAAGCAGAAAGGACAATCCCTGCCCTTAAGGAGCTTACATTCTAATGGGCAAAGCCAGTGTATAAAGGAGTATTAGAAAAGAGCGAGAGGGAGGATGAGGCAGAATCAGGATGGTCAGCAGATGTCAGGAAGCAGCATGAGTCCCCAGTAAAATAGGGACAAAAAGTTCACCTATTAGAACCAGAAGATTCAAGAACAGAGATTGAGGGTCTCATGGGAAGGAGATGAGGATGTGGATGACAGCCGGAGACAACATGGTAAGGAGACTGCCAGACAGTAGCTTAGACATCTGTTCGCCAGCAACACAAGAGAAAACCTCACCTCTTGCAGTCAGGGAGTGATAGGGTGGTGTCCAAGTTTCCTGTGGGAGGGGAATGAGGATTATGGCGAGAGACCAAGCCCTTCATTTTACAAATGAGGAAACTGAGACCCAGGGAGTGTCTTGTGTAATGTTAAATAAATAATAAGGCATAGGTAGCATTTGAACTCAGGTCCTCTGATTCTTCAGTCAGTGCTCTTTACTTGGCACCACACTTGTTCTCTATATAGCAGTTTTTCTCCTGAGTCATCCTTAATTATTACAGGACAGGTGACTGAGCCTAGAGGAAAGTCTCCAGCTCTGAGTCAGGAAATGGATGTACATAGTAGTATGGGCATTAGTTGTTTGACTCGGGAATGCCACCAAACTGATCTCTGCCTCAATTTCTTCATTTGTAAAATAAAGGGCTTGGACTACACCACTGAGCTTCTTTCATGGCATGATAAACGACCTTAGTATGCACCAACCTTAGTTAATTGGAAGATTGTGACCAATATTTAAAGAGCATTCTTCAGAGATCCGGAGCTAGGCAGCACCTCAAAGACTCACTAGCTAGATTTCCTCATTTTGCAGCTGAAATAGCTCAGTCCCAAAGAAGTTAAGTTACTTGTCCAAGGTCATTCATAGGTAGAGACCACTAGATGCAGAATGTTAAACCCTGTCCTCTGACTCCAGAGATAGTGTTTTTTTTTCTGCTCTACTATACAGCTTTCTAACTTGAAAATGTAGATTTTACATGGATTTTATTGTGTGAAAATCAGTTTCTATTTTGAGGATTAAAATAACCTATCCAATTTCAAAGTATTAAGTTAGAAGCTTCTGCAGTTTTCCAATATGTTCAATGTGTTAGTAACAGATAGTGACGAATCAATAGGGGTGTAATAAGCATCCTCTCTTTGTCCATTTTTAGGACCAAATTTAAATGAAATGTCCTTGGAAGTTCTTAAATGTCCAGACTTTACAGACTATATAGGCAGCCAGATGGCTCAGTGGATAGAGTGCTGGGCCTGGAGTCAGGAAGACCTGAGTTCAAATGTGACCTGAGTTCAAATGTTGCTGGATACTCACTAGTTGTGTGACCCTGGGCAAGTCACTTAACCTCTATTTGCTTTAATCCACTGAAAAAGGAAATGGAAAACCACTCCAGTATCTTTGCCAAGGAAACCCCATGTTCAGTATGATTTACAGGATCAAGAAGAGTCAGACAGTACTGAATGACTGAACAACACAACATATCACCCACCACTACTTGCCAGGCACTGAGACACGCTCTGGAGATGCAGAAACAAAAACAATAAAGCTCCTCTCCTTGAGAAGTTTCCATTCTATATATCTAACCAAATAAAGGCAGCCAAGCATAGAGACAAAACGATAGACTCAGAGACAAGTACACCAGGGTTTAAATCCTTCTCCTACAAATAGTTAAGTGGCTCTGGTGGAAGGCATTCAATATTTATGGTCCCAGGCCATAGGCCTTACTTCCTAAATCACAGATCCAAGTTGTTAGAAGGAGTTCCCTACTCTAATGAATCAAAATTTCATTTGACTGACACTAAAATTAAAAAGAGTTTTTATTTCCTGAGTACATTCTACATGACAAAGCAAGCAGGGGAGCAGCCTGAGGTTAAACATTTTAGTCAGTCATACTATCTGCTGTGAGGATATAATCCAGTCCAATGTAATTCAAATCAATCTAAGGAGTATTTACTAAACACCTAATGTGCTCCAGGTATTGTGAAAGGCACCAAGGGAATACAAAGACAAAATTCCAAGCAGATCCAGCCTTTAAAGAGACCCCAGATCACAAAAACCCAACGTTGTGACTTAAGGTGAGTCCTTGGCTTAATTCCCTAGCCCTTCTTTCTTTCTGCTTCATGTTTTTCCCAGAGAGTGGAACAATCTACCCCCACTGCTGCCATGCCTACACTGCCAAGGAGAGAATAGAGCTCTCCAAAATATCTGTCAATCTGTTGGAAGGCATCTGATCGCCAAGACAAATGGAGCATATGCTGTCTTCTCCACTTTTCTTCTAGTCAAGTGCTTTCAGGACTAAACTCTTTAGAGGCTACATTATTTATACATATATGTATAAATTTATACCATATATAATACTTGCATATTACATATACGATGTTATAGCATACCTTTCAGCATCTACAATGGAACACTGTGGGTGACTCAAAGATACACTGAGGAGATAAAAAGTTTAACCCACACATGGTCCTTCCCTGTATGTGAATACAGCCCACTGTATGTGCATTAGATAGGAACAGAACCAAGTAAAATCAGAAGAGGAAAGTCCGTATTAACCGGGGGACCAAAACACTTGACATCAAAATGTGCTGTAAGATCAATGCTATTAGGCATGAAACTGCTGCACTGTTATAAAAAATTAAAATAAAAAAAATAAGATGTCTGTTTCCTGGAGATACTCTGAAGCTAAGTCTATCACTACTGGTCTTGTTCACAGGGTCATCTCTTTGTGTCACCATTGTAGTCACTGCTCCTGCTTCATTATGCTGTTTACAATTCCTAGGTTTGGGATTTTTGTTTACTGTTTGGTTTTCTCTTGGGAATCCTGAGTAAGGAAACTACCTCTACTGCTGAAAATCAGGAAATTTCTTTAACTTCTATTCTTAGAGAGATACTGGTAATACTAAAAGGCTAAATGACTTTTTTGTCATCATACAATTATAATTTGTCAGAGGCAGCATTTGAACTCAGGTCTTCCTGATTCTAAGGCCAACCTTCTATCCAATATACCAAACTACTCCTTAATGCCTATAGCACTGTACAGTGATTTTTAATGAATCCCATAATAGTCCTGCAGCTGTCTCATAAGAGGTCAGGTATTATTTATGTATTACATATATTTTATACACACACACACACACACATATTTCTATATTCTAGTTATTTGTGGTCACAGCTTCTTGCTACGCTATAAGCTCCCAGTGGGATGGCCACCATGTTATATGAGATACTCAAAGACTGTGATAGGCTAGAACCTTAGGCTGAACCTAAGAATGTGAAATCTAATTTAAATAAATGTGAAAAGTGTTTCATGAAGGTTTAATGTATCAGCTTCAAAAGCATAAGATTGGAGAAGGTGGTTAGAGAGCAGTTTCTGTGTTTTGGTAGACTCAGCGTGAATTAATGATATGATATAATAGCCCGAAAGTTAGCTAGATTTTAGGTTTTGTTAAGAGAGACAGTATCCAGAATAAAGGAAATAACAGTCCTACTATATTCTGCTTTTAGTCACATCCAGAGTATTTTGTTCTGTTCTGGATATCTCACTTTAAAAAGGATTTATAGTTTGTCCTTTGTTTCAACAAGAATCAATGACATCATGAGTGATGTCTTGACTTGATCATGAATTGGATTTCAGTGAGGCAGAGTTGCACAAAGTCATCAGCTATACTCTCTTCCAGAGTCATCAAAGTCCAGTGGCAAGACAAAAGTCAGATGACTAATGATGGCCCTGGATGCAGTGGATGATCTTTGCATCTTTGATGTCTAACCAACATCTAAGTGTTCCACAGCACCTGCTTCTGCCTTCAGAGTTGTTGGAGCAAATTGTTCTCATTTGTTCATTATGCTGAGGAAAGTCTTCACATGCCTGGAGAGGGTTTGAGGCCTGTTGGTTACCTTCAATTAAGTTTCATTAGGGTATGGCTGCTATACACACTATAGCTTCTTGAAGTCACAGGTTAGAGTTGGGTGAGGGTGGACACCAAAGATGGATTAGCAGCTCTAAAAAAGTACTCGGCAGCCTTCACACCTGTGCTAGTCCTCAAATACCCCATACATCTACTTACTGATGAACTGGACAGCATCCAGAGGAGGAAGATTAAAATGGTGAAGAAATCATACCACATTATAAGGATTGGTTTAAGGAAAAAGATACATTTTGCCTGGACAAAAGGAAGACTTAGGGACTGGATACTGTTGTCCAGTCATGTCCAATTCTTTTTGACCCCATGGACTATACTGTCTACAGGATTTTCTTGGCAAAGATTCTGGAGTGGTTTCCTATTTCCTTCTCCAATGGATTAAGGCAGCGATTCTCAACCTGTGGGTTGTGACCCCTTTGGGGGTCCAACGGAGCTGCCTAAGACCATCAGAAAACACATATTTCCAATGGTCTTAGGAACCAAGACACCACTCGTCTATCCATCTCCAGGTGGGTCCTCCCACATGCAGATACGCCCAGATATGAGTATTAAGGGGTTACAGCATTAGGAAGATTGGGAACCACTGGATTAAGGCAAACAGAGGGTAAGTAACTTGCCTAGGATCACAGAGCTACTAAGTGTCTAAACCAGAATTTGAACTCATTTCTTCCTAACTCCAGGCCTAGGACTCTATCCACTGAGTCATCCAGCTGCCTCCTGGAGACTGGATAGCTGCCTTCAAATATCTGAAGGGTTGTTGTATAGAAGATAAATTTGATGTCTTCTGCTTGGTAGAGCTACGAGTAATGGGGTGAAAGTGAAAAGGTGCAGAGAGACATATTTAGGCCTAATATAAGGAAAAGCTTTCAGTCAGAGCTACCCAAAAGCTGAATGGGCTGTTTTACTAGAGACCTTTAATCTGGGGAGCCACTTGTTATGGCTGTACTAAATTGTCTTGGAGATCCCTTTCAATTCCAAGGTTCTGTAGTTTTGTGCCTACTATAAACTTTGTATCTGTCCTAAGAGCCTAGCCCACGCCTCACATATATTAAGCAAACCCTTAATAAATGTCTATTGGCCTGAGTTGAATGTGACATTAATGATAATGGGTTAATCAGATAAAAGAAACCTGCTCCTCCCCTGGAAAACTGACTGAAGAGCTGGGAATTTCAAACCTTTACTATAATATGATAGTTAGGGAGATGCTTTTGGACATCTAAGCTACCCATATGCCTGCATTCTGTATAGCACCCAATACAATACATATATACATACATACATACACATACATATACACACACATATATATGAAATATACAAAATATGTATAAAATACCTTTTGTTTAAGCTACCAAGTCACAACCCTAGGTTAAAGATCAACAATAAAAGTACTGTCTGATTATCTTCATCTGAGTCACAATAAAGGAATTTGTAGCAGATAAAGCAACGTCCTTTTTTGTGAGACTAATCACTTAGGACTCTCTTTTTTGAACATACATATATGCCAAATAAAAGGTTTTTGTGTTGGCTTCCTATCTTACAAACCTAAAAAATGTAAATTCCTTTTCGGTTAGGAAGCTTTTAATTTCTTTCAATGGTAACAACAGAGAAAATACCTAAGAAGCAGATGGAAGTGTTAGTGGGTCCATAGAATTATAGATTTTGAGCTGATAGGGCCCTTGGAAGTCATCAATGCCATCATTTCATAGTTAAAGAAACTGAGGCCCAGAAAGGTCAAGTAATTTGCCCAAAGCCACATCTTAATGGCTGTGCTGAGATTTGAACCAGTTCCTGTGCTTTGAATACAGTGTTCCTTCCAGTACACTATGGTCAACTTTCACAAATGAAAAGTTAATGTTGTGAAGTTTTGAAAGTGTTTATGCTATCTTTCCTAAGAATAAATGGTGTTTATAAAGTTCATTCTCTTTCTCTAGGCTTTATAGATTCCAGTTCATTGCTACAGTAAACCTTTTTTATTTTGTTTTAAGAAAATTGTTGTTGATAAATCCCAGCAGAAGCTTCTAGAAAAAATTTAAAAATAACAAAACTTGTAACTATGGTTGCTCTGTTTAGGAAGAGATTTAAATCAATGGCACTCTTAAGTCAGACTTAAGAGCTTCCCACATTTGACTCTTAACTCACTTTTTCCTAAGCATTCAAACTAGCCTGATCCCTTTGCTCAGTACGCCTACTGTACTCTGTGTGTCTTTTCTGAGGTACAGTTAGAATACCCCTACTCAAAAAAATCATGAAAGCAAGCCTTTCCAAGAGACAAATACAAAGTTTTCTCTTAAAGATAGCCTGCATTGATGAGCTCTGGAATCTCTTAACATTTTTCTGGCATATATTAAGTATTTAATAAGTATTTTGTCTGTCTGCATATTTATCTATCTCTCTTTAACTTTAAGTAGTATACACATGTATATAAACATACATATTCACATATATACATACACATATATACGTATTTTAAGTGGTAAAAATGACATATATGATACAGTGTATGTGTGTGTGTGTCCAAAAGGAAAAGTCCAATTGGTGAGAGAGAACAGGAGATAATGAGTAACAAATTTGTAAAATATTTTCAGTGTCAAAATCTAAAAGCTTTTCTTTCTTTCTTCCTTTTTTTTTTTTTCTTTTTGGAGGGCAGGGCAATTGGGGTTAAGTGACTTGCCCAAGGTCATGGCTAGTTAAGTATGAAGTGTCTGAAGCCAGATTTGAACTCAGGTCCTCCTGACTCCAGGACTGGTGCTCTATTCACTGTGCCACCTAGCACCCCTAAAAGTTTTTCTTATAATCTAATTTTATCACAAAGGGAGTAGATTCTGTAAAATTACCTAATATATTAACTAGTGGTACAGCTAATTTTGAATTTTAGACATATGTGTTTAAATGTAATGCATAGTTGGCTTTCTTTCAGATTAAGGTTCTTGTTTTCTACCTTTGGTTAGAAAGTTCAGAAACAGTTGTTTGTCTTTTTTTCTCGAAGACGATCATGACATCAGGGATGTGATGCCTTGACATGCAAGTGAACTGGATTTAAGCGAGGGAGGGCAGTGCAAAGTCACCAGGCTCACATTTTCCTCCAGAGCCATCTGGGTCTAGTGGCTTGATATATATGGCCCTGGATGCAGGAGGACACCTTGGCCTTTTTAAGATAAGGTCTTTCCCAGGTCTCATTCTGACTGAAGCAATGCCCATTCAGTAATTAAGGCTAGGCAAGAAATGAGGCAAAGAAATGGGGCCTTTTTAACCTCGTCAAAAAAAAAAATCAATCTGAGAGGAGAAGACCCTTAGGGTTTCTGGCCAAAACAGATGAGAGGAGGAGCTTCAGAGGATTTCAGAAATAGAAGTGACCTTAGAGATGAGTACTCTTAGGAAAATGCCAATTATTGTGACTTGGAATGAGAGGATTACTGTAACATCATGCTTCTTTTTTTATAAGCACCATGTTATTGTTTCTTATTTAGCTTTGGGTCTACAATGATGACAGCTAGCATTTATATAGTGTCTTGTTTGCAAAAACACTTTATGTGTGTTATCTTATTTAATCCTCGCCTTACAACTATCTTCTGAAGTAGGTGCTATTATTACTCCCATTTTACAGGTGAAAATACTGAGGCAGACAGAATTTAAGTGACTTGTCTAGATTCACACAGTCCAGGCCCAGTGTATTATACATGACACCACCTGTTTCAAGATCTTTTTCTATAACACTCAAATTATTCCTCACCCTAGATTTATATCATTTGACTTCCTTTTTCATTTACATTGCCACATACTTGTCCTTATTTAGTTTATCTTCCTTCTGACAATTTCTTCACTTTCCCAAGATTGGTTGTATCCTGTATCCTGTATCCCCACAGCGGTAACATCTGAAAGTTTAATAAAATGTTTATTGATATCACGACCTAAGTCCACTTCCAGAGGGCCATGGTGAGCCACTTATAACCCTCTCCATACTCACAATATATATTATGTAGCTCTCGAACAGATGAATATATAGTAGGATTAACAAATCTTTTTTTTAAAACATAAACAAATGTTTACATGGCAATAATAATAGAAACCCCCCAAAAAGGGGGTCATGAAATCAGATACGACTGAAACAACTGAACAACAAAAATATTGTGTTACATAAATAAAACATTTTTTTTCCAAAAAAAGAATCTAAGTTAAACATAAAACCTGAGTTTAAAACCACTGCCATTGAGGGAAATTATTAACAACACTGACCAAGGACCCATTCAACAAGGAGCACAATTTGCTAATTTTCCCAGGTCAACAAAAACCCTCTGATAACAATGTCCTTTTAATACAACTCCCTAAACATTGGCTATCTAGCAAATGTGAGTTCTGAAACATATTTGCTCAGTCAATTGAGGTCATTAAGGGCCAAAAAAAGAACCTTTTTAGGATCAAGCTTTATATTGGTCACTTCTCTGTCATCTACTATGGTTATATACATATATACACAGGTATATACATTTATGTAAGTGTAAATATATATATACTACATGTGTGTGTATATATATATATATATATATAAACATACACACATATATATATATATAAGTATGTACATCTCTGGTTAAGTATACTTTTCTCTGGAAGGATTTCTAAAGCTTTAATCATTTTTATAGCAGTATAAAGTTTTTTTCTTAAACCTGGAAGTCATTTTCTATGGTAATCCTCTTTATCAGTTTGCTCATCATTTCTCCAAGGCATTCCTTCTAAAATGAAATGTTCCTTTCTTGATGTCAGACCACAGAAGAATTATTTCTGAACACTTGAGTAAAATCCATTCATTTATTTTTTAGTGCTGAGATGTTGAAAAAAATGTATTATTTCACTTGAAACATAGTCTTCCAAGCTATTTTTATCATTGCATAACTCAAAACGCTGAAGCCATAAGCTTAAATTTGGCAGTACCATTCTCCAAGATGAAAAAAGAAAATATTACCCAATTTTAAGGTATTTCTGCGATCTATGAGAAGTGGTTGGCTTATTCCTCTACCCATATTACCACAAATCCACCAGGCAACATCCTTTGGCAATATCCATGGAAGAAGGCCAAGAGAAGAAGGATCACCAAATCTTCCCCTGCTGTCTGTCTGTATCCAAGAATATTTCATCTCCTATGCTCCTTTTATTATTTCCCCTGGAAAAGAAGCAGATCTACTAGGGACTGGTGTGAGTACTGCAAGAGCAGCTCCTGGGATGAGTTCCCAGATCAACCATATATATCTTGGGTCCTTATGCCATGATCATGAGTACTTACAAGACTAGCACATTTTTAAAACTACTGGTAGGGGTATGGGGTGGCACATGGATTAGCATCCTTCTTACAAAAATCTGCACATAAGATGCAAGGAATTCTAATTCTAAATACAGAAGTTGGAACACAATAATCTATATGGCAATTATAATCAATACTAATAGTAAGTATGGGAATACTTCAAATAAATACTTTTTTCTTTAAATCATGGAGGTGAGGTATATAAGGCCATTGTTTTAGTGGTGCACCCAAGTCAGGAAAAGGTTGACCAGACCAGGATGGGAAGAAAAGGATGAGTAGTAATCTGTTGAAGGGGAGGGAATAGCCACCCTAATGAAATTACAGATCCATCTAAGTAAAATGTTGGATTCCTGTTGATCTATTCATACTTTCTTACCTATACTTCCTTGTGTATAACATCACATATTTCTGAGTCATCTGAATGAGTTTCGTAGTCATAAAAAAGGAAAGCCAGTCAGTTCACATGGAAACTGAATCCATAGCCATTAAAATTTCTTAAAAACCACAAAAGTAGCCACTGCCAAGGGGGAATAGAAAACAATCAAACACATAAAAACAAAAGGAAAACTCTTGGCCTTTAAGGTAGTAAAAAAAAAATGAATTAACAAAATATACAGAAGAAAAGAAAATCCTTTTATGTCTCCTTTTTCCACCTGAAGCTTGGTTATCCCTCCCTTCCTCCCTCCACTCCTTCCTTCCTTCTTTCCTTGCTTTCTTCCTTCCTTCCTTCCTGTCTTAAATATATATGTTGATCTGGTCCTGATGACTGAACCTGGTATCACCTCACAGTCATCTTTCCTAATTCCTTGTTTACTTTATAATTCTCTTTTAAAAAGTTATGGAACAGTAACATCACAATCCATTAATATAATACAATTTATTTAGTCATTTTCTTTTAGGCTGTTTCCAAATTTTTGCTATTACAAATGGAGCATCTAATTTGTCTGGCTTGGTTCTCTTTTCCTTTTTATGATGTTTTTGGCATAAAGTTCTAGTAATGAAATTACTGTGTTGAAAGGTGGAATCAATTTTGTGATTTTTGCTTCATATTCTCATGTGGCTCTGCAAAATGCTTTTTACTAATCTAAAGTTCAACCATCAAGAGTGACTATTTCCCCACGGTTCTACCAACATTAGATTTTACCTTTTGGGTTTTTTTCCCTATTCCATGTCATTCTAGTAAGAAAGTGCAAGATGGTATCTTAAGGTTGTCTTGATTTGAATTTATCTGATTATTAGTGAATTAATGCAGTTTTTAATGTGGTTATTAACAGTTTGTGTTATGGTCTTAGAAAGTTCGTCCTTGGAGCTTCATATACATATGTTTATACAAATTTATATACATACATATATACACATAAATATATATACACACACATATCAATTCCTTATAGAGTCTGTATTTCAGACCTTTATCAGATATATTTATTTCAAATATTTTTCCCAACACATTTTTCTTTTAATTTTAGACTTCTTTTTTAGTTATACAAAATCCTTTAATCTTTGCAAAATCAAACCTACTGATTTTTCTTTTAATAATTTCTTCTAATTGTTAAAAAATGTCCCTCCTCTCCAAAGATGAGACAATTATATCATTCTTTTTTCTCCCAATTTATTTACTCATTTTGCTTTTTGGAGAGCAGTTGAGGTTAAGTGACTTGCCCAAAGTCACATAGCTAGTAAGTGTGTCAAGCCTCTTAGGCTGCATTTGAACTCAGGTCCTCCTGACTCCAGGGCTGGTGCTCTATTCACTGCACCACCTAGCTGCCCCTTTTTCTCCCAATTTAAAAAATTAAATAAAATGACTCAGTTAAAGTTTGTTGTGGTATACAGTAAGTATAGAAACAAATCTATTTGGGATGTGGGGAGTAGAAATACATAGCTACACAATTTTTGCAGCATTTTGTGCCAAAAATTGATTCTACTTTTCAGTTGTTTTTTAAATACAATAGATATTAGAGTGGATTTTTAAATACAAAGTAAATCCATCAAAATTGGGGGCTGTTTTATTTTTGTCTTTATATCCCCAATACCTAGCAGAGTGCTTTGTACACAGTGGGCACTTAATAAATGTTGAATTACGAAGCAATAATTCCTTATATACATTTACTTCCATTTCTGGGCTCCTCTATTTTGTTGATCTATTTTTCTATTATTTTTCTAATACAGAATGGCTTTGCCCCTAATTATAATTTTTTCTTGACATCTGACAGTGCAAACTACTTTTCGCTAGTTTTCTTATACTTTTTATAGTTTTAATCTTCTGTAATATTTTGATTAGTGCTACATTAAATCTATATGGTAATGACATATTGATTTTTGTTTTCAGTTTCATTTTTAACTATATTTACTTGACCTAAGAGGAATCTTGGAGTAAGGAGCGGATAGAAAGCCAGCCTTGACATAAGAAAGACCTGGATTCAGGTCCTACTTCTGACATATAATGGTTATATAACTTTGTTGGACAAGTCCCTTTTCTCTGTGCCCTAAGTAACTCCCTAAGGCTACAAAGTTGCAATAAGGTTAACTCACCCAGTAGCTCCCTACACCAATGAAATCAGAGGTCCTCTCTGGCCTCCCCTAAACACATGATGTCCCTTTACTTGTTATGAAAGTTAGGCTGCTAAATCTGGTTAATTCTGCCTCCTTAACATTTCTTGAGTCCCTTCCCTTCTCTTCACATAATTGTCAATGGATATTCCAAAGGCACAAGCCTGCCCATGTGACTATAATGCTCAAAAACTTTCATTGATATTACCACAAGATAAAACAGAAAAACATTACCCTGTGCTTTATGCCTTCCTGCCTTATTTCATACTACCTACCCTCCTTCACCAATACTTTGTTCCTATCAAACTGTCCTATGAGCTATTCCCTGAACTTTATACTGGAACTTATATCTCTGCTCATTCCTAGGATGAACTCCCTTCTCATCTCTACTTCTTAGAACCCTCAAGTTCAAGACAGGACCTCAAACTATTTTATGAAGCAGCAGTCATCAAAATCATTTTTTATTGGTTTAAAAATAGAAAAATAGAACAATGAAACAGACTAGACATGAAAGAATCAGAAATAACTGAACTCAATAGTCCAGTGTTAGATAAACCCTAAAACACAAATTACCTGGAAAACAGTTGACTGTTTGATAAGAGTTGATCTGAAAACCAAATGAACAAAAGAAGGTAGTCAGAAATTATGCTTAGACCTCTACATTGTACTACCTGCCACAATAAATCCAAAGTGGACAGGTGACCTGAACACTAACAATGTTGCTATAAAAAAATTAAAAGAAAACCATATCGTATCTTTCACAGCTATAGCCAAACACAGGTTGGAAGAAATAGCAAAGATACAGTATTTTGACTATATGAAACTGAAAAGCTTTTGCATACACAGAATTAATATATCTAGGATAAAGAGGGAAGAGGGCAATTAGGAAAAAACAACCCTTATTTTTTATCAAATATTTATGATAAAGGTTTCATATCCAAGATATAAAGACAACTTATGCACATGAACAGTTCTCAAAAACAGAATTGTGAAGTATTAACAACCATAAGGAAGAATGTTACAAATGTGACAAATAAAAATAAATATGAATTAAAACAAATAAATAGAAATACAGAACTCTGAACTTTCACTTTACACACAGGAAACTGATGAAGAAAAAAGATGAGAACAGGGAGTGTTGGAGAGACTGTCGAACGACAAGTCCACTAGTGCATTGTTGGTGGAGCTGTGAATTGGTACGCATATACACATACGTATATATTCACACATATCTATATAAGCACACATAACATATATGTGTGTGTGGTGGGGGGCTGCAGCTAGACGGCTCAGAGGACAGAGTGCTGGCCCTGGACACAAAGATTCATCTTCCTGAACTCAAATCTGGCCTCAGACACTTACTAGCTATGTGACCCTGAGCAACTCAACCTTGTTTTCCTCAGTTTCCTCATCTGTAAAATGAGCTGGAGAAGGAAATGGCAATCCCTTCCGGCATCTTTGCCAAGAAAATCCCAAATGGAATCACAAAGAGTCAGACACAACTGAAAACAACAGCAATATACAGGTGTGTATATACATATATACATGTGTGTTAAATTGAATTAAAGGGAAGGCAGAGATCATGTCTTAAATATCTTTTTATCCTCTCACTTCTAGCAGAGTCCATTATAGAGGATAGGTGCTTATTAAAAAGTTGTTGAATGATGGAAACATTGCTGGAATGGTAACAATTGGAATTGTATCTGCAGGATTTATTTCACCTGGTTGTTTTGATGATGAAATGAGATAATATATATGCAAAGCACCTTTCAAACTTCACAATGTTAAATAAATGCCGTCTATCATTATTATTCAATAGAAATAAGGGAGTTTGAACAGGCAGGTTTAAAGGAAGATCTCTATTTTCAGTCTTTTTGGACACAGCTGATTTGCTATTTTTTTTTCAGCCATCAGCTACACATAACTGTCTACTGCAGCAGTTCTCAACCTATGGGTTGCGACCCCTTTTGGGGATTGAATGACCCTTTCACAAGGGTAGCCTAAGATCATCAGAAAACACATATTTCTGATGGTCTTAGGAACCAAGACACCACTCCTCTATCTGTCTCCAGGCGGGTCTGCCCACATGCAGATATGCCCACATACAAGTATTAAAGGGTCGCGGCATTAGAAAGGTTGAGAACCACTGGTCTAGTGACTGCCAGTAGAAAAGGTGCCAAACATCGCATTCCATTTGAATTTTAAAGATTTATGGCTTTACAAAGATCATCTCTACTAAATGCATTCATTCTCTGCTATCTCATTGTGGCATGGGGGTGACCATGGATTCTCAAAGGCTATGCTGGCAGAACATAAACTCAGGAAGGTCCAACCACACAGGGATGGTTTAAAGAACTGCCCAAAGACCTGTGTGTCTGTCATTTGAGGCCTAGTCTAGTTAAATGTGAAGAGACCAACTGGACCTTGATGAACTTTTCGGGACATTGGATCTCACAAGGCTCATTTATTGAGGTACAAAGGGCTCTACTCTGCTGGAAGAGAACATTTTCTTGAGCCCCAGGGTCCTGAAAGTTTTTGTGTCCCTCCTTGCCCTGGTAGCTTCATTCTCTTTGTCAACTCATTATAATTTACCTGTTGTTTCATTATTAAACAATGAAGTGACCCACTTCATACTAAGCTGATCCATTTCCATTCCAATGTGTTAATGAAACATCTTTTTTCCCCCCAGAAGACATCATTAAAATACGTTCCAAAGGCATACTATCTTCCCTCTGTGAAATCAGAGCCAGGACCTGCAACAAGACCAGTCTACAGATACTACAAATTATGGTAGATTATAGACAGGAAATCCTTCAAATGATTTTGTAATCTTTGGCAGATGTTTCACTGTCAGATCCTTAGGTGAAATATCTGTGATGAAATACTGAAGGGCCATGAAACAATTCTTCTTCAGGATCTCTCTGTTCCTTAATAGCAAAATGGAAGCCACCAATTCAAGCAATGAGAGCTCCCATTGTGTAGAATGTAGGCACATGTGTAGGCAGTTCCAGATTTTTAAAACCTATCCTTTGCTATTAATGAAATTTAAACATCATTTAACAATTATTCAATCAATAAGTATTTATCAATAATCTAGATATACCAGTACTATGCCAGGCCCTAGAGATGCAAAGGCAAAAAAGAAACAGCCTCTGTTTCTGGAGATTTTACATTTTATGGAGAGAAACATGTGCCCATATAAAGACATACAAAGTAAACACACAGATTTAGGATAAATTGGGGAAGTAGCTATCAAATGAAAGGAGATCAGGAATGGACTCAGGAACACTTAAGCTGAATTCAATGATAAAGCTTTGAAGAAACTTTAAATAAGATGATATTTTCTAAGTTCTTCATTTTAAAGATGAAGAAACTAAAGCCTAGAGAGATGAAAGACCTTCCCAGAGTTACACACTTAGCAACTACCAGGACTGAGATTTGGACCCAGGTCCTATGATGCCAAATCCACTGTTCGTGGTCTAATGTGGTCTAATGGGGAAAAAAAAGCAATTAAGATGGCTTTAGGAGTCTTAAGTTATTTGTTATAGACATATCACTTACTATTAATTAGTTCAACTCAATTCAACAAACATTTATTAAACACTTGTATAAAGAGGTCTACATTAAGAGATAGCTTACTTCCATGGAACTTAACAGCTCCTTGGGAAAATGAGACACACAGGCCTGCATATAGACCAGGACCACGGGGAAAAAGTTGAGTCAAAACTTTAATGGTAAGAGATTTGGCCTTATACTGTAAGCAAATTTATAGGATTTAGACCTGGAAGGGACCTGAGATGTTATCTAGTCACCATGAATATTTGGCATAGTTACTCTAATGCTGGAAAGACATTTTTAAGTAAGTCTGGTGCGATGGGAGAAATTTAGGGAAAGGAAAAAAATAAAGAGGTCCTGGATAACTCCTGCAAAATTATTCTGTTTATTCCATATATACCATATATATATGTGTGTGTGTATGTGTGTGTGTGTGTGTGTGTGTGTGTGTGTGTATACACACACTATATATACCATATATAGTTACAAGGTGGAATGCTGAGGTGCTTTGGGCTATAAATTCAGATATCTCCCAATCACTAGAATTCTTGGAGGAAAAGATAGATGGTTACTTTGTGGGATACTGAAGGGGTGGGTGTGGGTGTGGTGTGGAACACACGCTTATACCAGAAGCTGTCTGAGGAACCTTCCAACTGAGATATTCTGTGCTTCTCTGAGACAAAGAATGAAAAATAAGCATTTTTCATACATTTTACCAGCAAAATCTACTCTGTCACTGAATGTCAGACATTAAGCTGTGATAACCATTTTGGCTGATCCCTTAGATAGAGAGCAAGAATGACACTTCATTTATCTGGAGTTCATTTATCTGGTAACATTGGTGGTGTTATATATAAATGAAACTAAGAAATTGACCCCAAAGCAATATCTACATATTCAAAATAAGGATCACAGAGGTAATAAACCTTTTTTTAAAAAAATTATTTACTTCTCTATTTAATTTCTTTGTATGTACCTATTTATTTGTTTTTTTTTTAATTTATTCACTCTATTCCTTTACTCATGTATGTATGTGTGTATGTATGTATATGGTTGAGTCTTCCTCCCTAACTAATCCAGGCTAGAAATATAGGGGCTACTCATAAGTATGATCCCAATACATACTGGCTTGGGATTTTTCAACCTGCTCCATTTTCAACCTGTGCTAGTTTGCCTCCTTTAGGCAAACCGGTTCCTCCATCCCCTCCCAGGGGTTTACCATATTGGTGGTAGATAGTGTAAACACTCCTGATATCCACCAGTCCCAGCCTCCCCAGTGTCAGGGATTACACCATGTTTGGCATTTTACTCAAAGGAGAGTCTCTCAAGTTGAAACAGTCTATTTTTCACTTCATTCTAGAAAGCTTGGCCTTCTGGCTTCCTAGCTAATAATTGTTTAGAGGGCTGTGTGTGTACATATATGTGTTGTGTGTACATGTATGTGTATGTAAGTATGGTGGAGAGATATCAGAGGCATGCATGTTAGTATACTGATGTCAGCAACAAAAATTAACAGTTGACAACAAAAGCAAACACAAGAACTCAGAAGTACAGTAATCCAATTTTCAACATTAAAATTTTTTCTACATTTTTAATGTAGCAAAAAAGCAACTTTGCACAACTCTCCAGTCCCAAAGATCATCTACATTATTATGTAAGACCATATTTGATCTTCATAATGATGAAGTTGAACCATCCAGAAAAAGTTAAATTTTCACAGAATCACAGTCTTAGAGTTGGAAGGAGCTTCACTATCATCTGATCTAATTCTTTACCTTGCCAGAATTCCTTCTACAACGTGGTTAGTCTCTCTAGACATACGCTTTCTCTATCTCCGTCTCCATTTCTGTCTCTCTCTCTCTTCCTCTTTCTTTGCCTCTCTGTATCTCCTTCCTCCCTTCCTGCCCAGTTCTTCTCCAACATGTTTAACTTCTCTTTCTTGATCTCCTTTGCTGGTTTAGCATCTTTGTTTTACCCTCTAACTATGACTGTCCCCCACCCAGGTTCTCTTTTCAGCCCTCTTCTCTTTCTACACTCTATCCCTGGTGAACTCATTAGCTCCCCTGAGTTCAATTATCACTCTGATGAAGATAATTCCCTAATCTAATATCCAGACCTCGTTCCTTTGAACTTCAGTCCCTTATCCCCAACTGCCTACAGGGCATCTCTACCTAGTTGTCCCACTGGCATCTCAAAACAGAACTCATCAACCTCACCCCACCCCACCCCCACCTGCCTCTCCTTCCAACTTCTCTGTTTCTGTTGATGGCACCTCATCATTTCCCCTAGTCCCTGAGGCTCAACCCCCAAGCATCATCTTTGGCTCTTACCTCTCCTTTACCCTCCTGGTTCCATACCTTGCCAAGTCTTCTCATTTCTATTCCTACCATGCTCAGAACCCATCTATCTTCTTTTTCTCCCACACATTGCTATCATATACTGGTTCAGGCTTTTAAAATCTCTCACTTGGTGATGAAATTTTCCTATATTGTACTGCGCTGTGCTGTGTTGCATTGTTGGATTTTATTGCATTGTGTTTTGTTGTGCTTATGGCAGCCTCAACTCCTATCCCCCTCTTTCATCTTTCCCCTCTCCAATCCATCATTCAAAGAACTGCCAAAATAATTTTCCTAATGCACACGTCACTCTCTGACTCAAAAACCTATTTTCTAAAGGAAAAAATACAAACTCCTTAGACTGGCATTTAAAGGCTTTCACAATCTGCCACCAATCTGTGATTCCAGTTTATTTCACACTGTTCCTCTTCACAAACTGCTACCCAATCAAACCGGATTCCTAACTGATCCTTCATCTTACCTTACACCCCCCAATCTCTGAATATTTGTGCAGACCATTCCCGAGCCCACAAGGTACTCTCTCATTTCCATCTCACAGATCATTTCTCCTCCTTAATAAAGGACCGATTTAGGTACCACTTCTTCCATGAATACTTCCGTGACATCCCAGCTGCAAATGATCTGTTAAACCTCAAATTTTTTCAACAGCACCTTATATCTCAGTATTTCCATTGTCCCTATCACATTCTACCTTGTATCACACTCTCTCTTGCATCACATTTCATGGTATATGTCAAATCCCTTTGATTAGATTGGAAATAAATCCAGGGTAGGGTCTGTTTCCATTTTCATCCCTGCCTTCAGGGTCTAGCACCGTACCTTGCACTTAATAAGTCCACAATAAGTCTTTGTTGAATTGAGTTGTTTAATTTTCCCTTCTCATGGGACATAATGAGAGCCTTTGTGGTGTAGGGTTATATAAAACCATGAGTAAGAAGTATTGGATTTAAATCTTGCCTCTGCCACTTACTAGTGATATAACTTTGGACAAATCATATAATCTGTCTAAACATCATTTTCCTCACTTGAAAAATGAGGGTAGAAATCAGTGCACTATCTTCCTCGTTGTGAAAAAACTCCTTTGTTAGTAGCTACATAAAGAATTTTCTTCTCAAGGAAAGTAGTTCTAGAATTAATATGTTCAATATACTCTGTTTAATAAGGCAGGTACAAAGAGATGATTTCTATTTGGATTTGTGTTTCGGGGGAAAGAGGTAAAGGACAGTGACAGAGTTGGGGAGAAAGCAACAATAAGGTATTTAAAAAACAGAAAATAGAAAAAAGAAGTTACTAGCTTGTTAAATATAATACATATTTTCTTTAAAAAAACTAGCTAACAAAAGTTTACAATTTCATATACAAGCTCTTTTTGTTCTCTTTATATTCAAATGTTTGTTAAGTTCTTAATAAAATATAATTTTAAATGATTAATAGATTTTAGAAAAAAAACATATGTTTTTATATATATGTTTTAGAGTTTTAAGTTCAGACACCTGGAAAATTCACTTAGGTGGAACTCTTCATTTACAGTGTTAGATGAAAATAAGCTCTTGCTTCACTTAAATGAATTTCAAGAGACCTAGACTAACTGCATTGGGTTCATAGAAAACAATTCCAAACACCTTTTCTACAGTGAGTAAATCATGGCCATCGCTTGAACCTTGTGCTTGACTAGCCAACAGCATAGGAAAGAAACTAATGAGAAAGAAGGTAGCTTTGACTTTACCATCTGGTAGTAAAGAATGAGGAATCACAAAATGTTAGAAGTGGAGGGGTCTTCAGAGGCCATTTCATCCAACCTGCACCAGATCTAGAATCTCCTCTACAATGTCCCCAACAAGGAGTTATCCAACCACCACTTAAAAACTTCTAGAAAGGGGAAACTTACTACTTTCACCCCTGCAGCCCCCATTCCCCACTGCCAGGATGTCCAACAACAATAACAGTAACAAGCTTTTGTTAATCACTTATGTGTCAGATACTGTTCTGAGAATACAAATACACAAAGAAAGAAAGATGGTCCCTGCCTTCAAGGAGCTGACATTCTAAAGGGGAAGGCAATATACAAAAGGGGGCAGAGAAGAAGGGGGTGAAAGTATCCAGTATAGGGGCAAAGTAGAAAAAGTCCTGTGGAAATGAATCAGCAGCACAACCTAGCGAGGAATTAAAATATGATGGACCTGGATTTCTTTAAATGGCAAATTCTGGAAGGAACCAGCCAATCAGAGAAAGAGGTTGCAGGGTCAGAGTGGGACTTCCAAGGTGGAAGTAGTCCAGAGATGGAGTGAAGCTCCAGGATGAAGAGGCTTCTAGAGCATGGTAGAGAAAGTCCTTTGGAGATAAGTCAGCTGTGCAGTCTGATAGATGTATAACTCATTCCACTTGGGGACTAATTATCCTGGTTAGGAGATTTTCTTTTGCACTTATCCAAATGGAACATGACTTCTCTGTAGAGTTTCCCTTGACAACATTTTCCAATAAACTTATTTCCCACAAGGAAATATATGGACAGGAGACCTGATGATTCTATATGTCTCATCAACACATGAATTCCCCATGTGAGGAAGGCAGAGAACTAGAATGCCTCTATCAATTTCTATGCATACCCCTCAATTCTACCTTAATGTCTACTTGGCTGTTGTTCAGCAGTTTAGTCACATCTGACTCTGTGACCCCATGGACAACAGCACACCAATACGGTCCATGGAGTTTTCTTGGCAAAGACACTGGAGTGTTTTGCATTTTCTTTATCAGTGAATTAAGGCAAACAGAAGTTGTGACTTGCCTAGGGTCACACAGCTAGTGAGAGTCTGAGAGTGTTCCTGCCTATAGGCCCAGTGCTCTACCCACTGAACTACCTAGCTGCCTTCCTCCCTACCCCCTGCCACTATATAGTAGTTGCTCACCAATGCCACCCTTGGGAAGTGGACAATTCTACTGGGAAACTCTTCCAGACCCAAGGAAACAAATGCCTGAATTTATAACTTGTCAAGTTGTTACAATGACTAGTCTCTCACACTGTTCAGGGTCTGCCCTGTGACTTGGTCCTGAGGTCCCTCTTTAATATGCTCCTCCATTTTCTTTTTTTAAAAAAATTTTTATGTTGAAGCTATTTTCTTTTTTCTTCTTCTTTTTTATTAACTGATTTGTTTATTTACTTTTAGTTTACAAGATTCAGTTCCACAGTCCCTTGAATTTCAGATTTTCTTCCCTCCCTACTCCCCCCCCCCACCCCCATGGTAGCATGCAATCAAGTATAGGATCTGCAAATACTTTCACACTGGACATTAGTCTGGTTGTATAGAAGGGTTGTAACCAATGGAGTGAACAATGGGAAAGAAGAGACAAAACCAAACATGGAAAGAACGAGAGCATGTAGGTTGCTTCAGTCTCCATTTAAATTCTGTTCTTGTAGGTATCTCCTTCCATCCTGAGACTTGTAGAGTTGTCTTATAACTGTGCATTGCTGAGAAGAGTCCAGTTTATCAAAGTTGGTCGTAACACATACGATGTGTCTGTGATTGTGTACAAATTCTTCCTGGTTCCGCTTTCACTTAGCATCAGTTTG
Organism: Pseudochirops cupreus; assembly: GCA_028627135.1. NCBI lineage: Eukaryota > Metazoa > Chordata > Mammalia > Diprotodontia > Pseudocheiridae > Pseudochirops > Pseudochirops cupreus. Next base: position 318,915,318 of record CM053580.1, on the reverse strand, counting down.
TATAGGCCTCTCCAGGTGAATATGAAGACCATCTCTTCCCCATTTCTTATAGCACAATACATATAACACAATCCATTACATTCATATACCACAACTTGTTTAGCCATTCCCCAATTGATTGGCATCTCCTTAATTTCCAGTTTTTTGCCACCACAAAGAGAGCTGCAATAAATATTTTTGTGCATATGGGTCTTCCTCCCACTTCTATGATCTCTTTGGGGTACCACCCCAGAAGTGGTGTTACTGGGTTCCTCTATTTTCTTAAGGCATCGGATACACTGGATACCTCCTACAAGCCCCGTGGTACAGAGACATCAGAATGTGAGAAGAAGCCCAGGTTGGACTCATGGAGTAAAAATCTCTTCAGTTTTCTTTCACCACAAATTAAACACCCAGCTTTGTCAGGAACATTAGACTCCCTCACTACCCTGTTCTCCTTAGTGGAGAACACTCTTAGGTCTGGCTTATCTTCTACAGGTTTTGGAGTTGAGAGAGAGAATGAGGAAGAAGATATAGGATGTGATTCTTCCCCAAGCACTGTCCTCCTCTGGGACCAGCCACTTCAAGTGAGGGCAGTTTGGTGTAGTGGATAGAGAGCTGGTCTTGTAATTAGAAAGATCTGGGTTCAAGTGCCACTCCTGACAGGTCCTGGCTGTGTGTAAGTCACTTACCCTGGTTGGTGCCTTAGAAGCAAGGCTCTAAATTGCAGAGAGAAGGTGCTGCTCTGCATTGGTTGAGGCAGAACTGCCCCAAGAGCTCCCTACACTGATGAAGTCACAGGCCTAGTGAATAAATAATAATTATAGCTGACATTTGCAAGAGAGACAATTGTACACAGTAGATGGAGCATTGGACTGGGAGTCAGGAAGTTCTGGGTCTGGGTCCCATCTCAGCCATGTTTACTTTGGAATCCTTACCCAGCACTCACACATCTCATACTACTCCCTTCACACATGCTACACCCGCTCAAACTGTCCTACTCTATATTTCTTTCTCCTATTCAACATTCCATCTCCCATCTTTGGGTTTTTACACAGGCTATTACTAATGACTGGAATTCCCTTTCTCTTCACTCCTTTTAGAACTTGTAGCTGTCTTCCAGGCACAGCTGCGGAATCACCTCCTCTGTGAAACCTTTACAAATTCCACAATTAGAGTTCTCTTCTTTCTCCATCTACATTGTATTTATTTGTAGGTATAGAACATGTATCTCACCCCTTGAGGGCAGATTTAGTTTGCAGTTCCTAATAATTAACAGAGTATCTGGCATATGTTGTTGTTCAGTTGTTTCAGTTATGTCTGACTCTTCATGATTGGAGTTTTCTTGGCAGAGATACTGGAGTGGTTTATCATTTCCTTCTCTAGTTCATTTTACAGATGACAAAACTGAGGAAAATAGGATTAACTGAGTTGCCCAGGGTCACACAGTTAATGTCTGAGGCTAGATTTGAACTTAGGAAGATGAGTCTTCCGGATTTTGACCTGGCACTTTATCCATGTGGCATCTAACTGTCCCAAGTATACAGTCAGGGCTTTAAAAAAAATTTACTAAAATGCATTCTGGCCCTGAATCTGCTACTATAATAGTAGAGAAAATTTCTATAGTACTTTATGCTTCATACAGTGCTTCCCTGAAAATATTCCTATCAGGCTGTGCGAGTTATATAATAATAATAATAATAATACCTATTTTACAGATAAGGAACCTAAGGCTCAGAAAGGCTAAGTGACAGAACCAGTACTCAAATCGTACTGCGTAAATGACTTCCCTGTTATCTGCCTCAGTTTCTCCATCTGTAAAATGAGCACATTGGGCTATAAGTCTAGTTTGGCCCATAAGTCTAGTTTGGCCCAAGCATTCTATGATTCTGTTTTTCTCATAACAAAATGAGATGCCCACTAAAAGGAAATGTCACAACTGCTAGGTCTGTTACAAAATGAATAATGCTGGAGAGCTGGTGTTGCTCTAATTAGAATCACTGTAGCTTCCCTAGAGTACAGTGAGAGTTTATCTGGAGTTTTAGAATCTGGATTAATTGAATATTAAAAAATAAATGCTTATTTAGGCTCCCATGTGTGCACGCACATGTGTGTGTACACGTGCGTGTGTACCCATGTGCTGCACATGCATGTGTGTATAAACAGAAAAGCTGATCTGGAGGAATGCAGTCACAAGCTTATGGTCAAAAGAACAGTTAAAAATGGGTCTAACACTTTCCAGCTGGTTGGCATTTGGAAAACACTGTCTATACAATGTCCTCTTTTAGCATGACCCTACTAGAATCTGTTTTCTAAGCAGCTGCTAAATGATGTAAACAATGAAATACCAAATTAAATGATTATCCTTTAATTCTCCAATTGGATCTAATTTAGAGAAGGCCGAAATGTGCATTTTCAATATTTAGCATGTAGGCTGGCACATGACTTACAGTTGCACACCTTCCAGGCCATTCACCTGAACACTAGGCCCAACCCAGGCAGACAGTTAACTATTTAACAATATGAGCAAATGAGAAAGTCTTATTAACAAAAAAGAGGGTTCAATTTCTTGATGAAAAGGCAAATACTGCCATCTCTTCACTAAATTTAAAACAATACATGCATGCTAAATTCACAGGGTCATAATGGATCAAGAGTTGAAAGAGGCCTCCAAGGTTATCTGGCTCAACTTTCTCGTTTTACATCTGAGGAAACTGAGGCCCAGAGAAGTTAAGATACTTGCTCAAGGTCACATAAGTGTTAGTAGCAGAGATAGAATTTCAATTTGTGTCCTTTGATTTAAGTTTATCACTCTTTCTGCTGCACTACTGTATGCTGAATAAGTGTTCGAATGATAAATAAAAGAAAGTTCAGCCTTCAGGACTGGCTAATCATCTGCAATCAAAAAAAAATTTACATTTAATCTAATTTTGAGTAGTTCATTTAATTATGGTCAACTTTCAAAATGTTAGAATTTACGTCATTTGGCAAAGTATAGCTAAATCAAGAAAAAGATATAAGATACAGTTACTAATGTACATATAAATAGACATAACTGTATAGACCCTCTCTCAGTTATGAAAATTCAGCTAAGTGGCACAGATAGAGCATGGGATTTAAAGTCAGGAAAATGTGCATTCAAATCCAGCCTCAGACAGTTGCTAGTTCTGTGACTCTGGGCAAGTCACTTAATTGCTATCTCCCTCAGTTTCCCCATCTGTAAAGTGGGAATAATAATTGCATCCACTTCCTAAGGTTGTTGTGAGGATAAAATGACATACAATTTGTAAAGTGCTGTGAATAGCAGGAGATAATTCCTGGCACATACTTAATAAATACTTATTGGGAAAAAAAAGGAAAAATCAAGATGCAAATATCTTCTACATAAAAAAACCAGTTGCACACGGATCTTCTCCCTCTACCCAGTTCATGATCACTCAAGCTGCTCTTCTCTCTCTTCCCTTTTGCCCTTCTAACCAACTTGTTCTGGATGGCATTCAAGCTGCCCAATGTCAGCTGGTGAATAGTGAGAGCAAATGTGAGGTCCATTGTCTCTTCTGCACCACCTCCTTTCTTCCTCCTAAGAGGGATCCTTCATGCGTTCTCCTTTTTAGTGTCTTTCACCATTTAGAGGTCAGTTAATTTCTGCCTGATGCAGATGAGTAGGCAATCTCTTTCCCAGACATTAGGGACTGCTTATTTCTAAAGTGAGAAAGAAAGATGCTTTTACGGAAATCTGTGTTGCAATGAAATATAGCCTAACAGTTCTGAAAGTGATGAGATGCTTCTGGTACCTGGATTCAGGATCTAGAAAGCATAGAATTCATAAGATTTTAGAAAGTGAAGAGACTTACAAATAATCTATTCTAATTCCTTGATTTTAAGATAAAGAAACTGATGCCCAAAGAGGTTCAGTAACTTGTCCAGTCATACAGGTGGAAAAGTGGCAGGATTTGAAGAAAAACTCAAATCTTTTGACTATATTCTTACCCAACATACAAAATTTTCCTGTATGAACAGTAAATATATTTGCGTTGGACAAGTATTTGAACTTTTTTCACATATACAATGGAATAATTAATCCTGTTGTTCTTTTCAGTCATGTTGACTTTTTGTGACCTCTTTTAGGGTTTTCTTGGCAAACATACTGGAGTGGTTTGCTATTTTCTTCTCTAGCTCATTTTACATGGAAACTGAGACATCCAGGGTTAAGTGGCTTGCCCAGGATAACACAACTAATAAGTGTCTGAGGCCAGATTTGAAGGCAGAAAAAAAGAGTCTTCCTAACTCTGAGCCTGGCACTCTATCCAACATGACACCTAACTGCTTAATTAATCCTGTAAAATACCTACTTCCTAAAATGTGTAGAATAATGAATCAAAAACCACTCTGACTCCAAAAATAATTTGTGAGCTCAAAGAAAACAAAAGCTAGACTTCAGTAAATAAAATTTTTAAAATGATACGAATAGTCCAAGGATGGTGGTTTTATCAAGTGATTTGGGGTTCTGGCACTTTCTGTGCCCTAGGATGAGAAGAGATGTTAGTTTACTGAAAAAGATCCAACATTCAAACTGATAGAGCAATTTATTCACACTCAAAATTCATAGAGTAAGAAAACATCATTTCTTACTACCGTGTTATAAGAAATGAGGAGCAGACAGACTTCATAATAACTTGGAGAGACTTATATAAACTGATGCTGAGAGAAAAGAGCAGAACCAGGAGAAATTTATACACAATCACAGACACAACGTATGTGTGACAACTAACTTCAATAGACTGGGCTCCTCTCAGCAATGTAAGGTTATAAGACAACTCCAAAAGACTCATGATCAAAAGAGATATCCACATCCAGAGAAAGAGATGCAGAGTCTGAATGCAGATTGAAACAAACTACTTGCTGTGTTTCTTTTTCTTGTTTTGTTTTGTTTCCTCTTTCCCACTAATCATTCCATCAGTTATAATCCTTCTTTACAACCTGACTAATGATTAATGTGAAGATATTTGTAGATCCTCTATTTGAGTGCATGCTGCCATGATGTGTGGGGGAAGGAAGAGGAGAAGGAGGAGGAGAAAATCTGAAACTCAAGGGACTGTGGAACTGAAAGCTGTAAACTAAAAGTAAATAAACCAATTTAATTTTAAAAAAGAAAATATCATTCCTATATTCTATTTATGATTTAAAAAACATTCCACTGGCTTCTCCCTACATGTATCTCTTTTGTACACGTGACATAGTAGCCTTCCCTGACTTTCCTTTATGTTCTTTCCTCTTACATCCTTCCTCTCACAGAGAGGAAAATGATCCTATCCCTCTAGAAGTTGTATTTCTAGATCTATGGGATGTTTGTCAGAAGGGCCTTTTCCCCTCCTATTGCATACAGGTTTTGTGCAATAAACATGGACTCTAAAAAATCCTGGGCCCACAGAAGTGATCCAAATGTATTTCTCAGGGCACATGAAAGGACTCCCATTCTACCCTTAGTTAAACTTTTCTTTGACCATGAAAGCAGGTCTTTCATTCTCAGATTATCATCAAAACAATGATACAGTACTTATGAGGAGCCTTTCTTGCTACACTAAGTAAACACATTGATCTTCCCTGAGTAGATCTTCCCTATCCCTCCCTCCACTCCCCCCCCCCCCCGCCCAAACCAGCTCATCTCTAGCTTTGGATTATGCCCAGCTCTTACAGTCTATGGCTTAGATCTTGAAGGGCTTCTAAACATACCAAACTCTCTGCCACATTTCCATGGATCTGGGATCTCATCAAGGTAGGTACTCTCTTCAACTTTATAGATTGTGTTCATTAATACTTGCCCATACTGTGTAACTCTTGTCCACAGACATGGACTCTGATTCATAACTACATGAAAATCCAGAATACAGCAATGTGGAATAATGGAAAGAACCTCCTCAACTAGGAGTCAAAAAAATCTGGTCGCTGTCCACTGGATAGCTCCACCTGGATCTCCAATTCACCATATCTAAAACTGAACTTACTATCTTTTCCCCTAAATATAACCCTCCTTCTAACTTGTCTTGTTCTGTTGAAGCCACCAAGTCATCCAAGTTTGTAACCTAGGAGCCTTCCTTAACCCTTTTAGTGCTTAGCCCACTGGATGGCATATAGTAGGCACTTAATAAATGCTAGTTGACTGATTCTCTCTCCCCCACCCCCATATCTGATCACTTGCTAGTTCTTACTGATTCTACCTCTACAACATTCTCTCCTCTTTCATCTTATCCCATTCCATCCCATTCTATCATGTCCCATCTCATCCCATCTCATTCCATGCTATTTCTTTCCATCCATATTTACTGAGCTATTAATTCTGAAAGCCTACCTTCAACAAATTTCTAGAAGCCAATTCTTTCAATAGCATTTTTCATCTGACTGAGAAAGTGAGGGTAGCAGTGCTAGGAAGAATGGGCTAACAGGGACATTTATTATAGAATTATAATCTATAAGAGAATTTAGGAGATCATCCAATAGAACATGAAATCCTAATAAAAAAGACATCTAAGTCATTCCCAAGAGATAGGTAATCTACCCTTATTGAAAAAGAAAGAGATGTTTCTGGAGCAGAGAATAAGTATCAAAGGAAGGATGCTAGAACAAAAAACAACTCAGTCTACCAAATAATGCATGAGCCACTAATGGCTGTAACTGATTCTGATGCCCTAATAAAATCTCACAAAAGATATCCTTGTGCTTTGTAAACAGCAAGTGAAAAACCCATCCCTAGCTCTCTGTCCCATATCTGCCCCTTCAAAGCAAGGGCTATGTGTGCAGTGTTTTAGGCCAATGAAAGGGAAAACAGATAATTAACAATGGCTATCTCTTCATCCCCCTTGCTCTGACTGTTGTTTGATCATTTCTGCCTTCTCTACTTGGGCAAATGACTATGCATCTTTGGAGGGTTTAGCAAAACTTCTATCAAGTTCCAAAGATGTGGTTGTTTCATAAAGATCTTAAGATTTCTGATAACATTTTGGAAATACCCCTTGTTGGAATGGCATTATCAGCACAATGATCCCTGTAGTTTCTTGATCAGTGTCTTGTGGACTCTTTAACCTACAGGTGGGTTATGCAATGTGGTAAGGTGGAATGTGTCTACAATGCCTGTGGAGTCTGAGCACCTGGGTTAAAACTCTGTCTTTGATGTTTCTTAATGATCTTAGGTAAGTCATTTAACTTATCACCCTCAGTTTTTTCATTTGTAAAATGAGGAGTTTATCTTAAAAAGTTTCTAAGGTCCTTCTTTTCCATTTATATAGTCTCTGAGTCTTATAAGGGGCTCTATGTATAGTTACATCTGTGGAATCTAATGGAAGTGTTTCAAATACATTCTATTTATATGATGCTCTTTCCCCCTCTCACCTCCTCCTCCCATACCCCAAATATACACACATTGCTGTAACGATACTGGGATTTGAAGATCTTCCACGCCCCTTGAGCTTGCTGATGTAGCAGGAAGGGGTGGAGCAAGAGAA
>CM053580.1:318862728-318907340 GCA_028627135.1 Pseudochirops cupreus | reverse complement strand
TTGACCACATGTGCTAACTTCATCACTACTGGGTTGGCTTTGACTTTCTGGTTTTGGGACTCAGTTTTCTGGTATTTAAATGAATGCACTATCTATATTTCTTATGTAGAGAGCCTGTTCCATTTTGTGATTAATAACTATATCAGCATATTTATAGTTACTGTAGGCATTGTGAATACTGCATTGCTGATACAATTGCCCAAGGTGGGAAATAAATTATCACTTAAAAGCCAAAACAACAGTACTGTAAATGGTTAGATTGACTGTCAACTTAGCTGTGTTTCATTCACATCCATCTCAATTTTTCTGTCTTTAGTTTTTACTTGTGAATATAAAAGCCCTCATAATTAATCCTAAATGTGCCCCTTGCTGTTTTACCCCCTTCATTACCCCATTGTAATGAAGCCATGAAAAACAATATAACATGTTTATATTTTAAGTATAAGCTTCTCCTTTTCTTCTCCTTGTGTTTTTCTTACGTGTAAAATAGTCTGGATGAGGAAAATGCTTTGTTCTTTAATACTGGGACAAATGGGAATTTGCAGGCTAAGAGGATAACAGCAATGCAAATAGGGAGATCAAGAAAGGAAATGTAAAATGACCCACTTATTAGAATCATCACTTGGGGAAGGGAAAGAAATTAACTTCTCACACAGTCTACAGATTTGCCCCCAGCTCTCTGCATAGATCATTGTAAGAGAATGGAATATGTTTCCATCCACGAGTCGGTTTGGAATGATTCATCATCCACACGACCAAGGAATGAAAGGTAGAGAAAACCAAAACCTCGAGCCTAGAGCTTTGGGCATGGAGGATTTAAGGCTTTTCAGGATTTAAGAAACAACATCCCCCTGTGCTTCACTCTCACCCCAGAGCATCCAGGCCAGGAAAGCTGGAGATTCCAGGAAGGAGGAAAATTAGTGATGGTGGATTTGATCATTGTGAGTATAAGATAGGCAGAGTAAGCAACAGAATTTCATAAAGGTGAATCTGGTGGGAATGTACAGTAATATATTGAAGGGGAGTCTATGCAAGGGAATTAGCAATTGTAATGTAATTGAAGCATGACATAATAAGAAACTGTAGGGAGTTTAGTGGCAATAGGAAAAGAAACGAAGGCATAGATATGAGACATTTTGAATTCATAAGCCACTAGTGTCTGTGGCTGATTCTGGTCCCAGCATAAAATACCAGGAGAGGCTTTCTTATCCTTTGTTAATTGAAAGAAAAACATTCTCAGTTCCCTCTTTTCCTACCCCCTTTTTCCATCAAAGCAAAGGGCTACTTGATGTGATGAGTAACTGAACTATGGTGAGTAGAGAGGAGATGTATGGGAGAGATACTGTGGAGGTAGAACGGCCACCAATCAACTGACTGGATAAAGGGGATGAAGAAAGAGTGAAGAGTCAAAGTTGAGTCTGGGGTTGAGAGCATGGGTGACTGGAAGGATAATGGCATCTCTGACAGAAACAGGAAAGGGGTAGGTTCCTGGTAAAAGAGGAGTTTTGTTTTCTCCATTGCCTAGCACAGTGTCTGGTACATAAGTAAATTACAGATGGTGGAATCTATAGGATTTGGTAACTTATTAGATAAAGGTGTCAAAGGAGAGAGAGCAATCACAGATGACAGATATATGGGAGAATAAGGATACCAAATACTCCACCTTTCTAATCTTTGACATATATGCATGTATGTGTATATACATACACATATGCATATAAAATACACAATCCTAAGGTCAGTTTATTTATTGATCACCCTACTGTATTTTCAGAATGGTGGCATGGAAAGTGTGTTAGTCTTAGGAATCAAGAGCCTTGAAGTCAACTTGTATTTCAGATATTTAACAGTAGCATGACCATGTTTGCATTACTTCACCTCTTACAGCCTTGGTTTCCTCAGCTGTATGTCAGTATGTGGAGGACCTGTGAGTTCACTGGCAGGAGAACTCCCTCTAATACAAACCTATAACTGCAGTGTTAGAGACCACCTGGAGGCCATACAGTATAAGCTCCTTGAGGATAAGAGTTCTTTCATTTTTTCTCTGTATTCCCAGAAGCTAGCATAGTACCCAACATAACAGGAGGCTAATGTGTCTTACTGATTATTGATTGAGTTAAAGTTTCTTCAATTAAAGTTTTCCTCAAGGTGACCACAGGCAGTACATTCAAAGGGTTGTTCTGTGGATAAAGAATAAGACTTAGTTTGTAAGGCTTCTAGAGGAAAATTATGATCAAGGGATGGCAGTCACTGGAAAGCAGACTGAAGTTCAACATAAGCAAGAATTTCCCCAATGATCAGAGCTGTCCAAACATGAAATAGGAGGTGAAATGACTTGCTCATTGTCACACCACTAGCAAGTGTCAGAGTCAGGATGTGAGTCCAGATCTTTCTGAATCTAGGCCTAGCTCTATCCTCAGTGCCTCAGCTTATAAAATGGGGATAACAATACACAGACTACCTACTTCCCCAAAAGTACCTTGTAAACATTACTAAAATATGAATTGTTATTATCATGACCATATTTTGGTTTTACTGCTTCACCAGAAATTCCTGTTTGCTACTTCAGCCCTTCTACTGACAGGCACAGACAGCCACTTCATGAATATGAACCTATTGCCTCAAAGCAGTGGTTCTCAACCTGTGGGTCGCGACCCCTGAGGGGAAGGTCAAATGGCCCTTTCACAGGGGTCACAGGAGTCACCTAAGACCATGGGAAAACACATATTTCCAGAAAACACGTATTTCCTATGGTCTAAGGAACCGAGACACGGCTCCTCTATCCATCTCCAGGCGGGTCCGCCCACATGCAGATACGCCAAGTATTAAAGGGTGGTGGCATTAGGAAGGTTGAGAACCCCTGCCTCAAAGAGCTCATGCATGCTCTTGTGAGGGCCTGTTCACCAAAATACACTTTCTAAATGCTAGTGATAATTACTATGACTTTAGGCCACACAAAAATTAAACAAATGTGTCTGCAGAGTAAGACTTCATTGCATTAGAGTAAACTCCAGCTGTACTTGCAGATATGCTAAATTTGCAGGGAAAGTGTGAGGGCGGAGGGGAGTCAAGACTCCGTGATAAATCATTCCTTACCTAATCGTTAATATCAATGCCAATAATGTTTTCATAGCATAATACCTGGCCCGTGATTTTTCTTGTTGTTCAGTAGTTTTGGTCATTGCCGCATCTGATACTGGTGCAACGTGCCTTTCCTTCTCCAGTGGATTTAGGCAAACACAGATTAAGGGGTCACACAGTTAGTGACTGTCTGCAGCTGAATTTGAACTCGGGCCTTCCTGACTGCAGGCCCACTGCTCTATCCACTGAGTCACCTGGCTGCCTCTACAGACTTTAAAATCCACATATTAATATTATCTATGTTATACTGTATTTTAATTTAATTTTTTTTTGTTAAACATTTCCTCAGACTTTAGGAGGTAGCTTTGTGGGCTGAGTGTTTTTGACACCTCTGGCCTACAGCAACAAAAAGATAAAATGACTTGCCCAGGGTCACATATTCAATGTGAATAAGAGGCACAACTTGAATCTGGCTCTTTCTGGCTCCAAAGCCAACTCTCTATTATAAGGATCTTCTTCCTACTTTCAAATAATAATAGTATTAACTCACAGGGTAATAAAAGAGACCTCAGAAGCCATTTAGTCATCTATCTTACATTATAGATAAGGAAATTACAACCCAGGGAGGTTAAATGATTTAAGGTCATAAAGACAATAAGTATCAGAAGTGGGATCTGAATCTGTGTTTTATGACTAGAGAGCTCTTTCCACTGTACCATAAACATTTATGTAACCAGAGTCTGGCACCAATTATCTAGCATTTTAAGAATACAATGTAAGCTCACTCATTTTATAGGGTCATGGTTAATATTTTTCATTAATAATAAAAAACACATAGATATTTTAAAATATAATATAAGCTCCTTGAGAGCAGGGGTTGTTTCATTTTTTTTCTATATGTATAGTCCAGTGCCTAGCATGGAACAGATAATGCATTTTATCATCTGTTGAATGAATGGAAGTTTCTAAAGTGCTTCTCTCATGGCAATCTTTGAACATAGGTAGTACATCTGTAGACAAGAGATAATACTTATTTTGTAAAGCTCCCAGAGGAAAACTAAGATTGGGGATGGCAGTTATTAGAAGACAAACTTAAGCTCGATATAATGAAGAATTTCCTAACAATCAGAGCTATCCAAGCATGGAATAGTTCTATTTGTAGCTAGTAAGCTCCCCTGTTGATGGAACTATTATAGCAGAAGCTAGATGACCAATCAGTTAATCAACAATTATTAAGTATCTACTATGTGTTATATACCATGGGGGGAAAAACAACTTACCACCACTTTTGAGAGATGGTATAGATCTATAGGCCTCAGGAAGTGGTTAGAAGAGATAACCTCTAAGGTCTCCTCTAATTGTAGAATTCTAAAATTCTATTAATGTGATTCTTTTTGTTCTGAAGGAAGTTAGAGTACACACTATTTAATAAATTGACTCTGATAATGGGACTCTATTCCTTGGACAGTTTCCTCAAACTCTCTATTACTCAAAAAGAAACAGTGTACTTAGAATTTCAAATCAGAGAAATTAATAACCAGAATTCAATAGAGATTCCATCAAACTTAAACTAATTTCATGTCTTACCAAAGCCTGTGGAAAGGCAACATTTCTTATAAATAATTGGAATAAATAAATAAGAGAGGGACAACGACTTTCCCTACAATTCATTTTAGCTATAATGTCCTCTATAAATGAGACGTCTATTAAAAAATAAAAAGGCCTAACAAGGTTATAATAATTAGATCTGTTCAGAAAAGAAAAGGATAATGCTTCAGTAGGCAACGTTAGGGCTTACCACAGATCCCCCATCACATCTGGCCCTATTTAGACGATAAAGATACATCCATCTTCCAACCTGGTTTGAGGCACTTCCTGCCTCCAGCTGCAGTATATGGTTACGAGCCATCAAACAACACAGCCACATCCGTGCTACTGATTCCATCTGCTGGATTCTTACCTCCACACCAATGTGAATTCCTTCAGAAAAGAAGTCTCTTCTGGAGCTGAGTTTCTATTCCTAATTAGGTTACTAGTTACATCATTTGGTTAGCATGGCATATAATCCATGAGAGAGTGAATTGGTTTAGCAAAGAAAAGAAAAAAAAATAAAGCTGCGTTCTCTGACCACTTTTCTGTACACCTTAATACGATCCAGTCATTTTGGATTATTGTTATGCAAGGGCTCCTGTTGAGAGAGGCCAGCTATCCATCCTTGACTCTTTATTCTTCCCTCCCGCCCCCCACATCCATTTACTCACAAATCTTCTCCTTTCTACCTCTACTTCTCTTATACATATCCATTTCTCTCCATTTACACAGCCACCACCCTAGTGAAAGCCTTTCTCAATAGGCAATAGCCTCCTACTTGGCAGTCCCATTTCCAGTTGCTTCCTTCTTCAGTACACGCACAGCTGCCAAAATATTCTTCCCAAAGCACAGGTCTGACTATGATTCTTCCCTGCTCAAGAATCTTCAGGGGTTCCTCATTACTGGTAGGACAAAAGGTAAACTCCCCTGCAATAAGTATTCAAAACCGAAATTCTGACTCCAGACTATCTTTCCAACATATTTCACATTACTCTTCCATGGGTTGGGCACACTCAAAGTGGTTTGTTTGACCAGTTCCTCAAACTCATCTCTTGCATCCCTCATGCCTGGAACTTATGTACACCTTCTTTCATGTGACTCTTAGAATCTTCAGCTTTCTTCAAGGTTCCATTCTGGTGCCATCTGCCTTTTCTATCCAACCTTTCCTTCTTTCTCTGGCTGTGGGTCCTCTCTCCCTTTTCAAATTATTTTGTCTTTATTTACTTGGGTACACACTCTTTCTCTCCAGTAGAATATGCCACTTATGGATGGCCCTGATTTTATTTCTGTTTCTGAATCCCTAGCACCTAAGTGTCTTGTCTTGAATTTAATAGGTGCTATTTAACTGAACTGAATGGTTCAGTGCAAACATACCATTGTTCTGGTAGGAAAAAAAAACCCCAAGCTCATGTTTTAAAGTTGGGGAGTGAAGGATATCATTCATTCCCTTCAGGCAGCCACTGTGTGATTAGATATTTATTGAAGGTTTGCTACATGAGAATTACTGGGCAAAACTTTCAAAAAAAGATTGTAACTCACATTTATATCTGGCACTTTAAACTTTACAAAATGCTTTTACTCACAACAACCCTGCAAGGTAGGTAGCACAATTTTTTTTTTCTTTCTGGAGGGGGGAAGGCAGGGCAATTGTGACTTGCCCAAGGTCACATAGCTAGTAAGTGTTAAGTGTCTGAGGCCATATTCAAACTCAGGTCCTCCTGACTCCAGGGCCAGTGTTCTATTCACTGTGCCACCTAGCTGCCCCTGGTAGTCCAATTTTTATTATACTCACCTATAAGGTGAGGAATCTGAGAATCAGAAATTTGTCCATAGTCACAGAGCTAATAAAAGTCTGAACAGGGATTTGAACCCAGGTCTCCTAATTATAGCCCTAATACTCAGTCTACTACATCTAGTACTAATGCTGAAAAAGTATAATGAATTTATACAAGGATGAGAAATCATTTAACAGTTGATCTCATATCAGATTGAATGACAATATTTTTTGGGGGGAGACAGTTAATACACTGGGATGCAACTTATGGTTGAATGGCAATCATAGGTCATCACAGACACAGGAGTTTGGCAAAAAAAATCGATAAAAGCATTCTATGAGAACTAATTGACTGGAAGATATGGAATTTTAAATGAAATTTAAATGAATATATGGAATTTAAATGAAAACTATTGCATATTTTATTATTATTTACAAATTGTAGGCTACACATCCTTTAGATCATTAATATTTATAATAAACCTGCATTTTTGTTAAGATTATTAAACACTTACTTACCAGCACACCACTGATTACATCTCAACGTCTTTGCTCTTATGAAGAGTAAAGTAAGCATAAGTTATGAAGCATAACTATAAGATATAATGTGAATGTACAATGAGAAGCAGAGGGAAAAAAATCACTTCCCATCAAAGGGAAAAGGGAAGACTTCTCAGAGGACATGGCCTTTGAGTTAGTCCTTGAAGACCAGATAAGATCTAGGTTTTAGATACTATATATACGGTAAGACTGGTTAGGAAACAGCAGATATTGGATATGGATGTTGATGTAGATGTGGTCCAATCAGCTGTTCCAACACCATCAAAAACACAAGCCTGAGCCACAGTTATTGGCTCTGCTAAACAGAAGGACAGCCGTGTGGTGCAGTAGATAGAGTGCTGGGCTCTGAGTCAGGAAGACTCTTCTTCCTGAGTTCAAATCCAGCTTTAGACACTCATTAGCTGTGGGACCTTAGGCAAGTTACTTAACTAGGTTTCCTCATCTGTAAAATGAGCCGGAGAAGGAAATGGCAAACCACTCTGGGATCTCTGCCATGAAAACTCCAAATGGGGTCACAGAGAGTCGAACATGACTGAAAAACAACTGAATAACAATAACAAAAAAAACCAGAAGAAAGGAAATGTAGCTGTGTCCTTAATTTTCCCCCACTCATCTGCCTAATAAGTACGGGAGGAGAGTTGTGTGACCAGCAGAAGACAGGTCCCAAATTCTCCAAACACCTAAGATAGCAGAGGATTATTTAAATGTATGTGTGTATGTATGTATGTACATACGTACAAATGTATGTACACAAGCCGCAGTACCCTAAATGAAAGGGATGGTCACATGAGCATGCCTGGCTGGGGATATTTTTTAAGATGAAATAATTATTTCTATGGTCATCAAACTTGTGTAATGTGGAAAGCCATTTAAGTCCTTCAAACCACCATTTCCTCATCTGTAAGACGAGGCTAATAACAGCCCCTACCTCCCAGGGCTGGATCACATGAGACCACACACGTAAAGCGTGTTCCAAACTGTAAGGTACTAAGGAAATGCCAGCTATTATTACTGTCGTTAGCAATTACAGCATCATTATAACGAGCTGCCATGGGGGTCGGATTATTCTCCTGAGCGTAGAATTTTCAAGTCACAGATTCTTACCGGCATTTTATCATTGTACTATATGTTCTATCTTTTTTTATACCTCTCCAACCTTCACTGTTTGATATACAATTGAATTTTCCTCAATTCATTAAACTATGTTCAAATGGTTAGACACATCACTGTCAATGAGTTAACTACAAAAAGTCATATGAATTTCACATAATCTCTGTAAAGATTCTAGGATGAATCTGCACAAAGCCAATGTTTCCAAACTGCACTACTATATACTGTTTATCCAAACCCCACCTCTCCTACCCCCAAAACCCCCAGAAATAACCAGACAGGGCTCCCTAATCTCTCACTTTTGTTGTTTGTAAGGTGTTAAGGAAAGGGAGAAACAGATGACTTTAAACAGGAGAATGAACAGGGAAATAAAAAGGAGACATGGTAAACTTGATTACAAATTCTAAAGGAGCAGCACAAACTACCACTGCTCACCTGACGCCTGCCCAAACTGAAGATTAAAAAAAAAGGCAAACTGAGCCATCACCATTGGTACCAAATGCAGAGGTAGATATGGATGTGGTCTAATCTGCTGCCCCACCACTATCCAGAATAGAGCAGTGTGAGCAACAATTATGGCTCTATTATCATCAACAGTCAATCAGGAAGCTTCCCAGTAGAACCTTCCCTAGAACCACAGCTGAAGAGGAAGATGGAACAATCAATCATAAGCAAGAGTTCAATTCATTTATTTGCTTATTCAACAAATACTGAGCTCCTATTACAGAAAAGGCACTCTGCTAGGTTGACAAAATATTTGTTTAATGTGACTTCTTTTTTGGATGATGAGGGGCATCATGGTACAGAGGCAAATAATGCTGGATCTGGATTCAAATCTCAGAGCTGCTATTTATTACCTGCATGACGCTGGTTGAATGGCTTAGACTCTCTGGGATTCAGTTTCCTCATCAGTAAAACAAGGGGATCGGTCTAGATGACCTCTCTTAGATGATCCTATGGGTTTACAAGAATAGTCTTCTAACTAATCTGGCTTCCTAATTTGTTATGCCTAAACCAGAGTAATAAAGTATTTAGAACTGGAGGTAGATTTGGATTTGGAGCCCACATTTACCACTTAGTATCCATGTGACTTTGGCAAGTCACTTCTCCTAAAGATCTTAGTTTACATCTGTAAAATGAGTGGGTTTTCCTCTGTGACCAGTAATATCCCTTCCAATACTGAAATCCTATGATCCTAGACCCAGGCAAGTGCCTCCCACCTCCTACTCAAAGTCTACAGGTGCAGTTACTTCAATATGATGGCAGAAGGCAAATGTTGGGGTCCATTGGGTGTGGCAGTCTTGGTTCATACCCATCACAAATCGCTGAGGCATGGCAGAAGGGGGAAGTCCAGGGCAACAGCTCACAAGTTTCTAGTTTACATGGTTTCATACCTAATGAAAGGATAATGGTTTCCTAGGAGAGTACTACCAAGAGCCTGTGAGCTTTCTGAGAACAGGGACTATATTTTGCTTCACTTTATAACCCCAGGACTTAGCACTGCACCTGGTACATAGTAGGCACTTAATACATGCTTGTTGACAAATGGACTGACTTTCCACAGGCACCATCTCGCTCTTTCTATTTTGTTCAAGAGCAGGTCAAAACTGGAGAGCATTAAGAAATTAGTTAAGCCAATCCAGTCGGGTGAGGGTCCCTTTCTTGTGACTATGTGACACAGATCTAGCCCCAGTCAATGAAGAAGCCGGATGTCCTTGCAGCACCCTTTGTCTGAACTCTTGGGTTTGAGCTGACAGAAACAAGATCAGCAAAAGAACTTTCAGGATATGGAGTTTCTCCTCCCATACTTGTAAATGAAAAACTTACACTGGCTTGAGTAGATAACCTTATTTTATAAATTACACCAAGAGCAAATAGGTGTGTTTTCTTCCTTTTCTGGTCATCTTCTCTTTACTCACTGTAGTGCTTTTGTTTACTTTGATTCATAGCTACAAGAGCAACAAAGGTCATCAAAGCCAACCCTCTGCATTTTATAGATATGGAAACAAGGGCTATCTAGGCCAAGTTCACACAACAAGCTACTGGCGGCATACTCTGGTTAGAATTCAGTCCTCCTGATCCTTATTTCAGAGCTTCTTCCACTACCCCAAGTCCTTTATTTCTGCAAATAATCCTGGCCTTTTCTTCCCATCTTTTCCAAATCTTTACCTCTCATTCTTCTTAGACTCCCTATATTTGTCCTTTCCCTGTCCCTCCCCCTAGCCCAAGCCCCATTTCTTATGGTCCCACAACCAATGAATGGGTTGGTTTGGCTTAATCAGCGATAAGAAGATGAAGAACTCTTTCATTCTAGTGCTTCAAATAATGCCTCTATTCTAATCTTGTTCTTTCCCCTTCCCTCACTTGTTCTCTCTCTTTTTTTAACTTTTCCACCAAGAGCCTTTTCCATTCTTTAATCTTCTTCCTGATCCAAATTGTAAAATATCTCCTAGTGTCCCACTTCCCATTGATACCTTGAGTTTGGAAGAAGGGCTCACATATGAGCAATACCAGCAGAATTCTACTGGGTGTTGGGGATGGGGTGGGGAGGAAGGTGACAGACTACATTAATGGTATCCAGATGATTCTTAAGAAAATACCAAAAGGGAATTGCTTGCTTTTCTTTATAAACAAGGTTAAACTTAAGGAATAATTATTCTTATTTTAAAGAGCCGAGACTACGCAAAACTCTACCCCTGGCAATGATTTTTCTTTGGAGAAATATTAAAGATTTCCCATATATGACTCTATGAGTCTTGAAAGGACTATGGATCACAAGTATAGTCAACCCTCAGTTACTGCAGTAATTAACCAAAAGAGCACAAATAAATGAAATCCTTAGGAGAATTAGAGCTATCAGATTCTGGCTAATCATACTTGTGTGTTATTGAGTTGTAAATGCATTACAAAATTGACTGACTTAAGTTTTCTGTCTTCCTCCTCCTCTTCCTGCTTCTCTCTCTCTCTCTCTCTCTCTCTCTCTCTCTCTTTCTCTCTCTCTCTCTCTCTCTCTTTCTCTCATTCACTTCAGGCCCAAGTCTTGATCAACAGTGTAGAGCGTGGATGCTGGTGTTGCTCCTTCACCTGCTGAACCACAAAGATTATGAGACTCTAGGGGACAATTCTCTGGCTCTGAACTACAAAGGGGGGATTCTTTTTTTAAACTGGACCTGTGATTCCATCAGTATAGGAAGTCCCAGTAAGGAACCTTCTCTACCAATATTCTTTGGAAACAGGGCTTGGGGCCCTGTAGCTTCTGTCTCCAGACTGCAGAATCCCTGCCCACCCCAGAGTGCAAAGCCCTTTATGGACCTTGTTTTCCTGCTTTCACTTGCTTGGTTATCAGAGCTTGAGTCCTAATTTTCTGAATGATAGTTCTGCCTCCTCCTATCATATACATATGTTGCTGGCCCAAGGTTGCTTTTCTATATCCCACTTTTCCTTCAGATTCATAGTTTCTCAATCTACTTTCATCTCCATGATTTTTCTACTTCTACAATTAAGGTACCACCTTCCTTCCCTGAGCTCTCTAGGCATTTAATTCCCCTCTTCCTCCACTGTCAGTGACACTCCCATAGCTGCTTCCTGAGTAGAGTAAAAGACCACCAGCTATCACTGCTAGTGAAAACAGGCCTGGAGCCCACTTACTTAATCTCTCAACTTGATAGTAACATTCTGTATCATTATCATATGCATTAAAATACCTTTTGTCACAAGTAAATTATCTTGACAAGTAACATATAAGGCTTTCTAATCTTTACATGCTAATAACTACTATTCGGTGTACTAGAATTAAATCAATCACATTCATTAATTAAGCATTTACTATATACCAGGCACTGTGCTAAGCACTTGGGGATACATAAAGAGACAAAAGATAGTTCCTGCCTTCAAGGAGTTTACAATCTAAGGAAGGAAACAACATGCAAACAAAACAAGTTATATATAAGATAAATAGGAAATAACTGAGGGAAAGCATTGGAATTCAGAGGGTTTGGGGAAGGCTTCTTGAAGAAGGTAGGATTTTAATTGTGATTTAAAAGGAATCTAGGGAGGTCAGTAGTCAGAGAGGAGGGACAACAACATTCCAAGCATGAGGGAACAACCAGAAAGAATGCCTGGAGGCAACAGATGGAGTGACTTGGTGGAACACCAAGGAGTTCAAAGTCACTAGATTGAATAGCACATATTGGGGAGTAAGGTGTAAGAGTGGACACGTGGGGGAGGCATGGGCTATTGTATTTGATCCTACAGTCAATAGGAAACCACTGGAATTTATTTGGGGGGGGTGTTATATAATCAGACCTTTGATTCTGGAAAATCACTTTAGTCATTGGGTAGAGGAGAGACTAGATTGAGGAGAGACCTGAGGTAGGCAGACCCATCAGCAGACCATTGTAAAATGGTCCGGGCATGACGTGATTAGGGTCTGCACTAGAATTGTGGCAGTGATAGGGGAGAGAAGGGAGCATATTAAAGAAATGCTGCAAAGGTGAAACTGACATTAAAGATCACAGCAAGAAGAATCTGGGAGGAGCAAATGAGATAGATCCACAACAGCTATTCACTCTGTAGTATATATTGGTGAGTTCCATTGATTTTCCATTTCTTTCATTAAATCATGGCTGGAATTCATCTTTTAGAAAATTATCAACATGAATATCATGTCACATCAGTATTTTAGTGATATTTCTTTACTGAGGGATCCAGACAGCAGGTAAGGAGCCAAGGGGAAAAGTTTTCATTACATTAAGTAAATCTTTTGCTGACGTCCTACTTCACTACTTCACTGTGGCATGGAGCTAACATTTGGCCACTTAAAAGATAGTGAGAATAAATTCTGGCAAGTTCTACCAAGAGGCAAAGGCTTCTAACTAGAGTCCAGTCATAGGATGTATATCTTTTATCTAAGGAGCTTTCCCATTAAGTTTACTGGAATGATGGCCACCAGGTAATAGACTTTTTTTTTTTTTGCCACAGCACCTCATAAAGGTATAGCAGGGGTAAAATCTGAGTGAGGAAGATGCCACACTAGGCATAATCAAGGATCTTTTGAAGTATCAGATAAGTCAGGTTGAAAAACTATCAGTGTGATAAGAAAAATAGGGGGAAAAAAAAGGTTAATTTGACGAATGTTTCCCCAAAAAAGTTACTTTTTAATGTATAACCTAAAACAGACTGCATGCCCTCTGGGAGAGAGGGGATATGAATGAGTGGGAAAAATTTAGAACTCAAAATCTTATAAAGGTGACTATTGAAAATGAAAAAATATAAATAATTTTTTAAAGTCACTTTTCATATTTTAACTTTCTTTGCCTATCCCTACACTAAAATGAGGAATTTATTTTAAGAGTCTTCTTTCTAAGTGAGCCACAGAAATTCACCTAAGTGGCAGTTTGTGAGTTGTATCAATCTTTCAGTAATTCTGAGTAGAGACTTCCTTTCCTACTGCAAAGGCCTGTTTCTTTCTTGTGCACTGAGAAGATGATAAAATCAGCCTCCAGAATCCACATTTAATTTCATTCTGATACCCAGCCAAGCAACAAGAACAACAAAAAAGCTTTTATTCCCCTCTTATTTCCATATTTTCTTATCTGACAAGCCAACTGACACTTGATCAGGAAGAGTTTTCTCTTCCTGATTTTAGCCAGGATCTTGTAAAGATCCCCCTAACTACCTCCTTCCTTCTCCTTCTTAAAATATTCATGTAGGAACAACACAGTCTTCAGACTACGGTAAGAACATAGTCTCTCCTTTCTTGGAAGACTTCCAAATCTCAAGATACCTAGTTACCCCCTCTGGAAGTGTGCAGAGCTGAGTGGACTAGTCAATGACCAGGCAGTACCCTAAGCATTCATGTCTCATTTACACACCAATAATAAAACGTTAAAAGACATCCTACCCTGAGATTGCAGCAAGTTTTTGATGGGCCTGCCGGGCCATCTCACAGCCTTTGGTTCTGGTCTTGTGCATTTCCGCCCTTAGAGATGGACAGTTGACTGAGACGTCCCCAATAGAAATGACTAACTCTCGATACAGGGCCACTTGGGTATTGAATTCTTGGACAAGCTGGAAGAAAGATAAGTTACTTTCATGAAACACAATAAAATCATCAGGAAGTTTCATACTCCAATACATGTGAACAGAGGCCTGCGTTCCAGCTGACCCACTCAAGAAGTTGGGCAGAAAATTAATTTTTCGGACACCTAAACATTTTAGGTAATGAATTGCTCAGAACCTTTGAGATAAACATTGTTAGTCCTAATTTGGCCCTCTTCAAAGGTCTACCTTCCAAATCAGACCATAATGATTTCCACTCGGATGCTCTCACCACTCTTGCTGGATCAAGGTTGGAAATCTCTCAAGTTGCTCAGAGATTACAACAAAAAGGTCACTCTTGTCTTGTCTTTTTTCAGAAAACACTTTGTCAAGTGGGTAACCACCAAGCTTGCTTACCCATCTTCAGTCAGGCCCACCACTGAAGGGCTCCAGCTTCCCCAAAAGCGGGATGGTTTGAGGGAATCACAAGCGGAAAATCATTACATTCACTGCACTGGAACCAGCCTCCTTTCTGCAGCAAGCACACTGTTGTCTGTTTGGTTTTTTTTCCCCTCCTCCCTTCCTCCCCTTAAAAAAAAAAAATCTCCTTTCCCCTGTCAGAGATCCAGTTCACCGTCTCCTTTGCTGATACCATTCAGGAGGGAGAGAAACTACAAACCGTCGGGCGCTTACTGGCCCCCTCATTTCCCCAAATCCCAGTGTCTGTGTCCTAGCACTTTCCCCTTTGAACCAAGATGACTTGGGTGTCAACCCGAATCGGAGCGAGAGGGGCTGGGGATGGGGGGGAGGGGGGGAACTGCAGTTTTAAAAATAGTGCAACTGCACGTGATCGGAATAGACAAACCGAGGGGGGAGTGGCACTAAAGCAAACGATCAAAATACATGACTCCCCAACCCCCCTCCCCTTAAAAATTGCTTTTGTTTTTACCCACCATCTTGCAGTCGTCCAGGGCTCTCTGGGTCTTGTGGGCGCTTTCGGAGCCGCTGCCCCTGCGCTCACAGTCCCCGCTCGGCAGCGCCGGCTTGCTGATCTGAAAGATCGAAGAGCGAGTGGAGCGGCCGGGGCGCTTTTTGCGCCCATTCGGTGCAGAACTCATGCAGACACATCCACCAAGCCGAAGCTGCGGCTGGGCTGCCCGGATCCCCAGCAGGCGCGGCCAGAGCTATTCACCCACCGCGCCGAGGACCACGGCCAAGGAGGCGGCCAGAGTCCCTCTCCCTGGGCGCTCACAGCAGCGGCGACGGCCGGGGCGGCTGATAACCTTCAGCTTGAAGGAGAGCTGAGCGAGCGGGTGCTGTGCTTTGCAGCATCGCTCCCACTACGGGCGCGGACGGGGGATGTCAAGTTGCCTTCAGCAGCATCTCAGCCCCTGCAGGGGCAGCCTGGCGCGGGCAGATCGCTGAGCCTTCCTCTCGACATGGATCTGGTGGCGAGGCAAGGACGACGGTGCCTGGCAGTTCAGAGTTTCCATTCAGAAGGGGAATCAGCTTTCAAAGCCTGAGCTGCAAGGGTTGAGGGGCGGAAGCGGGAGGTGGAAGGGGGAGTGGGGGTAGAAGAGTCGCTCCAGCTTTTGTGTCTTCCTGCTGCGGCGCTTGCTTCTTCAGCCTCCTCCCCTCCCTCCCCCCTTTCCCAGACCCGTGAGGACCGTCTGTCCTCCGAGCGGGCCACGGGCTCTAATGGCTTGCCTGGATCCCGTCTCTAAGGGCTGTTCTGTTTGAGGATCCCAAATGGACCCGTGGTGGGACTGGTAGACGCAGGGAATCTGGCAGACTGACGTTGTTAGCAACCCAGCCCATTGATAGGACAGGAATACTAATGCGATCCATCAATCCAACCCCCCTACAGTTTATGCACTTATCCAATCAAATGCTCAGGAACATCAATTGCAAATATTACTTCATCTGCTCTATTATTAGAAACTAAAAGTGTCATCAGAGCGGAGCATATTACCACATGCTGGGACCTAAACACTTACGGATTTAGGCTTAACCAGTATTGGTCAGAGGCCCTCTCCCTCTGGGTCCGTGGGCCACCAATTTAAATGGGGGATGGGACGGGAAGAGAGGGAGGGACGTTAAAAAAGTTTTATGTCTCAAATAGATTTATCCAAACAGAGTTAGAAATATTTTGACTCCGATGCATGAAACTAGATGTTTTGTTTCCCATGTTCCTCCTAGTATGTGTAGAGATTACCAGTGTCAAGTGAGGTAGAAGGGTTACCCTATCACAAGAGTCCCTTAACTCCAACACCACCTGCTTCCTCCAAGCTTGTTAATGTCATTGGAATTGGCCCTGAGTTTCAGAATGAGCTGTGAGATTGTTTTAACAGGCTGTCAGGCGGTGAGAGTAATCAGCAGTTCCCTTTAACAGCCACCTCATCTCATTTGTGGGGACATAACTAACCAGGAAGCAGAGGTCAGTAACTGGAGCAGTAAGAGAGAATTGTAGGTATGATGGAGATGGTACCTGTTTGTGCAAAAGTTGTCCTAGAGTGGGAAGAAGCTGAAGTCGTGGGGGGAGGGGGAAGAGACAAGGTCAGGTACCCCGGATTATGGAATGAGGAATGAAGTAGTTGGTCAGAAGCAGGGGCAATCGAACAATTTTTCCTTTAGCTGTGGCAGTATTGATGGTATCTTCTACCAACTCCAAACCTCACTAGAAACAGAGGAAGAGGTCTATTTCTACACCTGTCATTTGATCTTAATGGAAGGAAGGGGAGGGAGCTGACTTGGGGTTCCAATCTAATGTTCTGAGTGCACTTGAACCCTTGAATGAGCTTTTTGAGAGGATGTAAATAAAGAGACAGCTGGCAAACAGAAGAGTATTTGTGCTACCTCCCTCACAGGGCTGCTGTCAGGAAGGGCTCCGTAAATCTTAAAATCTGACTTTCTGTTTCTCCCTTCCACCCTTGACCTCAATCTTTATTTATCAGCGTGAGGAACTCTTTGGTTTGGAAACTCCCTCTACCAAAGTAGATTGGACTGTAAAATCACAGAATTAGAGCCGGAAGTGAATTAATTTTTAACACAGTTTTAGAGGGTTACCAGAGAGTACTTAGAGGTTAAGTGACTTTCCCATTGTCACACTGCTAGCACAGAGATGTACTTGAACCTAGATCTTCCTGACTCCAAAGCTGGTTCTCTATTCTCTATGCCACACTTTCCTCATAAAACGCAATATAATTGTGTTAGTATTATTTCAAGAAATTAAAATAGAAGAAGGTAAAGCCCCTGATCCATTTTCTATTTCTTATAGGAGACAGGGTTGGAAAGGAAGAGACACTCCTTGGCAGATCTTCAGTCCCAAGAATATGAATGCAGGGGCTGTGAATGTAGAGGAAACTTACCTCCTGCTTTCCTGATTACTATGTTTGTCCCAGAAAAAGAGAGTTAAGGCATTGCTGTTGTCTCTTCCTCCTCCAATAGGGAAATGGCTTGGGCTACATAACCCAGGAGTTGGGGCATTTATAGTCTTAATTTAATGCACATGTTGAAGTTTCTAATTCTTCTGTTGCCTTTTGGTGACTACATTGGAAAAAACCAAGTAATGAAAATCTTACTTAACTCCACAAGAATCAGGAAAAGAGTCAGGATATATTGGGCGTATTGATTCATTCAGAAAACTATTTATTGAGCTCCTACCACATAAGTAACACTACTACCAAAATAGAGAATGCCACGTAAGAAATAAATTAATCAGTCATCTAATATTTATTTAACACTTGCCATAATTGAGGGCAGCACACCACTGTTGATAAAGGTCTGGCCTTGAAGTCAAGGCAACCTGGTTTCAAGCCTTGTCTGTGACACAGGTGTAAGCTATGTGACCACAGGAAAGTTGCTTAGCTTCCAAGCATTGCTGGCAACTTTCAAAAACTGTACACTACAAATAGTCATAGATCTTCATAGGTAAAGGAAATTTCCAACCATCAGGTTCACCTGATGAAATCACTGACAAAACCCTATCTTAATAACAAAACATGTAAATATTTCAAGTTTATTTGAATTCTTTCTTCACAACACATTCATGAAGTGGGTAGCAGAGATGTTACTGTCCTCATCGTACAAATGAGAAACTGAGGTCTAGCGGCTCCCGCTTGATCACTCAGCTAGAATGTCATGGCCAGGCTTCATACCCAAGTCTCCCTGCTCCAGTCCAGGATTGTTTTCTGCTCCACCACACTGCCTCTCTATGGCACAGCAAATTGTTTCTTTAGCTTCCTTCAAGATTCAGCTTGAAACCCACCTTCTTCAGGAAATTCCAGCTGCTAGCCTCATGCCTCCATTAGAATGTGAATTCCTTGAGGGTAAAACTTTTTCTTTTTGTCCTTTTCTTCCTATTCCTAGTGCTTAGCACTGTTCTTGGCACACAGTAATTTGTTGTAGGCACTACTGTGCCTACAGAAAATCTGTAAGATATGATTCTTCTCTTTGAAAGACTTATAGCCTAGTTAGCAGCCATAAGATACATACACACACACACACACACACACACACACACACACACACGCACGCACGCACACACGCACGCACGCACACGCACACGCACACGCACCCCTTAGGAATTCAATTGATTCAGAAATAACAGCTACAGAGAAGGTAGAGATAATTGACTTGCAGCTAAAGGGTCCTTGAAAGTCATCTAGTCAGAGGGTTACAGAATGGAACCTGAAAGAGACCTTGGAAGTTACGTATTTCAATCCCATTCATTTTACAATTGAAGACACTGAGGTCTAGAGAAGTTAAGAGACTTGCCCAAGGTCACACAGATACTAAGTGAATGAGCCAGGATCTGAACCCAGCTCCTGTGTCTCCAAATGAAGCACTTTCCTTACTTCATCACAAACTCTATCAGAATTTAGCAGAGATCCTGGAACATGCTTAGCTGCTTGACTGCCAATATGGGGTGATTTAGTTGGGGAAGGCTTTGAGAAAATGATATGGCTTGAGCTGGACCTTGAAAGGTATGTAGACTTTGGAAAGGTGGCAAAAGAAGTAGAAGGAAGGATGGATTTCTTTGGGGTTTGGAGAGAATTCATAAGCAAAGGCCTCCAAAATGCATAGATGAGCACAGTTTATACTGGAACGGTGAGGAGACTAGCCTGTTAGGATCTAAGAGGAAGTAAGCATAGATACATATATAATTTGGGATCAGGAAGGCATAAAAGACCAAGCAGAAAATATAGTAGGAAGTAGGATTTACTATTTCCTATAATTTTTTTGAGCAAGTGCTTTATGTGGTTTTAAAAAAATTGCTTTAATAAGATTACTCTGAAAGAAGTGTTCAAGGTGGACTGGAGGTGGGATGGGGGTAGAAAATGAAGCCAGGGAAACTAGCTAGTTTGACTATTATGGTACTACAAGTAGGAAGCAATCAGGAGTAGAACTAGGCTGATGACAACAGGAACAGAAGGCAAAAATTAGAGACATTTCAAAGGAAACAAAATAATTTAATAATTATAATAGGTGACATTAACATAGCACCTTTAAGTTTATGAAAACACTTAAATGTTCATGATCTCACTCGGTTGAGGTGACAGAATGAGCTCCAGGGCCCTACCACAGATTCTCCTATAAAGAAATCTCTGTGGGGTAGCTAGGTGGTACAATGGATAGAGACACTTGACACTTATTAGCTGTGTGACTCTGGGCAAGTCACTTAATGCCAACTGCCTTGTAAAACACACACACACACACACACATACACATCCCTGGTAGGAGGTTGGGCACCTGAAGAACACAACTTGAGGTCCCATCCCTGAGGTGATCAGCCCATGTCCAGATCATGAAGGACCAGATTCTTTCAGCTGATCCCTAAGTCTGCTTGGAGGATATAGCACTGCCATTAAGACACAGGAACAGCAATTTGCTAGGTAGGAAAGAATTCAACCTTTTTTGTTAAGGATCAGAATGTATCTGATAGACTTCGTCCCTTAAAGGACCAGGGCTTCTTCCTTCACCTTTTTTGTTTCCTGGTGCCTTTGGTCAGCCTCATAAAGATTATGAACTCCTTCTCAGAATCAAATGTGTAATATAAAATACATAGAATTACAAAGGAAGCAAATTACATTGACATACAGTTTTCAAAATATTACAAAACCAAAACCAAAATGAACTTTTGATTCATGGACTTGAGATTAAGAATCCCTAGTCTAGGCTAACCCACTTTCACAGTAGAGTTGATTGGTGAAAATCTTAGCTGCCCAAGCTAGAAAAGCAGCCATTGGGCTCTAGCAGATCATAGATTTAGAGTTGGAAGGGACTTCAGAAATCATCTAGTTCAATTTTCTCATTTTACAAACAAGCAAACAGAGTTGGAGAGATTAAGAGACTTGTTCAAGGTTGTGCAGGCAACCAAGCTTCAAACCAAGGTTCTCAGACACCAAATCTGGTGCTTTTCCCACTATATCATACTATTTGTCTTCCACCTTAGCCTTAGAAGCTGTCATGTTTGCAGATCTTTCAAGGCTTTTGCTTAGCCAAGCTTTCAGATTCTATCTTGTCATGAACTTTGCCCAGGCCCCTGATTCCTTCTCAATGACTCTTCTGTAACTAGAATCATGTTTACTCCCTAAAAAAGCATCCCACAGCTGCCTCACTTCTGAAGATAAAGGCTAGTGAAGAATCAGAGATGATTCCCAGCTGCTTAGCCTGAGAGATACTAGAAGAAAGGTGTTGCTCCAGATGAAAGGGAGTTCATTCAGTATGGGAAAAAAGTGAGTTCAGTTTAGAATACAGCAAATTTAAGGTAAGAGCCAGTAGACACGTCCTATTTGTTGTTCAGTCATTTCAGTCGTATCTGGCTCTTCATGACCCCATTTAGGATTTTCTTGGCAAAGGTAGTGCAATAGTTTGCCATTTCCTTCACCAGCTCATTTTACAGATGAGAAAACTGAGGCTAAGAGGGTTAAGTGACTTGCCCAGGGGTACTCACAGCTAGTAAGTGTCTGAGGCTAGATGTGAACTCAAGATGAGTCTTCCTGACTCCAGGCCTAGCACTCTACCCACTGTGCCACCTATAGGCAGTTCAAAAATATAGGCATGGAGAACAACCTGGAGATATAGATTTGGCATCAAGATAATTGTTTTAATCATTTTAGTTCTTTAGTCTATCAGAGGGGATGAGTGCACAAAGCAAAGAGCAAAGCTAGGGGCTGTGGATTGGGATATACCCACCACTGAAAGGGTTGGAAGACGAAAAGAATTAGAAAACGTACAATATCAAAGAAGTCAAAGAAGGAAGAAAAAAGCGTTTATTAAGTGTGTGGGCAGTGTGATCTAATGGATGGAGACCTGACCTTGAATTCAGAAAGACCTGAGTTCAACCCTAGCTCAGACACTGGATATGACCCTGGGAAAATCATTTGACTTCTCTGAGCCTCAGTTTCTTCATCTGTAAGGTAAGGGAATTGGATCTGATGGTTTCTAAGGTCCCTTCCAGCCTTAAGTCTATGATCCTGTGATCCTATGTGCCAGGCATTGTGCATACAGAATGGGTGTTAAAAGTGTCAAGCAATGGAACTTTAGACTCTAGAGTCAGAGGATCTGAATTCAAATCCTGCTTCTGAGGTTTTCTAAATATATACAGGTTCTCCTCAAAGTCTTAGTGCAATTTCGGATAGAACTTGTATAACCTTGGGCAAGTAATTCCATGGCCCTGAACCTCAGTTTCCTTATTTATAAAATGAAATGCTTGGATTACGTGGCCTCCCAGATCTCTTCCAACTCTAAATCTTATCATCTGTATCACAGATAAAAGATACTTAGGCATCACTAAATGCCACTTGGCAAGAAGAAGGCCATTGATGATCTTCAAGAAAACACTTTCAACAGTCTTAAAAGCAGAATACAGAAATTGCGAAGTTAAGGTGGGAATGGTATGTTGAAAGCAGAGGCAAATGGTATAGACTGTTATTTTGACAAGCCTGGTAGTGACAAGTTTGGTAGGACATAGGTTAGATAACTAATGGGGAGAAGGGTCAAGTGAAAGGGGTTGTTTTTTTGTGTATTTATCTTTAAGACATGAGCAATAACTAGTGTGGGGTGACTTGGATTTTGCCTCAGGGTGCCAATATCCAGAATAAGTGCTTCCTAATCAGAAAGAAATATTCCTATCCCTTGGTAACTACTATCTCCACGCCTTGTTTCCAGTGTTCATCTGACCCATATTTCTTTGTGCTCTCCCTGCCCCTTTCCCTAGGTACCCACTCTTAAGGCCCTATTCCTTTTTTACCCTTTTCCAAGAATCTAGCTTTCCCCAAGTGAACTGGATTGTCTGGGAGATAGGCAGCCCATCTGTCAGCACAACTATACCACCAGCAGGACTCTTTTCTATGTTGCCACTGTCTTTTCCCTCCCTTTCTCCATGCAACTGAATTTACCCCAAGCATAAGAATTTCTAGTTATAGTTTTGGGGATACCAGAGTACATATGAAGTCATGAAAAGAAGATTGAGGAGAAGCATTTTAAGATGCTGGAGAGGGAGGTGATAATAAGAAAACAAGGTCCTGGAGAAGGGGAGGAATGGAATTGATAGCATAAAGCAATAGAAATCTATTAATTTTAATAAATGAAAACATTTTACAACAGTCTTCCAAAAAGTCCTTATTAGGGAGCTATGACATAGAATTAGAAAGAGTATTAGACACAGAGACAGGATCACTGAATTCCAATTCTCTACGCTGGTTTGTTCAACTTTGGGCACCTAGAGTAGCCCTTCTTAGCCTCGGTTTTGTCATTTGTAAAATAGGGATATGCAAACTTTCATTACCTATTTAATAGTCTGATTAGGATAAAAACCCAATACTTTATGAACCTTAAAGTGCTATAAAAATGTGAATCATAACCATTCATTGTATGCACCAATTGCTGTAAGTCATTATGACAGATTATGGGGAATATAAAAATAAGTAATCTATACTTTCTGCTTTCAAGAATCTTACAGTCAACTAGGAGAGAGAGAAGACATATGCATGTCAATATAATGAAAAGGTAGACAGTAATAAATGGCACTGGAGTGGTATAAACAAAGTCCTATGGAAACAGAAACGAAGGAAAGATTGCTTCTGAATAGAGAATGTGGCATTTGAACTGGGTCTTTCATGGAGGATAAGATTCTGTTAACTAGGGACAGAGTGCAAAAAGTAAGTTGGAGCCATGGAGACAAATATAGAAGTTTGTATTCAAGATTATTGGCAACAGGGAGTTGCCAGAACTTTTTTTGAGAGGAACAAGAATCAGGAATGGCCTATGTTTTGGGAATACCATTTTGGCAGGTGAGTAGAAGATAAATACTACAGAGAAGAGAACTGGGATGAAAAGATCAATTAATCAGAGCCTCAACTAGCACAACTGAGGCATGAATGGAGAGAAATGTAGAGATGGGAGGTTGTAGTAGAGGTAGAACCAACAAAACTTGAAAATTAATTTCATTGGTGGGGTGGGGGAGGTGAGTGAGAGTGAAAAACTGAGGATGACTCCAGAGTGTGAAGCTGGGTGACTAAAAACATGGTAATTCTCATGACAAAAATACAGATGAGGTAATGAAAATGAGAAATTGAAGATCTTCCCTGCCCCTTAATAGACAGGAGGAGTTTGAGGATCTCCCTTTGCTTTGAAAGTAAACTCTGCCCGTGATAGGCTGAATGTAATCACATGGAGCCTGTGATGGAGGGACTTGCCAAGGGTGGAGCAGAGCCCACAGGAAGCTTCCCTGCTGTGAAGATAAAACTCTGTCCCCTGATAGGCCGAATGTATTCACATGGAGCCTGTGGTGGGAGGGGTTTCCTGAAGGGAAGCAGAGCCCCCAGGAAGCTGGTGTTGAAAGTTAGCCAGACTCTGAGGTGGAGGTGGAGGGGGAAACAGATGCTCATTAAGGAGATAGAGAGGTTTGTGAGTAAATATTGATCTTGTATTGGTTTGTGGGAAGGCTGAAGGATGCTGTGGCTCTCAGGGTTATTATGACTTCTGAATATCTTTGGTACTATGATGGAATTGGCTTACTGGTTTTGGGATTTGGTTTTCTGGGGTCTAAATGAAATGTTTCAGTTCTGTCCTCTATCTGGAGAGTTTGTCATATTATGTGATCAAACGTCACGTGATACAGTCATTGTGTTTATCCTGATTGTGGGTGCTGTAAATATTGCATTGGTGCTACGGATGATAGGAAGAAGGGAGTGTTTTAGGGAAAGATAATGAGTTCTGGTTTGCACATGTTGGATTTGAAATGCCTATTGGAACATTTAGTTGGAAATATCCAATAGGTACTTGGTGATGTAGGACTGTTATTTTTTCTCCCATCATTTTCAAAGAAGACCAATGACACCATGGGGTTGGTTATGTCTTGACTTGTGCATGAAATTGGATTTAAGTGAGGCAGAGTTGAACAAAATCATCAGATTCACTCTACCAGGGCCATTGAATTCCAGTGGCAAGACAAAAATCAAGACAACTGGAGGTGACCTAGGATACAATTGATGACCTTGGCATCTTCAATGTCTGAACAAGTTCTAAGCACTCCATGTTACCTGCTTCAGGTGTTTTCATGGCTGTTGGAACAAATTTTTCTTATTCACCCATTCTCCTGGGGGAAGTCTTCCAATGCTTGGGGTAGACAACCTTCTGATGTAGGACTAAAGTTCAACAGAAAGACTAGGTCTGAGAATGAAGGCATGTCACAAAGAAGAAATGGTATGAGGAAAGACAAAAGAGTTGGAAAGTATAAGGGGCGTATGTGTGTGTGTGTGAGTGTGTGTGTGTGTGTGGTGTGTGAAGAAAGAGGGCTGGTAGTCAAGTGACTTTGGCTATAACGTAGAGCATGTGAAAGAAGAGTGGTGAATAAGGGTAGGAAAGGTAAATAAAAGCTGAATTGTGGCAGGCCTTGAATAACAGGTTAAGGAGTCTGAAGTTTATATGGTAGACAATGAGGAACTACGAAAAGTTTTTAAGCAAGGGAATGACATGACCAGAGATGTGAATTAAGAAGATTAATCTGGAAGTCATCTGAAGTATAGGTTGGAGAGGGGGAAGAGCCTGGAGACAAGGAGACCAGTTAAGAAGCAATTGCAATAATGCAATATGTATCCAATAAAGGATAATTTTTTTCAATTGTATACTACAAAGCAGAACTATACTTAGCTAGGTGAGATACTTTATACTGTTAGCTGCAGGGTGTGGGTTTTTTTTAATGGTCCTGGAAAGAAAGAAATGAGAAATAAACTTGTCATCCCACACTGGAGGATGAGGCTTTGAATCCCTTTATTTTATCTTCACTATTGAAACCCTGGTTGGAATCAGAAGGTTAGAAGGGCCTTTAGATTATGCCTCTAGGCAAGACAACCTCATTGTGTCCAAATGTGACTTTCTGAAAGGTATTTGGGGAAGAAGCCCCAGACCCCTCCAGTGATGTGCTCCAGTGTCTAACAGACTTTGCAGTCAGGAAATCTTTCTTTTGTATAACTGAAATTTTTCCCTGAGGCAATTTAATCCCATTTCCTTGGTGGATATAGGAAATCAACAGCATCTGTTGCCAAATCAGAAGTAAGACAGATGTGGCTATAGCACCAGTGAAATTCCAGAATGCTGGTATTAAATAAGTCCTTTAAATGGGTAGGAAGAGGGAAGATGTTAGATTGGAAAGGAATCTCTTATCCTCTGAGACTTGCAGTGAGGAAGGAAAATGGGATTTTGAGTTTCCTTTTCCTAGGGAAAACTAAGGAGGACAGGGAGTTTTTGAAGGGACTTAAGTACTAACAATCTTTCCACTTTCCCCAGTTTCCAGCTCATGGGGAATAGATCTGGGTCCCTCTTCCTCAGTCATCCCTCCTCAATCTCTAGAAAAACTGGAAGGATATCTCTGATGTCAGCCCTCTGATACTTAGGCAGAGCTACGGGCAGCTTTGTTTGATTTTCAGTTTGGCAACAAATGCAATTGCGGTACCACTGGCCCTTTCCCAGCCAATGCAGAGTCCACCCTCCAGTCTCACTGAATTGTTGCCTGGATGAAGGGAAGAGGAGGCTGTGTTCCTCTTTATGATGACATTTGGCATACTTTATGACTTTTATCGTCAACTTTCAGCCATTGCTTCTGCAAGCAAAGTACTCCCAAGTCCTGTAACCTTTCCTCAGGGCCTTTATTTTTCAGTTCTATAATAATTTTGCCAGATCCTTCACACACATTTCTCTTAAGTGGAAGAACCACTCACTGACAGGTAATATGCTCAGGATAATGCAGTCAATGTGGAGGGGCTGGTGTAATATTTAGAATGCAACAGGATCTAAAGACCATCTGGTCTAACCCTCCCTATTTTATAGATGATGTTGAGAGTGGTAGAATGATTTGTTCAATCATATGGATGGTAAACAAAAGAACCAAAACTTGTACCCAAGCCCTCTGACTCCACATCTGTGCTTTTGCTGTTATGTCATGGATATTCATTATTTATTCCTATTATATTGCAATGAATACATTCACACTAATGTAAGAGGTATGTGTGTGTGTGTGTATGTGTATGTATGTGCTGCCCATGTAGGTAATGTCTGTGTCCCCATAAATTTCTCTTAATTTGGCTCTGGGGAGGTATGAATAGATATTTCTGGGATCTTGCTCACCCTTTTCTAAGGGAGTCTTTGATTTCTGCTTGAAGCAAAGAAATACACTGGGGTCACAAAGCTGACCAGTCTGTTCTGCTTAGAGAGGACATATCAAACTAGAATTAGATCTATCTGATCCTCTAAATACTGTTAGTCTAGCAGAGGTTCTCAAAGTGGGCAATACTGCTCCCTGGGGCGGGGGGGCTGGAACAATCCAGGGGGGCAGTAGTAGCCTCGGGTGCAATTGGAGGGCATCAAATAAAAATAAGGGGACATAAAGAAAGAAGAAAAGAGAAGAAAATTTTGAAAAACCATTCATACATATTTCATCTGTTGCGTAACAGAGTTAAAGTCATAGTGATTACATTATTTTCCAAATGAACACAAAATGCAAGTTATAATCTATTGGCAGTCAAGTCTGCCAACAGGTCTTAACAAACAAGTGTTGGTAGATGAACATGTCATGCATTGTCAGGATGTTCAGCATGCATCAGTAGGAATATGTTCATGTAATGACTTATTTACAATACAATACTATGGTTACATGACACAATATTGCATCATAAAATTTTCTATGCAGGAAAACCCCCCACAAATTTACAATAAATTATTAAATTATTATAAATTAGGGGGAAAGACTAGAAGCAGGGGGACAAGAAATGGCCTCATAGAAAAGGTAGCCCTTGAGCTGATATCTGAAGGTAACCATGGATTCTAAGAAGTCGAAGTAAGAAGGAGTAGTATATTTCAGGAAAGTGAGGATGAGCCAGTGTAAAGACATGGACGTGGAAGATGGAGTATTTTGTGTGAGAAGTAGGAAGGAAGTCTGAGTAGAGAGTAGTGAAATGATATGTAATAAGACTAGAAAGGTAGACTGGAACCAGGTTTTGAAAAGCCGTATATGCCAAACAGAGGAGTTTATATTTCATCTTAGAGGTAATAGGGAGCCACCGAAGTTTACTGAGTAGGGCAGTGATATGATTCAGGCCCACACTTTAGGAACATCATTTTGAGACCTGTATGAAGGGCAAATTGGAATCTGAGGCTGGGAGAATAAGAGTCTTGACTGAAATAGTCAGTGAGAGGTGATGAGGTCCTGACATAGGTTAGTGGTATGAATGGAGAGCAGGGGCATGCATGAGAAATCTTGCAGAGGTAGAAGCAACAAGGTTTGGCAACTGATTGGGTTTGTAAGGATGAGGATTCAAAGATGACTTCAAGGTTGGGAACCATGGTGACAAAGATTAGTGATGTCTGTAAAGAAATAGGAATGTTTGAAAGAGGGGCTAGTTTTGTGGAAAGATAAGCTCTGTTTTGGCATGCCAGTAAATACAGGCAATATGTTATAGATTACTTATGCCCACCATATGTCTCCTCATCCCTTTTTTGAAGACAACACTAGAAGAATATTTAAATATTTTTTATGTGCTAAGATACAATTTAGGGTTATTAAAAGTGACACACAATTTCTGAAATGGAATTCATTCTCTTCTCTTCTTCTTCAAATCTGGTCCCAAACTTTTCAGCCTCTGCAACATGCGTACAATGTTTATATTCACCATGATGGACTAAGTCAGTGGGTTGCTCATCCAACTGCATGCCATAGTCTGGGCAGTAAATATTCTTTATCCATTTCTTTCGTGGATTATTAGTCCACCTACTTTTGAATAGCTATGGATTTTTTTTTAAAGAAGATGGGTAGTATGCTTGGGTTTGTTACAATCAGCACCATATCGTTTGCAAACTGAAGCTTCTCAAAATGTTTTCAGGACAATCTGGCTTAGCTGTATCTCATAATAGGTTTTCTGCAGACTCATCTTCCCCTCTACTGCTCTTGGCTCTTTTGCGAGGTGATACTGCATGCAATCTTCCACCACTCTTCTCTGTTAACATTTTGTAAATGAGTTTATATTATAAACCAGTGTTGACCTTGGCTGCCATGTCTCTGTGCTTGGCAAGGAAATCATATACTTGCTGACTGAGGTAGTTCCTGGGCTCCTCTAGCCAATTCATTGTAGAAACTGCTTGATCAATATTATCTAACTTTTTCAAGAAATGATTATTGTAGTGATAGTCCCTCCTTTATTCAGTTTGATTTAGTTCAAGTCAATTCAGTTTGATTCAGTTCAAGGTAACATGGGCTTATTAAACACCTACTCTGTGCCAGGCACTGTGCTGGGTACTAGAGTTACAGAAACACAGATAAAATCTATTCCTGCTCTCAGGTAGTTTTAAATGCTACTGGAAGAAAACAACTTGTGTCCACATAAATATAAAATGAATACAAAGTAACAGTTTGGAGGAGTTCTAACATTTAGGGAAACATAGAAAGGCATCTTTCAGGACATGACACCTGAGCTGACTTGGAGGGAGCTAGGCATATCAAGAAGTAGGTGGGAGAAGGAAGAGCATTCCAAGCCTGTACAAAGCATGGAGTCTGGGAATGGAATATAGTGTAGAAGGGAGAGCAAGTGGACCAGGTTGACTGGAATGTAGAGTTGGTGAGGAAGAATGAGGTGAAATTAGTCTTGAAAAATAGGTTAAAGATAGATTTCAAAGGACTTTTTACACTGATGAGGGGGGCATGGCTATATATTATACTAAAGACAATGGGAAGGATTAAAATACTTCAAGACAAAGTTGCCAAGATGGTAGAGTAAGAGGAAACATTTTTTGCCTAACTCTCCCAACACACCTCCAGAAGAACCTAGTAAAACATGACAGACCAAATTATGATCAAGAAAATCAAGAAAAAATCCTAGTAAGTAATTTTTTCCAGCCTGGGACAGCTTAGGAAGACAACAGAGAGATCTGTGGATACTGGAGTAGGGGCTAGTTAGGAGTAGTGGCAGAAGGATCAGAAACATTCTAGTGCCCAGGGAAGGAAAGAGAACAGAGATGGAGCACCAGACCAGGAAGAAGGGGGAGAAAAAGAGATCCCAGGGGACCCCTGACCTAGAGCTGGGTACAGAAACAAGTAGCCTCTGTTGGCTCTGTAATCCATTACCCAGTTTGGGTCACAAATCCAAGGTGAAAAGGAGTAGCTATGACTGATGGCAGAGCCCTACCTGAGTACTAAGACAAAACAAATTTCAGAAACTTAGCTGTGTGATTCTATGTTTTGGAGTTAAGTAGTTAACTCAGTTTTAGGCTTTAGCTTCGCACATAAGCCTGTACTGAAAAAAGTGGGGCCAACAGTTCAGTCACTCTGATCCTGCAGAACCTCTCAGCAAGACTAACAATGACTGAGTCCCCTAATAGAAGCCAACAGACCCAAACCTATGTCAGGAGCTTACTGAGTTCAGACCAAGAGGACAGTGAACAGAAAACTTGCAACTCCCTCAGACTGATATGTGAAAGCAGCAGAAGCTCAGGTCAGACATTCCTCCCCTACCCCTCAGAAACGAGCAGAGCACAACACTAATGTAAAGTCCAAAGTCAAGAAGCAGGCTGGAAAAATGAGCAAACAAAAAAAAAGAACCTGACAATAAAGAGTTAGTATGGTGACAGGAAAGCTAAGACACAACCACAAAAGAAGAAAATGACTTGAAAACATCTAAAAGAACAGCCTTGCAAACTGGATATAATGCCAACAAGAAATCTTAGAAGAGTTAAGGAAAAGAGAAAGAGATTTTTAAAAGATCAAAAAAATTTCTTAAAACCGAATAAGAGAAGAAATAAGTAGAGGGGAAAAAAGACGTGAAGAGAAATGAAAGTTATTTAGGAAAGTTATGAAATGAAATTTAACAGCTTGGTAAAAGAGGTACAAAAATAACTCTTCAAAAAATTAGAATTAAATTAATGGAAGCTAATGACTCCACCAGACATCAAGAAGTAGTAAAACAAAGTGCAAAGACTGAAAACATAGAAGAAAATATTAAGTACTTGATAGGAAAACAAGTAACCTGGAAAAACGGATCAAGGAGAGATAATTTAAGAATCATTGGTCTAGCTTAAAGCCATGAAGACAAAAAGAACCTAGACATTGTATCAAGGAATTATAAAGGAAAAAAAAAACTGGATATCTTAAAACCAGAGGGCAAAGTAGGAATTGAATGAAATTACCATTCACCTCCTAAAAGAAACTACAAAATGAAAACTCTCAAGAATATTATAGTTGACGTCCAGAATTCCCAGATCAAGGAGAAAATACTGAAATCAAACAAAAAGAAAAAATTCAAGTACAAGGAGCCACAATCAGGATCACATAAGATTTAGCATCTACTACTATGAAGAAATAGAGCACTTGGAATTTAATATTCTTTAAGACAAAAAAATCTGGGATTGCAACCAAGAATAACCTACCCAGAAAAACTGAGTATAATTCTATGGGGTTAGTGGACATTTAATGAAACAGAGGACTTTCAAGAATTCCTAATGAAAAGACCAAAGCTAAATAGAAATTCTGATGTTCAAACACCGAACTCAAAAGAAGCATAAAAGGGGGTGGCTAGGTGGCACAGTGAATAAAGCACTGGTCCTGGAGTCTGAGTTCAAATCCAGCCTCAGACACTTAACACTTACTAGCCGTATGACCTTGGGCAAGTCACTTAACCCCAATTACCCTCCCCAAAAAAAAGCAAAAAAAAAGAAGCATAAAAAGGGAAATATAACTTAGAAGTGATAGGGGATTTTAAAAAGTTAAACTGTTTATATTAGTATATGAGGAGATGATATACGTAACTTATCAGAACTTTATTATCACCAAGGATCTGAAAGGGAGTCTAATTAGAGGAGCATAGGTATAATTCTATTGTGTTTGGATTATCTTAAAAAAAAGAATGGAAGATGGGGAAGAGAAATGCACTAGGAGAAGGGGAAGGGAGAAAAAGAATGGGGATCCCATGTAAATTGGATGCATAAAGAAGAATTTATGTAATGGAGGAGCAGAGATGAAGAGCAATCAATACCTGAACCTCCTTCAAATCTAACTGGTTCAAGGAAGAAATAATACACATAAACACAGCTGGGTACATAAATTCATCTTATCTAACAGGCAAATTGGAGGGAAAGGGCAGGGGGAGAATAAGAACAGGGGCAGATTAAAGGAGGCAGTGGTCAGAAGCAAAATAAACTCTTGAAGGATAAAAAAGATAAGGATAAAGATAAGAGAATAGGATGGCAGGAAACACAATTAGTAATCATAACTGTGAATGTTAATGGCATGAATTTACACATAAAAGATAAGAGGATATCAGAGTGGATTAGAAATAAGACTCCAACAATATTTTGTTTACAAAAACACACAACAGAAAGAACCACATAGAATTAAAATAAGTGACTGCGACAGAATCTATTATGCTTTGGTTGAAGTAAAAAAGGAAGAGGTGAAAAACATGATCTCAGATAAAGCAAAAACAAAAATACACATAATAAAAAGAGATAAACAGGGAAACTACATTCTAGTAAAAGGCACCATAGACAATGAATTAATATCAATATGAAACATATTACTGTATTATAAGAAATGATAAGCTCAGCGATTTTCAGAAAAAAAAACATGGAAAGACTTGAAGTAAAGAAGAGCAAAATGAGCAGAACCAAGAGACCACTGTATACAGTAACAGCAATATTGTTTTAAGAATGACTTTAAGTGAATAATTTATTTTTTTCTATTGTAAATGCCCAAATTAACTATAAGAGACATGAAGAAAGACACTACTGCATCCAGAGAAAGAAGTGATAAGTAGAAATATGTATAGAATAATTTTATACATACACATAAATTTGTGCCTCCATATATGTGCATGTATGTATATATATGTATATGTATATATATGTACATATAAATTTCTAATTATAGTCATCTCTAGGGTGGGTGGGAACTGAAGAAAAGTGAAATTTGCATGTTAATTTTCTTGCATATTTGAAAGGAATAGCAAGTTGTGC
Source organism: Pseudochirops cupreus (assembly GCA_028627135.1). Taxonomy (NCBI): domain Eukaryota; kingdom Metazoa; phylum Chordata; class Mammalia; order Diprotodontia; family Pseudocheiridae; genus Pseudochirops; species Pseudochirops cupreus. Next base: position 318,874,684 of record CM053580.1, on the reverse strand, counting down.
ATAATAGATTTGCAGTTTCATGTACAATCATCTTTTTATTGTACTATGCTATCAAAATACTTAAAATTTTAAAAAATTAAAAAATAAACACATATGTGCCAAATGATATATAATTTAAGTTCTTGAAGGAAAATTTAATTGAGTTACAGGAGGCAATAGCAAAATTGTAATAGTGGGGGGAGGTTAATTTACCTCCTCTGAAACCTAGGTAAACCTAACTATAAAGTAAGCAGTTAATGAAATGGATAGAATTTTAGAAAAGTTAGATATGATAAACCACAGGAGAATTCTGAATAAGAATAGATAGGAATATACTTATCTTTAGCTGTGTCTGGCACCTTCACAAAAAATTGACAATGTATTAGGCCATAAAAATCGCACAGAGAACATACCAAAATTTTGAGGATATAGCCAGAGAAATATTTAGGGAAATATTTTTATCTCTAAATGCTTACATCAACAAAAGAGATAAAATGAATTAGACATGCAACTAAAAACATATGAAAACCAACAAATGAGAAATCTCCAATTAAACATCAAAACAGGAATCCTGAAAAATCAAAGGAGGGATTAATAAAATTGAACATTAAGAAAAACCCATTGAGCTAATCAGTAAATTAGGAGCTGTTTTTTTAAAACCAACAAAATAAGAAAATCGTTGGCTAATTTGATTTTTTTTTAAAAAGAAAAATAAATGACTAGTATCAAAAATGAAAAAAAAAATGAAACCACAACCAAGGAAGATGAGATAAAGGCAATTATTCAAAGCTATTTTGCCCAACTATATGCCAATAAAACTGACAATTTTAATAAGATGGATAAATATTTTAAAAAACATAAATTTCTGAGATGAGTAGAACAAAAAATCAAATATTTAAAATAACAATATCTTAGAAAGAAAAATTGAATAAGTCATTAAAAAATACCCAGGGACAGATGGATTTACAAGGGAATTCTACCAAACATTTAAAGAACAATTAATGTCAATAATACAATATAAATTATTTGAAAAATTAAATAAAGAAGGAATCCTATCAAATTCCTTCTATGACACACATGTGTGTTCTTGATACCTAATTCTGGGAGTGTCAAAACAACAACAAAAACTATAGACCAATTTCTTTAATGGATATTGTTGTAAATATTTTATATAAAATAGGAGCAAGGAGATTATAGCATGTATCACAAAGATCACACACTATGATCCTCCTGTACTTGTATCAGGAATGCAGGGCTATTTCAGTTTTAGAAAACTATATGCAGAACTGACTATATTAATAACAAAAATCATCTGATTATCTCTATAGCTACAGAAAAAGTATTTGATAAAATATGATACTCATTCCTGTTAGAAGAGCAGAAAGCACAGAAATAAATGAAGTTTTCTTTAAAAACCAAGATCAATAATTATCTTTAATGAGGCTAAGGTACAAGCCTTTCCAACAATATAAGGAGTGAAGTAAGAATGTCCATTATCATCATTACTATTCAATACTGTACCAAAAATGCTATTTATAACAATAAGACAAGGAAAATGATATTGAAGGACTAAGAATAAGCAATGAGGAAACAAAAGGATCACTTTGCAGATGATATGATAGTTTACTTACAAAACCCTAGAGGATCAATTTTAAAAATAAATGAAACAACTTCACCAAAGTTTCAGAATATAAAATAAACCCACACAAATCATCAGTGTTTCTGTATATTACCAAAAAAAATAATAATAAACTCAGCAGGAAGAGAGAGAGAAATTTCATTAAAAAAATTTTTTTTTCCTTTTTGGAGGGGGGAAGGCAGGACAATTGGGGTTAAGTGATTTGCCCAAGATCACACAGCTAGTAAGTGTGATCAAATATATGAGGTCGGATTTGAATCCAGGTCCTCCTGACTCTGAAGCCAGTGCTATATTCACTGCACCACCTCGTTGTACCTACTTGCCCCAAGAAACTTCATTTAAAATAACTATAAGCATCAAAAATACATGAAGGTCTACCTGCCAAGATATACACAACTATGTAAGCACAATTGTAAAACATTCTTTACACAAATAAATACTGATCTAAATAATTAGATAAATATTAATTGCTTATGGGTAGACAGAGCCAATATTTTCAAAAATTATAGCAATTCCTACTTAGTGCCATACCAGTCGAACAAGTAAAGAATTACTATACAGAGCTAGAAAATATGTTAACACAATTTATCTAGAGAAAGAAATGGTCAATAATATTAAGGAAATTAATGAAAAAAAAAGTGAAGGAAGGGGACCTTGTGCAGCACCAGATCTCAAGCTATACTACAAAATATAATCATCAAAGGAAGTTAGTACTGGTTAAGAAACAAAGTTTTGTCAGTGAAACAGATTAGACACACAATATGTAGAAGCAAATGAACACAGTAATCCCATGTTTAATAAACCCAAATATTAGGGCAAGATCTTACTATCTGACAAAGAACAGTTGGGAAAATTGGAAAGTTGTTTGGCAAAAACTAAGCATAGATGAAATCTCACACCATATACCAAGATAAACTCAAAGTGGGTAAATGGTTTTGATAAAAAGGGTGCTATCAAAAGCAAATTAGTAGAGCATGAAAAAAAATACCTGTCAGATCTGTGGTTAAGGGAAGTGTTCAGAGAAAGTGAATACAAGAGGCAAAATGGATAATTTTTATTATATAAAATTTAAAAGTTTTTAAAAGCAGGAAAAAAAAGCAGGAAACTGGGAAAATTGTAGAAAGTTTCTCTGATAAATGTCTTATTTCTAAAATATATGAAGAATTCTTGAGTTAAATTTAAAAGCATAAGAATAATTTCCCAATTGATAAATGGTCAAGGTATTAAAATAGGGAGTTTTCAGAGCAAGAAATCCAACCTATAAATAGCCATATGATTCCCTAAATCGTTAATAATTATAGGAATACAAATTAAAACAACTCTAAGGTATCTTCTCACATCAGATTGGCTAAGGTGACAAAAAAGAAAAATCACAAATGCTGGAGGAATGTGTAAAAATCAGCACACTGATGCACTCTATGGTGGAGCTGTGAACTAGTCCAATCATTCTGGAAAGCAATTTGGAATCACGCCTCAAAACCTATTTAACTGTGCATGCCCTTTGACCCAGAGACACTATTACTAAATCTGTATCCCACAGTGATCAAAGAAAGAAAAAAAGGGGTGTGTGTATATACACATGTATGTATACATATACACATATCAGCTTTTTGTAGTTGGAATTAGAAACTTTAGAGATAGTCATTGATTTAGGAATGGTTAAACAACTTACAGAATATGAATATGACAAAATACTATTGTGCTGTAAGAGATGATGAAGGGAATGGTTTCAGAAAAGACTGGGGAAGACTTGTATGAACTAATGGAAAGTGAAGTGAGTAAAACCAGAAGAACAATTGATAAAGTAAAAAAAAATTTGTAAAGATAATCAACTTTGAAAAACTCAGTAACTCGAATCAACACAATGGCCAACCACAATTCCAAAGGACTCATGATGAAACATGTCATCCACTTCTAGAAAAAGGACTGATTGACTCAGTATAAATTGAAGCATATTTTCTTCTTCTATTACTTTCTTTTCCTTGCTTTTTTCTGGAATGTGACTAATCTGAAAATTTGTTTTCTATGTCTTTACATATTTGAATGGATTTTGGTTTTTTTGTTTTCTCAGTGACTGGGGGAGCATAAGAAAGGGAGGGGAGAGAATTTGGAATTGAAAATTAAATTAAATTTTTAAATAATACAATAAAAGATCACTGATGCATCATAAGCAAAGGATGAACTTGTTGGAACTTCCTTTGCTTTAGTAATATTAATTTGGTAGTCATGAGAAAAGTATCTTGGAGAAGGGAGAGATGAGACAGGATACAGGGAGACTGATTAAGAGACTACTGCAATAAGAGAGAAAGGATATGAAAAGTGAACAGTTGGCTAAGAAGATAATGCTGGAGTTTGTCATTTGGCTCCTAGAATGTGGCATAAGATACAGGAATCAAAGCCTCTTGGCTAAGGACAGAGTGCATCTAAGGGCAATTGGAAGAATATATTTTGATATTAGTTGATTTAATTTAAAGAACTTTAAATGGAAGATGTAAGGAGAAGGGAAAAAGTTTTCAATCATGTCTTAAATGGTTATTGGATTGTCAGGACAACTCACAAAGTTTTATTTATCCCAGTTAATAGTGAGTTGGGAAAAGGAGGAAAAGAGGCAATAGTAAAGGCCAAAATGGCCTAAGTAAGAGAGGAGAAACTCATATGGCCGCTAGGTAAACCAGCTTAGACACCCATTTCAAGTTTCTATTCACATGGGAACAAAGGATTGAGACTGCTTATAGTATGACTTCCAACTATATCAGAAAGAAGCATATTTGAATTTTAAGCATAGATAAATTTTGCCAAGGCAAACAAAATTATAAGGATAATCTATGTCTTGGCTTTCCTCAGTCAGCGTAGACAGTTGAGTTTACCATGCTCTAATTATCATTTTCTACTGCCTTTGATGATTTTAGAGCAAAAAAACAAAGCTTTTTGCTTGATAGGTAAAGTTCTATAAACTGTGGGTGTTACTGGGAATTTGTTTACCTTCAGTAATACTCCTGGGTCTGCTTCCCTATGGATATAAATCTCCCTTGGTACTCTCAAATATTCAAATTGGCAGTGACAACTAGGAAAAAGGTTTCCATTTACTGTTTTTCAAAGTCAGCAACTCATTTGAGCAAGTCAAATTGGAGTTGCTCTGACGGAATGCAGTATCTTCTCATTTTTATTCTTTATTTTATTTTGGTGCCAATTTTGACCTTTGTTCTAATTAGTCAGTGGTCTGACTATACACAGACAGTTAGTTCAGAAATGATGCCCACATTATTAACCAGTCATTTCCAATCTGTTAAGATAGAATTCATTGAAATTCTTATGCGGGTATTAAATTCTTACCCTGTCCTGAACTGTCCAATTCTCTTTGAGAAGAAAGTATTCTTGATTTGCAGATGTGAAGCTTCTGAGTTATCTATAAGTCTTTGGTCTCTTTTGTTTCTTGTTCCTAAACCATACATTCCAACGCATTTGTCACTACCCTCCCCTACACCCACCTTTGTCTTAAAATAAAATAACAGATGTTGACTGGTTTTAGTTCTCCCTAAGATTTCTTTGTCTCTTCATCCTTTGCAATTGATACAGGTACATCAGCTACAATCACCTCCATGTCAGTCTTTTTGCTTACATTTCTCATGAGGGCTGCACGACAAGATGACCATCTCTTCCATCAAGGCAACAATATGCAAAAGTCTTTGAGCTTATGATGAAACCAACTCTGCCTGTTCTTCTTTGTATCTTTCCAAGGAGAACCCATGAGACATGCCTCCATTTATCTTCAACTTCCTTCTGGCTTCTCATTTAGCTTCTGTATAAATGTTAATATTTATGTTTTACTTCCTTAAGTAGTGTGTCAGTTGGTTGGTTTGTTTGGACAAGGATCTCCCAATTAGAGATGAATAGTTAAATAATAGTTTCTGGTCTATATACTCTATAATTTTTAGCACTCTCTGTCCTTGTTTCTGCCACTCTGCTGCCATGATTTTAGATGTATTGGAATAAACTTTTTTTTTCCTTTGTCTCATTTGTTAGCATGGTCAAATAATTCATCACCAAGCAGTCAGTCTCCTGGTGATGAAGTTGTTCATATTTAGTAAGAATGGCCCTTGGAAATAGATATATTCTGTTTCTAAAACTACCCTTGAAGCTTTTCTAACTTGATAAAATGACTATTCTGAACTTGTGCTACATGGATAGGGCTTTCAAGAACCCAAGATCACCTTCATTTCATAAATTATGATTTTTGTAATAACTCTTTTTAGTCTTTATTTTAAGAGAAAAAATTTCAGAATTTTATTTTTTAGTACCCCTCTCTCACTGTAGTCCACACTGGTGTACTGGGCAATGCTAAGCAATGAGAGAGAAATGACATGAGCAGGTACCACAGAAGGGTTATGGAATGAAGATGGTGAAAAGAGGGATTCTAAGGCAGTATGAAAGGAACAGGCTTCTCATTGCCAGAGTATGCTGCTAAATGTATCTGCCTTGCTCTGTGATAATTAACTAGGGTCAAAGGAGATCAGATGTCTCCACCAGTGACAGGACAATGAGGCCAATAAAGATGCTGACTGTGGGAGTTTCTGTAAGTCACAGGTCCAAAATGTCTACATTTCTACTTGCTAGGTGAAAAAAATCAAACATCAAATTTTAAATCATGTTGTGTGGTCTATACTCTTTTGTATGCTTCAAGGGGGACTGAATGATGCCTTTCCTGGAACTCCTAGCCTTCATTTGAATCTGTGTACCGTCTGCCAGTTTACAGGCAACGTAATATTTTACAACTGCTGGGTAGCTATTTTTATTGCTTTCTTATTTTCACATAATCACAGAATTTAAGCGTCAGAAGGAACCTATAAGGCACACATACACAAGATGAACCCCCACTATAAAATACCTCATGAGTGGTCATCTAGTTTCTGCTTGAAGACTTCTCATGTAGGAAAACTCACCACCTCTGGGGATAGTCCACTGCCCTTTTAAACAATCCACACTGTTAAGAAATTTTCATTTTTATGACATCAAGACTAAATTTTCCACTTTGCAGCTTCCCCCTAATGTTACTACTTGTGCCCTCTGGGGTCAAACAGAACAAGACTAATCCCTCTTATTTAAGACAGTCCTTCAAATATTTATGTAGCAGGGGGCTGTCTCCCACATGTAGCTTAGGGGGTGTCATTGTGTAGCTCAAAGGGAGACAGAACAGACATCTCTGGCCTATTTTCTCCCCACTTTCTCCAAGGGAGACTTTAATTCCTGCCAGGAAGGCAAGTAGGAAGTTGGGGCCATTAGCTTTGTCACTCTGTTCTGCTCAGGGAGAAGGGAAACTGGGTAAGAATTATATCTATTTTTTCCCTTAAATATTATTGGTCTAGATTTAGGCTAATTTCTTATTACTTTTTCTTAACTAACAGAAGCAGACATCAAGCTTCATATCCAAAGCTTGACTCCTTTCCCACCAAGTACTAGTTTCACAATGAACATACCTAGGAAGTAACAAAGAAACCCATTATGCAAGAAACCCATTTATTTAGCAAAACAGAAATCTGAGAAGGTATATCTGGGAAAATAAATATCAAACAATGCAGAGTGAAGGAGCTCTCTGATTGGGAATGAGGTAACTCAGCTCAACCAATGGTGAGAGAGTCCTAGATCTCAGCCAAGGAGAGGTTCCTCAAAGTCTCTAGGGTAGCAAGCTGGGAATAGGGACATAATGGAGACTGCCAGCACCTCTCATGTTATCTTCTTCCCAGAGTCTTTTCCTTCAGCAACCTGGAATTTGGTTGGCATTTTCTATCTTCTCTCTCAAAGCTGGAAGCCTAGAAGTGCCTGAAGGAACTGCAGAGAATGAAGAGAACTAAAGAAATTCAAGCTTGAAGAGACTGGCACTCTCCTTCTCACCAACACCATCCCATCCCTCATATAAGTGCAGGGCACTGATCTCCACCAATGAGGACAGATTCCTATGCCAAGGGGCTTAAGGACTCAGGATATACTTAAACACAGATATCATGTCAATTTTGAGTCTTTTCTTTGTCAGGCTACATATCCCTATGTTATGTACTGTTTATTTAGTTTTCAATTCTGTGGCAAGAATTAAGCATATTTGTTTGCTTCTATGGAGAGTTGACTCCATTATGCCAAGGTCACATGACAAGGGATAACTCAAGTACAGGAAGTTCAAGTAGGAGGTGGGGTTCACCAATGGTTGGCTTTTCAAAAACTGCTTTCTGATAACAAGTTGTCAGTGTCTTTAGGAGAGTAGCAGAGTTGGGAGCTAGAAGGTTGCCTGCTCTCTGGGAACTGTACAGAACTTGAGACTTCCTCAGCTTTTCTACACTGAGGGGTCCATGTAAATAATAACAACAACAACAAACAATTTTAGAGTGCTTCCTACGTACCTGTGCTAAGTACTTTGCAATTAATTTTCTCGCTTGATCCTTACAACCATCCTGGGAAGTAGATGATTTTATCATTCTCATTTCATAGCTGAAGAAACTGAAGTAGATAGAGGTTAAGTGACTTGCTCAGGGTCATACAGCTAAAGAAGTGTCTGAGGCTGGATTGGAACTATGTCTTCCTGACTGCAGCTCCGGCACTCTATCCACTGTGCCACTGAGCTGTCAAATGAGCCCAGAGCTGAACAGGGTCAGCATCACCTTATTAGCCTGGTGTCCGACTCAGTAACTCTTCTGTTTCAACCTAATGCAGAATACAGAGACATACATGGATCTGAAGTTTCAGCAATTTCTACCCTTTAGATTCTTTAAGGGGTGATATTCTTAGACATTTAAGTCATCAATAATAAATGTTAAAATAAGAACTGCTCTGAAGAAGTGTCTCTAAAAATTTAGAAAAATGGATGGGCTAAGATGAAACTGTAACCTCCTAGTGACTATGTTTAGTCACTGGGTTTGACTCACGCTTTTCCCCACTGAGGATTAATTATTGGGAAAGAATTGTTTGAGCCCGAGGTATTTAATTTCATTAATATCTAATAAATATTTTGAGTAAAGGTTGTTAAAAGTATTCCATAACAAATGTCTTGATGTTGCAAAGCTATTTGACGGCTTTCAGTCACTTCTTTTTGCTTTTGAAAAGTATGAGTTTCATAACTGGTATTTATTTCAGCCTTAAGATACTATTTAGTCCAGGAGTGGGAAACTTGTGGCCTTCTAGGTCCACAAGTGCAGCCCTTTGACTGAGTTCAAACTTCACAGAACAAATAGTTTGGATTCAGTCAAAGAGTTGCACTTGAGGACCTAGAGGGCCACATATGGCCTTGAGGTCACAGGTTTCCCACCCCTAAAAGTTTGTAAGTCTCTGAAGGAAATCAGGTGTTACTAATTCATTGTAATTAATATTTCATTGTAAAATGGATAACAAATCAAACCTTTGTTTTCCTCTAAACAAAGCCAGCCAGGAGAAAATTGCGAAAAGACTAGTTTGCCCCTAGTACCTTCCTTTGTCCCTTTCAGTGCCTCTTTCCAACCTAGAATGGCTCCTTCTTCCCATGATCAAATTCCTCAGTACCTCCATGTTACCTTAACAATATTCAACCATTGCTGGGCCCAAGGGGCAGGGGCACTGTCCCAGGAGAGTGCTGCTAAATGTTTAGCCACTGGCTGTCTGAAAATACATGGTCCATTTTTAAGTTTAATTTGCACTGTTAATGTTTTCTCCAGGACTTTCTTAAGTCTAGACAATCCACAAAACAATAAATCATCAGGGCAGCTAAGTGGTGCAGTGAATAGAGCACTGGTCCTGGAGTCAGTAGGACCTGAGTTCAAATTTGGCCTCAGACACTTGACACTTAACTAGCTGTATGACCTTGGGCAAATCACTTAACCCCAATTGCCTTGCCTTCCTCTCTCCAAAAAAAAAAACCAAAAACCAAAAAACCATGCTGGTGAGTGTGGTAGCAGAGGGGCAGGAACCCTGCTGGCTGTGGTCACTCACAGGAAAGTGAAGTTCCCGGTTTTGAACCCAGGGCAGAGGGGTGAGATGAAGCTTGCAATCCTTGGAGGAACTACAGAGAGCAGGAGCATTTGCAGTGACAGCATTGCTGGGAGCCCTGGCCATGGCTCAGGGCCAGAGTACCTCAGGTCGTACCCCCAGAGAACTCAAAAAACAACAGTACAAAAAACTTGAAGCCTAAGACATCATCTCCCACACCTCAGAATTAGAGTCCAACTATAATACAAAGTTAACAGTCAAGAAATAAGACTCTAAAAAAAGAATAATGCAAAAGAGAAAGAACCCAACTATAGATAGCTACTATGGTGATAGAGAAGATCTGAGTTCATGCTCAGAAGACAATGAAGTAAAAAAAAAGCTACTTCTACTTAAAAAAAAAGTCAAATGGTTATAGGCCTGAAGACAGTTTTTGGAAGAGCTTAAAAAAGGACTTTAAAAAAACAAATAAAAGAGATTGAGGAAAAATTAGGAAAAAAATAAGAGCAATCCAAAAAAATCAAGAAAATTATGAAAAGAAAGTCAACCAACTGGAAAAAGAGATTAAAAAAACTTAGGGAAGATAACTCCTTAAAATTAGAATTGGGCAAAGGGGAGGTCATGACATGATAAGACACCAAGAAATAATAAAACAAAATCAAAAGAATGAAAAAACAGAAGAGAATCTGAAACATCGCAGAAAAAAAAACTAATCTAGAACAGAATGAAGAGAGAAAATACAAGAATTGTTGGACTACTTGAAAGTTATGACAAAAAAAAAGTACCTTCAAGCCATTATTAAGGAAAATTGCTTGAACTTTTAGAATGAAAGGGTATAAGAGAAATAGAAAAAAATCCACTGATCACCACCTGAAAGGGACCCCAAGATGAAAACACACAAGAACATTACAGTCAAGTTTTGAAGCCCCCAGGTCAAGGGGAAAATACTACAAACAACTACGAAAAAAAAAACCCCAACCAATTTAAATACTGTGGAGCTACAGTCAGGATACAAGATCTAGCAGCTTCTACATTGAGACTGAAGGACATTGAACATTACATTCCAAAGAACAGGAGAGCTGATTTTGCAGCCAAGAATAACTTACCCAGCAAAGCTTAGTGTAGTCCTGAATGGAAAAAAATGGATAATAAATTAAAAGACTTTAAGTTATTTGTGACATAAAGACCAGAACTGAACAGAAAATCTGACATATACTATTCAGGAGAAACACAGGAAGGTAAACATTAAAGACCAATTATAAGGGATTTAATAAGGTCAAACTGAATGAAGTAGTAGGCGGAGCTAAGATGGCAGAAAGGAAGCAGTAGCTTTTCCAAGCTCCTCCAAGAATTCTGTCACTAAAAGCTAAAAAGTGAATTTGAATGGATTTAAGAGTTGCAGAACCCATTGGGAAATGGAGTGTGTTAGATTCCCAGCCCAGAAAAGTGCCTACTCAGGTCTGGGCAGGGAGAACACAGAGCACACAGGAGCTGTACCAACTGGGATCTGAGAGCAGAGTACGGCAGACTGAGAAGCCCCAGGCATCCAGCAGACTCACCCAGCCTGAGGGGTTTGCAGCCTTCTCACCACGTGACAGAGGATTGTCCTTGGAGCTGGGTAGGAGAAAACTTGGGACCCACAGCAGGGTCAGCAGCTTTTCCTGGGGCTAACAGCCCACAGCCTAGATGTTTAAAAATTACATACCTGAACTTCCAGAAGTCAAGATGGAGGAATAAAATTTAGTTGCTCTGATCCCCCCTCCCTGTCCCAGAAAAGTTCGGAGTTAAATGCCCCACCCAGAGTAAAATCTTGAATTAGTAGAAACAGCCTCAGGCTTGGGTGTCACTGAGGAAAGGGGAAGGAAGACAGTATGGAGTCTAAGCCCAGGAGGGTGAAGCCAGCAAGCCCTAACAACAAAAGCCCAGGTGTGCTTTAGTACCACCTGGCCAATCAGCAGACTGCAGCCCTGCCCTGCCCTTCTGCAGGCCTCCTGCTACTGAGTCTGCCTGAGCTGTAGCCCAGAGACACAAAGGTGGAAACCTGAAGGAGCCAGACCACCCCTCCCCCATAGGTTACTCTGTAAGCCTCAGGGTAACTCAGGGGAAACACTGAGAGTCCTGGACCTGGCCTCCATCTAAACACTCAGTTGCTACAGCTCACTAAGTGAACAACCAAATCCCTACCTCCCAGCCTGAGAAGCTCAATACTTCTGCACCCCAGAAGCAGATATTCACTCTAAAAATCCAGGACATAGGCAACCACAATGAAGAAGAAGGAAACTGAAGGCTAGGACCATCAAATCTTTTTATAGTGAGCAAGAACAACCAAATTCAGAAGGCAACACGGGCTCTATACTCACACTGGAGACCACAGAAGGAAATGTGAATTGGTCTCAA
>CM053580.1:318852101-318862228 GCA_028627135.1 Pseudochirops cupreus | reverse complement strand
CCCCCCGCAATGTTATTTTATAAATGAAAAATGACATTTAAATGTCTTACGTTTGGATAAATATGGGAGAGCAAGTAAAAAAGAAATATCTGGGATGTAAAAGAGAATGAGAATTTGAACAAAATTTTGATCTATTACCAATGTAATAGATCACTTCTATTTGTTCTGGTTACTAAAGTAGGTATAGATTCATATCTTCTAAAACTAGTTCTTTGAATCCTCAGTCTCTTAGAATTTCTTTTCCATAATAAGCCAGGAATTAATCAGATGACATCACATTATAGTAGTATAAATGGACATTTAAGTGAGTAGAAGGAAGATACATTAACAGTTAACACTTTCAGCTCCCATTTAACAAGGCAATAATATATCTCCCATCCTCAGGGGAGGAAGGTATAACCCTGTACTATGTTGCTGCTGTCAATTTAGCCCTTCATCTAATTCAGAGATTCTTAACTGGAATCTGCATTCAAAGGGTTGATTGCTAGATTTCAGAGGGTCAGTCTAACTTGGATGAGAAAAAAAAATTACATCTTTTTTTTCAGTAACCTCTAAATGAAATTTAGTATTTCCTTCAATTATTTTAAAATCTCATTACAATCAGGGGTTCACAGGCGTGCCCTGAGTGCCAAAGGGGTCCATGACATAAAGAAGGCTGCAAATCCCTGGTCTAGAGCAGAAGTGTCAAAGATGTAGCATATGGGGCCCACAGCACTCAAATGTGACACATACAAGATTGAAATGTATTTCCTATCTAATGTTAATGTGTTGATGTATTCATGAAGAGGAAATATATAAATGTGTGGTTTTCTAAGTCAATATGTGGCCTGCAAGGATCCTTCTGTATAGGTTATAGGCCCCTGTTTCTATTTGAGTTTAATACCACTGGTCTATGGATGGGAAATGGTGTTAGAGGTATACCTAATACCACAGGAGTGCCATAAACTCAATTATCTGGAAACCATTGCTGTTTGATAAGGAACACTGAGTTTTCAGGAACCTGCAGATACTACACAAAAGGACAAGGTATGTCCAGATAGAGAGGGCATGACCATATTGAACCCCAAATCAAGAATCAGGGGAAATAATGCAGTTTCCCTGAGATGTGACAGTGTTCTGACAGCAATGCCTCAAAATCTTCTTTGGTCAGAGAAAAGGAGAAATCTCAGTGTCTAGAAAGCTTTGTGATATGATATGCAGCATAAGAGGAATCTCCCAATTTAGTAGCACTTTTTAATCTCTATTTCCTCCTTATACTTCCTCCAGTTTCCAAGGCTTCCTTCAAATATCGGAGACTTCTTTATGCGATATGCTCACACAAGAACATGTGGTAGAATCTTTCTGTCCAAAGACCTATAGGCAGTGTGCTTTGATACTAGAGAATCTCCCTTCATGATATGTTCTTTACTAGAATTGTTGATGTAGCTGTTCTCCCAATTTTGCAACAGGATTAGTCTTTTGTACCCAGGGATCTTTTGACAGTTGGCAAAAGAACGCTTTGGCAAATGGCACCTCAGTTAATGAGTCACATACTCACAGATGTCTTCTTAAGAACAGACTTTATCACAGGTTTCCAGATGCCAAACTTTCAGAACCCTCAGGATCCAGAAAGATTTTGAGTCCAAGCATGGTCCGCAGAATTAATCTTTCCTAGTGAACAAGCAACACCCAACCCTCCATAAACAGTCAATTCAAAAGATCCAGAGACCAAGCGTCTGCATCTAGTATGCAGATTAACAAGTTTGCTTCCAATCTTAGCCTCTCCTTCACTGTCATGTCCAAAGCCAAGAAGTATGGATAAAATCACAGGCGGTGACTGAGACAAGAAAGAAGAAAAATAGATAACAGAACAGAGAAAACAACAGATAGCCAAAGTTGGTCATGATGGTCATGATTCTAGAAGAAACAGGAGTAGTGATGGCAAATGTCAACTCCCAGCACTGCAGATATATTTCCTCATATGAGTTACAACCTCCTACTCCCTTGGAGACATCTCTACCTGAATGGCCAGTCACAACCTCAAATTCAACATATTTTTCTTTCCTCTAAGCTTGTTCCTTCTTCTGCCTACACTATGTCTGTCTTTGTCACCATGACCTATTATTCATTCTTCCACCTTTGAAAATGATGTTATGTTTTACCACTCAATTAGAATGCAAGCTTACTAAGAGTAGAAATTGTTTCATTCTTTGAATTTATGTCCCCAAGGACAATGTCTGAAGCATAGTAGGTGTTTAATAAATACTTGTTGATTGATTGCTATGTTCTGTTAGTATTTCCAGAGCTTTTCTTTTCCCACTGATATTCTTATTCAGGCCTTTCTTAACCACCTGCTTAGACAATTGCAGTAGCTTACTAACAGGGGTTCCTACCTCCATTTTCTTTCTAATCTGTACATACCACTGTGAAGAAAAATCTTATTCACAGCACTGGTCATGTGCTGTGTTCAAAAACATCAGTTGCTCCCCATTGTCTACTAAGTCTTTACCCAGTATATAAAGTCCTCATGCCCCCTACCAAAAAAAATTTTTTTTAATATTTCATTAAATATTTCCCAATTAGAAGTAAAAAATTGTTGACATTGATTTTTAAATTTCCAAATTCTCTCCTTCCCTCCAACCTCTCCCCACTACTTGAGAAGGCAAGCAATTTGGTATCAATTATACATGTGAAGTCATGCAAAACATATTTCTATATTAGTCACATTGCAAAAGAAAACAGATTTTAAAAAGATAAAAATAAAGTAAAAGAAATATGTGTGTACACACATACACACACGAATCTGCATTCAGAGTTTATCAGTTCTTTCTCTGGAGGTGGCTAGCATTTTTTATCACGTGTCCTTTGGAATTGTCTTGGATCATTGTATTGCTGAGAATAGCTAAGTCGTTCATAATTGATCATTACGCAGTACTACTGTTTTGTTCACAGTGTTTTCCTGGTTCTGTTCATTTCACTTTGTATGAGTTCATATAAGTCTTTTCAGGTTTTTCTGAAACTATCCTGCTTGTTATTTCTTATAGCACTCTAGTATGTTATCACAACCATATACCACAACTTGTTTAACCACTATAACTTCTACAAACAGTTTTCCTTTCATTCAAATATAATATATTCAGTCTTTTTTAAAAAGTTATTTTATTTTTAATTTATGGAATAAAACAAGCATTTCCATAATACAGTGCAATAAAAGAGATGATTACACATGAAAAATACTATGCAAAACTTGCTATTCCTTTCAAATATACAAGTAAATTTCTTTTTTTTCTTTCCTCCCTCCCACCCTACCCTAGAGACAGCTACCATTAGACACAAATGTGTGTGTGTGTGTGTGTGTGTGCGTAAAATTATTCTATATATACATCTCTTTATCAGTTCTTTCTCTGGATATGCAGATTATATAGAGATAGAGATATATATCTGTATCTATCTCTATGTGTGTATTTCTATATATGTGTATATAGACATATTTGTATCTATATTCATATATGTAGTCTTGTCTCTACCTTTGTTTCAATGTATTTAGCTTCCTGGAATACCTTCTTCCATTTTGTCCATATAGTTAAGGCCTTTTCTTCATTTGAGGACTATCTTCTCTCCTATGTTTTCTAGGCATACTCCTTCAGAACTCCAGCAGGACTTATGTGGTCATTTGGCATTTACATGTCTTCCCTTCCCAACCGTATTGTAAAGGCCTTGGGGACAGGAACTGCCTTCTACAGAGCTCTTTTCATGTCAGCAGTCAACCAAAGTGCTCTGAACACAGTAGATGCTCTGTAAAAATTTGCTTATGATGGTCATAACCACAGAACCATAAAGGAAAGCAAGATCCCAGCTAGAGGAGAGGAGCAAGGTCCTGCAAGATAGGAACTTGCTGATGTCAAGAGATTGTCTAGTCCAGTTCCCTACCGGCAGGTAGGTTATTATAGTTTTTATTTTATGTATGAAATAACTAACCTGGAAATGTTAAATGACTCACAGAAGAACATGCCAGCTAGCAAGTATTGGAGGGAAAATTCAAACTCATGACTTAAGTCTTCTGTGTCTGTGCTTTTTCTGCTTTGCTGGTGCCTCTCCTTGATTGACTGATGGCAAAAACTTCAGTGTCAGAGTTCAATGTGTTCCTCCAGTCATTTGCATTTTAGGTCTTTTATTTCTAGTTATAGAATGGAGGTTCCAGCTGTACCACTAGCACCTGTATACACTTAGACAAGTCATTTCCCTTATCTAGACCTAAGTTTTCTCAGTGGCAAAACTGGGGAGGGGAGTAGATCAAGTCTAACTTCCCTTCCTTAACATTCTGTGATCTACACTGTTAGGCCTTCTATACCATCTTTATGCCTGATAAAATCTCTCATAATGAAATGACTCTGAAACGTACTGACTTCATCAGTATAGGTACCATTGTGCTGTATTTGAGATCTCAATCAATATGTCTCTCCGAAGGAACAGGTTGTTCCTATTAGGAGATAAGTCAGTAATTCAACAAATACTTATTAAAGCCTCCTGTCTCTGAGGAATAATACAGGTTAACCAGGCTTGGAAAGCAGTTCAAAAGCCAAGCGATTTCCATGTTAAAGGATCTTAAATTTGGAACTCCAGTTGCCTCTTCAGATGGTTGATTTTCTTTTTCAATAGAATGATTCCATGGTCCATAACCTCATTTTAAAATCCTATTTCTAATTTAGTAACTGATTTCTATGACATATTTCAGCATCTAATTCATAGCACAACGAGACAATAATTCAGAAACATTTTATTTTTTAAATCCACCCAAATTAGTTTTATAGAAGGATTATCTTTATGCAAGGTAAATAGGGCATCAAATCCAATTTCCTGGTTAAAATGAAATGATACAAAACAAAAGTATAAGTTAATAGAGCCTTCTCCCATTTCCTGCTGCTCATAAATATTTACAGACAGGTTCAGCCTTAGCACAAGTCAAGCAGGCCGTTGCCTAAACTTTGGGTGTGAGAAATGTGAGCCACGTTGACTAAAATAATCCCTTTCTTAATAGTGAATCATAGAATAGAATCATAGTAGTTAGACCATAGAGGGCATCTAGCCCACCCTTCTGACAAATGCATGAGTAATTTCTACATTATCTCCAATTGATTACCCATTCTCTGCTTGGACATTTCCAGCCACTGGAAATTCACAACCTCAGGAGGAAGACTATTCTCTTTGCAGAAAACTCCAATTGTTAAGAAGTTTTTCTTGACTGTAATTCATAGCCATTAGTCTGGTTCTGTTTTTTAGAGCTAAGATGAGTACATCTAATTCCTTGTTCACATGGCAGCTAACTAGATGGTTAAAGACAATGATCACAGTCTTTTCTCCAACCTAAATCTTGGCAGTTCTTTCCACTGATCCTCATTGTGAGGGTTAATTTATAGTGAAGTTTCCCCATTCTGAAAAATCAAATCTAGACTGGCTTCAGTATTCACTAGGCCTAAGGTCAAGTCACCTGACCTTCAAGCATTAGAGCAATGGAGACCCTCCCCCAGAGCCAACACAGCAGAAGATATGCCAAATAAGGTTAAGACTGTTTTTATTGGACACCCACATGTTTCTGGGTCCTTTGTCTCAGAGAGATTCCTGCCCTTAGAATGTGGGACAGCCCCCCTACCAATAAGAGTTAAGACCAGTTGGGGGGGGTTGGGTTTCTGCATTGGAAGATTATATAACCATGGGCTACCTTCTACCTCTTGCTCTCTCCCTGCAGATGCCATGTTGGGCGACAGGGGGTAGAGTCCTTTCTCATGAGAAAGAATAAAGACCTTTTCTGACCTCAGATTCAGACTCCGAACTCTTTCATCTCACACATCATGATACAGATTTAAATCCTTTCCTATCCTAGTAAGCCATTCTAGTTTGTCAGCATTCCCTCTAAAAGGTGCTTTCCAGAATTAAACAAAATATTTTAGGTGTGGTCTGACTTGCCTTGAGCACACTGCCGTTGTACTGTCCCATGTTGTGAACACTGCCTGACATCTCATTATCTCTTCTAGCAGTCACATCATTCTGTTAAGTCATTCTAAGTGTATAAATTGCAGTCTTGCCATAGGTCAACTTTGCCCTTAACTAGCTATATGATCTTGTTTAAATGTTTTACTTCTTTAGAATTTAATTTTATTATGCATATAATAAACACTACTAGATCATTTCTAATATTTCTTCTAGCTCCAAAATGCTGTGATTTATGAATTTTGTTGCTCACCGAGCTAGTCCATCCTATACATTACGTACAGATATGACACTGTGACTCCTCTGCTCAGCCAACTCCAGTGGCTTCCTATTGCTTATAGGATAAATATAATCCCTTGTTTAGCTTTTAAAGCACTATACAACCTGATCCTAATCAAATCTTTCTAGCCTCATTGGACATTACTCACCCCTCTTTGATACAACCAAAATGACTTTCTATTTGTTCCTCTGACATTGGGAGAGAGTGCCTCAAATCTCTCTCCCAATATTCTGGCCTTCACACTAGCTATCCACCTTTCCTGGAATGCACTCCCTCCTTAACTGACTTATAGAGACCTTTTCCTTCTTTGAGATGCAACTCAAGCACCATCTTCTATATAAAACCTTTCTTAATCCCCCCAACTGCTAGTATCCTCTCTCTAAAACTAACTTGTACTTTTAACTACTTGATATATATTTGTACTTAATAATTTCATGTTTATATGTATATATTTTTATATACATATATATGTATATATTTATATGTACTTGTTGTCTTCTGCATTAGAATATAAACTCATTTCAACACAGCTCCTAGCACATAGTAGGCATTTAATACTTGTTGATTGATTATGTCTTCTTTATCCCTGAACTTGTGAGGTTAATTTTTGTAACGTAAGTGCAGGACTTTACATTTATCTTTTTAAGTCTCCAACCTCTATGCTTTCACAAAAATCATTCAACTATTCCCTGTGCCTGGAATGCACTTTTTTCACACCACTACCTGCTGCATGGTGCAGGGGAAAAAGCACTAACTCTACAATCAAAAGACCTGGGTTCAAATCCTGGCTTTGATGTTTTTACCTATGTTACTGTAAGCAAGGCACTTAAACTGCATGGGCCTTGGTTTTACAGATGAGGGAGTTAGACTTGATGGTTTCCAAAGTCCCTTCTAGCTTTAACTAAATGATCTTAAGACTCAACTTAGGAGCTACCTTCTCCTAAGTTTTCCCTGATATCTCCAACTAAAAATGTCCTTACCCTATTCAAATTTTCCCAGAGCATATTATCTGTATTTCTAAACTTCCTTGAATTACACTTACCCTGTATATATATTGTGTCCTTCTTCCCCAGGAGACAGTAAGCTTTCTGAGCATAATACTTATTTCTCTTCCTTCTTTCCTTCCTTCCTTCCTTCCTTCTTTGTAACCAGAACTCAACACAATGTCTTGGCTGTGGGGACACCCTTCCCCTGCCTCTCTTATCTTTCTTCCTTGCCTATGCCCTTAGCCCCAGGGCCTATCTGACATGATTTGAATGAGCAATACTATGAAAATCCTCCTCTGCTGACCCATCTTCCCAGGCTCTGGGCTGACCAGAAGTCAAGTCATATTAGCAAACATTTTTAACACTCTTACTATGAGCTATGCTAGTTTAAGTGCTGGGGATACAAAGAAAAGCAGAAGTTCCTGCCCTCAAGGAGATCGCATCATAATAGGGGAGAAAAGGTGCAAACAACTATGTATATACAAGATATTCGCAGGAATAATTGGAGGTAATTTTAGAGGGGAATTTCTTAGAGGTGAGGCTTCTTGAAGAGGTATGGAAAGGGCTCTTGCTGAAGATAGGATTTTAGCTGAGGACTGAAGGAAGCCCAGAAGCAGAAAGAAGGGAGAGCATTCCAGGCATAGGAAAAGGCATGGAATTGAGAGATAGATTGTCACTGGATCACGAAGTACATGAGGAGAGAGGATTAATGTATAAGAAATCTGGAAAGGTAGGGAGGAACTGGGTTGTAGAGGAATGTAAAAGCTCAACAGAAGATTTTATATTTGATTCTAGAAATAATAATGAGTTACTGGAGTTTATTGGGGGTGGGGGGAAGGGGAGTTACCATAGTTAGGCTTGTGCTTTAGGCAGATCACTTTGGAAGGTCAGTAGAATATGGACTGGATTGGGGAGAGATTTGAGGCAGAGAAACCAACCAAAACACTATTGTAATAGTCTAAGCATGAGATGAGGTGGCAGTGGGAGAGTAGAAAAAAGAAATCTATGAAATGCTGTGATGGTTGACTTGACAGAACTTGGCAACAAATTGGATATAGGAGATGAGAGAGAGTAGGGAGTCAATGATGATAGTTTGTAAGCCTGAGTGACTGAGAAAATGGTAATGCCCTAAAGAGTGAAAGGGAGCTTCAGAAGAGGGGAGGGTTTGGGGGGCAAGAAATAATGAGTTCAATTTTGGACATGATAATCTTAAGCCGTCTATGAGACACTGAGTTTGAAATGTTGAATAGGCAGTTGGAGATGCCAGGCTATAGATCAGGAGGGAGGTTAAGGATGAATAAATTGATCTGAGATCATCTGCATAGATATAATAATAGAGTCCATGGGACCACCAAACAAGATAGTACAGAGGGAGGAGAGAAGATGACCTAGGATAGAACCATAGGGGACATTAATGGCTAGCAGATATGACCTGCACAAAGATCCAGCAAAAGAGACTGAGCAAGATTGGTCAGACAGATAGGAGGATGGTCATGTCAAGGAAATTAGCCAAGAAAGGAAGAATTTCTCATGCTTAGACTGTTACAATAGTGTTCTGGTTGGTTTCTCTGCTTCAAATCTCTCCCCAATCCAGTCCATTTTCTACTGAGCTTCCAATGTGATCTACCTAAAGCACAAGCCTAACTATGGTAACTCCCCTTCCCCCCCCCACTCAGTAAACTCCAGTAACTCATTATTATTTCTAGAATCAAATATAAAATCTTCTGTTGAGCTTTTAATTTCTTCACAACCCAGTTCCTCCCTACCTTTCCAGATTTCTTATGCATTAATCCTCCCTCCTCACGTACTTCGTGATCCAGTGACAATCTATCTCTCAATTCCATGCCTTTTCCCATGCCTGGAATGCTCTCCCTTCTTTCTGCTTCTGGGCTTCCTTCAGTTCTCAGCTAAAATCCTATCTTCAGCAAGAGCCCTTTCTATACCTCCTCAAGAAGCCTCAAAACAGCTAATGGAGAAGATCAGATCAATTGAGGGTTGTAGTTGTGGTTGTTTAAGGATAGTAGAAGCATTGGTGAGTTTGTAACCAGTAGTCTAGTAACCAGTAGGCAAGAAGATGTTGAAGATTAATAAGAGAATAGGAATCATGGAACAATTTGCTAGAGAAGAGGGAATGGAATGGAATCACTTGTACATGTAGAGACATCAGTCTTGACAAGGAGGGGAGCTACATTTTCATATGAAAAACAAGTAAAGGAGGAGAAACTGGGGTAAAGCATCTAAGTGTGCTGAAAAGAGGAGAACAGAAGAGAAAATCTCTTGGTAAATGACCTTGATTTTTTTATTTTTAGTAAAGTGTGGGAAAAGATTCTCAAATGAGAGGGTATGGAGAATAAATGGCATTGGAAGTTTGAGGAAGTCTAAAAAAAGTTGGAAAGATCACTATGATGAGTGCAATAGTGAATTAAGGCTATATAAAAGGATTGTCCTACTGCTGTGAGATTCCAATTGAGATTATATAATATAAATTTGTAAGGCACAGTTTTGTGGTTTTCTCCAGTTCTGTTCAGCAGCACATGAACAGTAGCAAAGGCAGGAGATAATGAGAGTAATCCACTAATCCAAGGTTGGGGCTTGGCAAAGCATGAATAATGATAGAATAAGAGGTAAGGGACTGGAATATAGAGGATACTAAATTGGCGACCTGTTTCATCAAAAGATCAGGATAGGGAAGGAAGGAGAGTATAAAATAACAACTGAAGGACGAAGGATTCGGAGGTTTTGGTGAAGACAAAAAGAATGGTGTTAAGGACTGTAAAATAGAAAGATTGAATGATAAGGAATTATGGTCAGGGATACTAACCAGAAGGCTATTGAAATAGTTCAGATATGATATAATGAAGGTTTGCACTAGGATGGTGTCATTGTCAGAAGAA
>CM053580.1:318798213-318843814 GCA_028627135.1 Pseudochirops cupreus | reverse complement strand
ATTACATGCAACTGGGAATTAAGATATACAGGCAATGGGGTAGGGAGATCCATCTTGCCAGACCCAAAAGTCAGAGGAGTGATGTTGGAGGACATAGGAGAGAACAGACTGGGGGAGGGGGTATACAGTGGGATCACTGTTTTGGGGTGGTGGGTAGGGGAAAGATGGGGAGAAAATTTGTAACTCAAAATCTCGTGGAAATGATTGATATAAACTAAAAATAAAAGTTAATTTAAAGAAAAAGTAAAAAAATAAAATCTTCTCCAAGCCTGGGAAAAAATAAAATAAAATTAATACCCTCCCCCACTCCAGAGCAGGAGGTGGTGGGGGTGGGAAGATTATGCCCCCAAGTGTTGAAAGGAATGGTATACCTTTGAAATAAATATTCCTTTGTAAAAGTTCATCAGCTATCGAATGGTTAAATAGAACTACAGTACACAGGGACCCCTTACAATCTGGGGATCACCAAGGGGGAAGGCTGGAGCTAATGGTAGAGCTCTAGTTTAAGAACCTTTCGCTATTTTTGCAAACAATTTATGTGTAGCAAAGACCCTGCTACCTGGAAGTTGATTGTTATATCTCATCCTTCCCCCAGGGTTCTCATTCAGCACTGAAGAGGAAAACAATTACGAACACTTAAGAACTATAATCAATACAATTAACAACCACAACTCCAGAAGATTGATGATGAATTATGCTTTCCATCTCTTAACAAAAAGAGGATAGACTAGAGGTACAGAATGACCACGGATTTTCAGACATGGCTGACACGTGGACTGTTTATCAGGACTATTTTTATTTGGCACAAGGGAAGGCTTTTTTCTTTCTTTTTCTTTCTTTCCCTTCCTCCCTCCCTCCCTCTCTCCTTCTCTTTCTTCCTTCCTTCCTTCCTTCCTTCCTCCCCCTCCTCCATCTCTCCCTTCCTTTCTTTTTTTCTGGGGAGGGAAGAGTTAGGAGTGTGAGAGAATAGTGGTCATAATACTTCAAAATATAGCAAAGAAAAATAATAACTGAATCATTAAAAATACACAAAAAATTTCAGATAGGGGCATATTTAAGCAAGGTGGTGTTAGGTATTAGAATGACCATTTTTAAATTTGAAATACGGTCTTTAAAAACCACTAAGTTAATGAAGATGTAGTAGAGATTCACGGTTCCATATGTGGACCCATTTTTCTTTATATAGGAAAATATTCATATTAGTTGATGTTTGTCAAGTTTATGTAATAAAAAGGAAAACAAAAGAAAATAGGTATGCCCTACTTCAGGGAAACTCAATCTACTATAATTTAAATTTGCAAAACAGAAAAATTAGCATTTAATTATTTTCCTTCATTCCAAAAGGATTCACTAGTGGTTCCTACAAGTAATCAAATTCCGTTAGTACATTTAAAATTTAATATGGCTTACAAAACTTGATTTATGTTCAACTATTAAGGAAAAATATCTCCACTGCAAATCAAGATGCATCTACTTGTCAACAAAATCTTTACCTTATGACTGACAGAATAAACAGAACAACAGGTGAAACTTAAAAAAGAAAAAGCCTGCTAATCATTTTAAGTAATTTTATAATTTCCCTCAAAATTTAATTAAATAAGCATTTTAATGGCATTTTTATCCTTCACAAAATTCTTACTCTGATGCCTCATTGTGGAAGCTTTAAACAACTTTTAGATAACCTGTGTTCTTGAAGGTTATACCAGTGCAATGCAAGTTCTAGCAGGTCCTACCAATGTGGAAAGGCTACAAGTAAGGATATGACAATGGAATGCACCTGAACTCTAGGCCTACAGTAATCTAGTTATGCACAGAGAGTATCATCACCAATTAGTACACTGTCCCCTAGGACCCTCATTCTACACCAGTATTCTATTATTCGTCCTCACTTCTGTCACACACTTCCAAAGCCTGTATTGTTGTTGTAGTTTTTAAGTCATGCTTATTCCAGGATCAAGAGAACACCTTGATTATTTTTTAAAGCATGAGGGCAGCGGGCAGGAATTAATAGCTATAGACAGCTATGCTAAAACTGTATCTTCCATATATAGCTATCTGCTCTCCCTAGGGTTCTCAGCCCCAATATCAATATTGATATACTCCTTAAAAATGAAAGTAAAAGCATACCTCATTTTATTACACTTTGCTTTATTGTGCTTTGCAGATATTGTGGGTTTGTTTTTTGTTTTATTTTTACAAATTGAAGGTTTGTGGCATTTTTCCAACAACATATGTTCACATTGTGTCTCTGTGTCACATTTTGGTAATTTTCATAATATTTCAACCTTTTTCATTATCATTATATCTGTTATGATGATCTATGATCATGATCCTTGATGTTATTATTTTAAGTGTTTTGGGGGGCAATAAACCATGCCCATATAAGCCAGGATACTTGAGTGATAAATGGTGTATGTGTTCTGACTGCTCCACCAATGGGTTGTTTTCCATCTCTCTTCCTCTCCTCAGGTCTCATTTCCTGAGACACAATATTGAAATTAAGCCAGTTAATAACTCTACAACGGCCTCTAAGTTTTTAAGTGAAAGGAAGACTCAATCAATGAAGCAAACTTCATTGTTGTTTTATTTTAAGAAATTGCCACAGCTCCCTCACCCTTCAGCAACCACCACCCTGATCAGTCAGCAGTCATCAACATCAATGTAAGACCCTTAATAACAAAGATAAAAGTGGTATCAAGGTCATCTACTGTACTGATGGTAAATTATTTAACGTGAAAAGGCTACAAGCCAAGACTAAAATGGAGGGAAGTTGGTACATGACTATTTGATCACAGATGTTGGTGCACTCAATGCCGTCTCTAAGGCTGAGAAGCAACAAAAGTACAGATTGATTCTCTACCCTTTGTACTAATTTTGGCCTAGTAATTAACACCAAGAAAACAGAGGTTCTCTGCCTGCCAACACAACATCATCCATACATGGAACCATAAGTTACAGCAAATTGAGAAATTCTGAATGTTGTGGATATTACTTACCTTCATAGTATTCTTTCTAAGGGTGTCCACATAGATGATGAGGTTGATGCATGTAATGCCAGAGTCAGCTCACTGTTTGGGAGGCTCTAAAGGAAAACATAGGAGAGAAGAGGTATTAAACTGACTAACAAACTGAAGGCCTACAGAGCTGTTGTGCAAACCTCATTGTTGTATGCCTGTGAAACCTGGACAGTCTACCAGTGCCACACCAAGAAACTGAATCGCTTCCATTTGAATTGTCTTGGGAAGATTCTAAAGATCGATGGCAGGATAAGACATCAGACACTTAGGTCCTTTCTTGAACTAAATTGCCAAGCATTCAAACTCTACTACAGAAAAGTAACCAAGATGGGCTGAATATGTTGTTTGAATGCCAAAATATGTTTGCCTAAAAGACTATTTTAAGGAGAATTCACACAAACCAAGCACTCACATGGAGGTCAAAAGAAGTGATACAAGGATACTTTTAAGGTCTGTCTAAAGAACTTTGGAATTGTTTGCGTGATATGGGAGACACCCAGCACGTTGTGTCCACATCAAAGAAGGCTCTGTGCTCTATGAGTGAAGCAGAATTGCAGTAGACCAAAAGAAATGTGAGATGCACAAATTTACAATCCAAATATTCATATGGACTACTTGTGCCTGATCTGTTGTAGAACCTTTCTCACTCATATTGGTCTGATCAGCTAGTGAGATACACTATATCTTAACCCCAACATAATGATATCATTTTGGTCTCCTTTGAGAACAAAGGACAACAACCAACCAACCAACCATTTGTGTCAGACATTATGCTAGGTGCTGGGAATACAAAGAAAGAAATGAAACATCCCTGACATCAAGGAGCTTACCATTTTACTAGGAGAAACAATACACATACATAGAAGTATATACAAAGTATAATCAAAGTAAATAATTTTAGAGGGGTAGGAAAAAGCATCTGGGAAGGATAAGAAATAATTTCAAATAGAGATGGTGTTTGAGCTGAGTTTTTAAGGGCCTGTGATTCTTAGTGGTGAAGGTGAAGCATGGGGGACAGAATATGCAAAAGCACAGAAAGAGGAGACAAAACGCAGTGTGTGAGAAATAGCAAGAAAGCAGTTTGGCTACCAGAGAATGAAGGGGAATAATGTGAGATAAGCCTGGAAAAACAGATCATCAGGTGACTCCACCTTAACTTTTCTCATGTTCATCCTTTCCCCCTGTTGTTTGTCCTTCATTTCAAAGAAGAAAAATGATATTGTGAGGTGATGTCTTGACTCTTGAATGAACTGGATTTAAATGAGACAGTCACACAAAGTTGTCAGTCTCATTCTCTCTTCCAGAGTTGAAGTCCAGTGGCAAGAAAAAAGATAAGACTAAAGGATTCTTTCTGCCTGTTGGCGGTCTTTTCCAGCTAAAGAGATGGAATGTACCACTTGATTCAGTTAGTGGTTTGGGTGGCATGAAGCACAACACTATGGCATAGCCAGAGTCATGGAAACAGTCAGACAATTCCTTCTTGTGGAAGAATTTTGTTGATACTATCTAATACCATCCACTATGGCACAGCAAACTTTATTGGTGGTTAAAAATATTGACAAATATTTTTTGTCAAAACCAAGAGTGCCTTGGCAAAGGGAACATAGATGTGTGGTAGGTCATCAATGATGAGGTCATGCTAATGCTCCTGCCATTTCTGCTTTACCAGCACAAGGTATGGAGAAATTCAGAATGTGCATCTTCACGGTAGCTCAAATGGATGACAACAGCATTCAAAAGAAAAAAAAATTTTTAAATGTTTTTGCACCATCTGTGAATTAGTGCTGAGGTTGAGGTTGTTGAAATGACTGAAAATGACATTTCAGCTCTTACCTATGAAAAAAGATTACTGATGGAGAATAGATCCCAGATGTTGAAGCAGATGCCACTTTCTAAGAATGAAAGAGAAATAAAGAGTCAATTAATCATGACAGAAACACCATATCCCATTCTGCAGTGGTGGCCAGGCTGAAAGCAGTGGAGAAGTTTCAGATGATCTGCACTGAAGAAAAACTAGTCACTGAAAAACATAAAACAAAGACACATGTAGCTGGATTCTGAGACATTTTCAGTTTGAAACCAAACCACTTCAGTGCCAGGAAAATGTATTCAGAAGTGTGTTCAACAAATCCCAGGATGCCTAGCTGACCTTGTTGAATATTCCAGGGGCCCCTAAAAATCTACAAGGAGGTGAAAACTACATAGGATTCCTAGAAGTTCTGACAGGACCAAACTGCACGTTTTAGGTGAGAGGTGGAGGCCAGGAGGAGATCACCATCTACTCCGAGATTGCTGGTGACCACCTGGAACTTTTTTAGAACTTGGTGGCACTGAGTAGGTGGACAGAAACACTGGACAAGCAGTTCTTGGGTTCCGTGAAGTTGAGCACTTGAAATATTCCTGTGCACTTGAAATGATATGCCAACCTGATCTGCTGATCCATATGCTGTGCTTTTTTTTTTTTAATAAAAAGAAGTGATCTGATTTTTTGTTTGTTTGTTTAAACCAGCGGTTCTCAACCTGTGGGTTATATTCAATTTGTAACAATGAAAATACATCCTGCATATCAGCTATTTACATTACGATTCATAACAGTAGCAAAATTACAGTTATGAAGTAACAATGAAAATAATTTTATGGTTGGGGGGTCACCACATGAGGAACTGTATTAAAGGGTTGTGGCATTAGGAAGGTTGAGAACCACTGGTTTAAATCTAGGGCAAAACTCTAGTTAACACTGAAGAAACTTTTATCTATCTGTACTATTAAATAAAAGTCTATGGGAGGGCCTTGGGGATAGGAAGTTGGAGTGTGAATGTGTGAGAGGTTTAAAAGAATTTTTGAAAAATCAAAAAACAAAAACCCTTGGTGTCTTTGATATTTAACCAGGATCTAAGCACTCTACAGCACCTGCTCCATAGCATAAACACTCAAGTTGGGGCCTCTCAGTTGGGTCCTTCGCAACTCAAATCCGTCCTCCACATAGTTACCAAGTTGATAGTCCTAAAACACAATTCTGACCATGTCATTCCTCTGCTCAAGAATCTTCAGTAACGCCCCATTCTTGACTTTTTGGATAAAATATGAACTGCTCTGCTTGGCATTTAAAACCTTTCACAATTTAGCTCTAGCTGACCTTCCCAAGTCGATTACACAAAACTCACCTCCTCTACTCTACACTACAAAATGGTCTACCTGCCAATGACCCTGACCATGACATACAAGCTTCTATCCATGCTTTTCCCCTTTTGCAGATGGTGTAAGGTGGCAGAATCTGAGTTATCCTAATTATGACAATTTTAGGGTGGTATAACCTCCAAGAGAATAATGAGATACTGAAGAAAGAAGGGGTGCCTACTAGCTTTATTATTAATAGGTTTTATTAAGCTTAATTATGTTAATTAGGGAGAGTTTACTCAAAAGAGAACTGTCCTTCTGGATGGCAGCAATACAAAGAAACATCATTGTTCCCTGAACAACCCCAGGCCAAGTTGGGTATCATATAGAAACTTAACAAAGATGGCATAGTGCCAACATGGCCCAAGGTCACATGCAAATTTTCCCATGGGTTTCTCATGTTGTTTATATTTATTCAAGGTAGTTTACATTTATCTGTGGAGTTGTAGGTCACATTCCCACTCTGGCTACTATCTATGTAACTATGTAACTATGTAACTATGTAACTATGGTTACCCATGTCTAGAATGTTGTTCTTCCTAACATCAGCCTCTTAGATCCCATAGTTCCCTTAATGACCCAAGCATCACTTCTTTCAAGAGATCTAGTTGCCCAAGTTGTTTATGTATCCCTATACATCCCTCCTAAAGTACTAAGTATTTCTTTTGTACATATCCTATGCTGTGAACATAGGTGGCACAATGGATACAGTACTGGGCCTGGACTCAGGAAGACTCCTCCTGAGTTCAAATCTGATCTCAGACACTGTGTGACCCTGGGCAAGTCCCTTCACCCTGTTTGTCTCAGTTTCTTCATTTATAAAATGAGCTGGAGAAGCAAATGGCAAAGCCCTCCTATATCTTTGCCAAGAAAACCCCAAATGGGGTCACTGAGAGTTGGTTAGAACTGAAACAACAACATAATGTAAGCTCTTCACGAGCACAAATTACCTCATTATCCCCAATGCCTGGCACTTAATAAAATAAATGCCTGTTAACTGACAGAAAACAAATGTCTAAAAAGTAAAAAACACCATGGAATTTTTAAATGAAGAAAAAGCACACTACAGATGACAAGTTTTTAAAAAATACAATAGAAAAATTGTTCCAAGACTAGTCAAACTGAAATTATTGGGACATTTCTTCTACTGTACTACTCATTTTATTACTAATTTACATTCATCTGAATTATTTAGGCAAATCTATTTCTGGTCTATTTTGAATTAGTTGTATAAACTTATCCTAAGAATTTAATTTCCCAGAAATGTAACTATACTTTATTTTCCATGAACAGGTTCAGTGTTAGTTTTTTTGAAGCAGTCATGTTTAACTTCAGGGACATGTTATCAATATACAAGGGAAGAGGTTTGTTGTTATGGGACTTGGTCAAAATATGAAGTCATGTTTCTGTGTAAAATTAACTAATCAATATTAACTGGGAGAGAATGAGGGACTTTTCTAATTTAGATAATCATTCTCTAAAATACAACTTTTTAGAGCACCTAGTTGAAGTGCTGGGGACACAGGAAGTGCTAAATAAATATTTGTTGTTACAGGGTAGTAACTAGAAAGCTAATAAAACTATTTTATTGTTGGGATTGGGAGTAGGAAAACCTGGGTTAAAGTCCTGCCCTGGACAGAGAATGAGTGAGTGCCCTAAACTTCTAGCAACTTTTATACAGAAGTTCTTATCCTTTTTTGTGTTCTTTTATGAGCTCTTCTGGGCATAATGTTTTTAAATGCATAAAATAAAATGTACTAGATTATACTGGTAGCCATGAAAACAACCCTCTAAATTAGATTTATCCTACAGCAAATTTCATTATTCTAATCATAATTATTTTGGATTACTTCAGGCCCTCTGCCTCTCTACCCTTTTCCTAAAGCTGTCTGTGTTTCAGTCATTTTACAGCTTTAGACATGTATACTTAAAAAACTGCAAGACTTTTCAGGTTCATTAGAGCAATATGGTGAAAAATACAGGCTCTGACTTCTGTAGCCAGCACCTACTGCACGATTCTGGGCTATTACAACCTATCTGGACCTCAGTTGCTTCCTGCATAAAATGAGGGGCTTGGCGTAAACAGAGGTGTCAAACACGTTGCTTCCCCTCCCCCCTCTCAGTAATTGGGAAATATTTAACAAAATAAATGAAAACACATTAAAACAAATACCATGTTAATACATAGTTCCCTAAGTCAATGTGCTGCTCCCACGTCGGGCTGTAGGGTGTAGTGGCCCCCACTTCTGCTTGGGTGTGACACCAAAGCACTAGGGGACGCCTGGGGCCCTTCCGGACCCCAGCTAGGATGCCAAGGGCAGTGTTCTAACAGACAGCAGGCTCTACTTCACTGGGAGTCCTGAGGTTCAAAGAAACTACGTTTGTAAAAGCGTTCTGCACTTAATTAAAAACCGGAAAAGCACTGCCACGGCTCTTCAAAGTCTGGAAACATTAATATCGTAGTTGCTGTCCCAAGTTTGGGTTAAAAACAAAACCAACAACTGGTATCCTAAAACTCTCTAGCCATTCAGGACCATGCTCTTCTGTCCTGCACAGCGGCGCTGGCGCCCTAAATTTCCGTTATTACCCCGACAACGGTCTCCTCCTACCCTACCCTTAGCAGTCACCCCGACTGCCACACCTGCACCGTAGGAAGAAGGGGGATAGGAATGTCCAGGCACGTGCAGGTCACGCGACCGTGGGCTTGCTGCGCCACTGCTCAGCGGTCCCCAAGGTGCCCTCCTGCCAAAGTCCCTTGAAGCCCCCAGCGGGAGAGCTCGATAGTGGCGACGGCGGGTGCCATTGATCATCTTGGGTAAATGGAGGCGGCCGATTCGGCCCCGACATCTGTGCCTCCTCCTTCCTCAAAGCCGGAGGTGGATGTCTCACCTTTAGCCTCAGGGGTCTTGTGCATGGAGAATGGCCCTTGCGACCTCACCATCCTCCATTTTAACGATGTTTACGACGTAGACCCGAGGGTACAGGAGCCCGTGGGAGGGGCCGCCAGGTACGCCCTCACCCTCTTCCTGCCCACAACCTGGCTCCTGGAAGGGAACCGAACGCGAGGTTGTGTCGAGGTCTGAATGGCGACCTTACTCTCGTAGTTGTTGACGCTGTTCAGGATGCCGGGCTCACACATGACACCGGGCCAGAAGAGCAGTGCTGGCCCGACCCTTCCCGGACAGGACCGGCCAGTGCAGCTGCGGCGCAGAGCATGGGTGCAGCGGAATGACCGTCCGCCGGCTCCCCAAAGCGCTGCAGAATACGCTTTCTCTGGCTCCTCCATAATCCTTCAGGTCACTTCCGCCACATTACTAGAACTCCCTAAGTGGTGTGGTGAGTGGAGTCAAGCATCAGGAATTAAGACAAATCTGTCTGAATTGCTCTCTCTCTTTTTTTTGTTTTTGATATTACCGTCATTTCCCTTATTATCTCCTTAGCCGTTCCTCCTCTTCCCAGGGATCCATTTTATATACCAAGTAGTATTTTTAAAGACAAATAAAGGAAAAGGAAAAAAAAAACCAGCACGACTGATACATTTATATGCTTGCTCTCTTTCAGCCTCAGTTTCCTTCTTGGTTAAAAAAAAAGGAGGTAAAAATATGAGAAGTAATCATTCCAGAAGAGTTGTTCTGAGGGTCAAATGTGAATATACGCAAAACACTTTGCAAACTTTAAGGCTCTACGTAAATGTCACTTAATATTCCAGACTAGGTTTCAAAATCCTTTGCTTTCAACAGCAATTCTAAATGGTAAATGCTTCCATCCTTTCCTGTCAGTTTTTTTAAAAATTCTTTGTAGTCTGGTTTACAACTTCATTCAACTGAAATTACTTTCTCTAAAATTACCAACAATCTGTTAACTGCCGAATCTAATTGCCTTTTTACAATCCTCTTTGTTCTTGAACTCTCTGAAGCCTTTGATATTGTTGATCACCTTCTGCTCCTTGATAGTCTTCATTTTTCTTTCTAGGTTTCCATGACAGTATTCTATCCTAGTTCTTCCAATTGTCTGACCTCTTCTCTGTCTCCTTTGCTTCTGTGGGTTCCCTAAAGCTCTGTCCTGGGCTCTCTTCCCTCCTTCTTCTATACTATTTCACTAGGTAATCTCCTCAGCTTCCATCTCTATGTATCCCATACCATCTCTATGTATTCTTTGCAGTGCACTCTCAGATCTACTTGTTTTTACCTCTCTCCTGATCTTCAGTCACCCATCTCCAACAACTGTTTGGATATCCCCTAGACACTCTAAACTCAACATGTCCAAAACTGTTCCCCACCAAATCTTCCCCTTTACCTAATTTCCTATTACTATTGAGGGTATCACCATCTTCTTAGTTCCCTAGGTTTATATTCTCTCTCTCTCTCTCTCTCTCTCTCTCTCTCTCTCTCTCTCTCTCCCGCCTTCCCACTCCGTATCTAATCTCTTGCCAAGTTCTGTCATTTTTGTATTTGTAACATTTCTTGTATAGTTTCCCATCTCTGAGACTACCTCTAATTTATATATCTTGTTTGTACTATTTGTTAGCATGTTCTCTTTCCCACTAGACTGTTAGCTCCTTTAAAGCAGGGCCTGTTTTTTGCCTTTTTTTTTTTTTTGTATCCCCAGTGCTTAGCATAGTTCCAGACACATAGAAAGTGCTTAATAAATGGTTGTTAACTTTTTCATTTAACCCTTATAAACTCTTTTGGGGAGTGCTTCCATTATTATTATCCCTATTTTACAGAGGGGGAAACAAATTCTGAGAGAGAGCAAGCAGCTTACTTGTCCATGGTCACATAAAAAAAATAAGGATTCAAGGAGGTATTTAAATCCTTCTCTTTTTGACTACTAGGTAAGTACTATTGTTATGCTCATTTTACAAATGAGGAAATTGAAGCTAAGTTTAAATCATGCATCCCTAACTGTCCAAGGTAGGATTTAAACGCAAGTCTGACTGATTCCAAGTTTGTTGTTGTTGTCTACTGCTGTCTATTCATTGTGCTACCTAGCTTGATGACAAGTTTAGGCACTAAAAAAACTATGCCATCCAGCTGCCTAGCCTCTGAGATAAACAGGGCTTTTTTCAGGAAGTTTCTCAGAAGGAGTAGTGACCCAGGTCATCTGTGGCTCCAGTTATTTGAGTAACCGCAACTTCCCATTGGTGGATGGTGAAAAACTGGCTCCTAAGATAACTTTGTGTTTTGCATATTAGTAGCTAATGGTAAAATATACACAGACAGATAAACTTAATCAATCAATGTATAGATAGATGGCATCAGTGTTCAGCAGAACTATAATGTTCTGTAGTTTTCTTTCTCTACTTTGTCTCTCAGGGAGACCACTTAGGAACTCCATTTTGAAGCTTATGGTTTAAGGTATGAGGTGTTGGTCTAAAGCTAGTTGCTGCTAGATTGCTGTTAAGTTTTCCAAGCAGTTTTGGAGTCTTTGGGTTTGTCAAACACTATGCTACTGTTTTTGTTTGCTTCTATTGTTGGTTGTTGCTCTTAGTTCTCAAAAAGGACCAAAATTACATCATGGTGCTAGAGTCAAGTTTCAGTGTGTCCTCCTGTGACTGATCAGACCAATATGAGCTCGGAATGCTCTACCACAGGTCAGGCACAAATAGTTTGAGTTTGGGGGGGATACTCTAAATTTGCAAATCCTGTGTTTTCTTTGAGCTGTTTCAGTTCTACTGTCTCTTTGTAATGGTAATTAATTTGAATTTGAAGACTCCTTTTTTTTTTTGGCAAGTAAGCAGGTACTTTGCGCCTTGTTTCAAGTTAAGCAAAGGTAGCAGGTACTTATCACTTAGTAATTGATCAAGCCTCTGTTGGAGAAACAGAAAGTATGAACTCCTGTCTCCTGTTACTGATGTAACAGGCAGGGGTTGGCTGAAACAGGAAGCTAATGCAGTGTGTATATAAGGAAAAGCCCCAGGAACAGACAGTCAGAATTTCTTGGGACAGGAATGTGGAGGCTGAACAGCTGCTGGTGAGAACTGAGAACTGAGTCAGATCTTGGAGCAAACCCCTTGGAAGCTGAGGAGGAGCCCAGGAACTACCCCCCTCCCTCCAGGCTGGATAAAGTGATTCTGTTTTTTTAACGAGCTGCAGAAGACTGAGGAAGCATGACTAGGATGCTAAGAGTTTGTCTCTTTGTGGCTTGGTTGAGCCTTGAATTCCTGGGAACAGAAATTGTGAAGGATTTGAGATGGACTGGACACTGTGAGCTCCAGTATGGAGCAGGAACTGCCTGGAGAACTGGACAAGGACCTGGGAGCTGTCTGCCTCTGAATCCAGGTGACTGGTGGATTCAGGTAGGAGCTGGGACCATGGAAGGGGATCCAGGAAATCTGACAGACCACCCAGAGTTAAGCTGAAAGAAGATCTCTCTGTGGGTACTGAGTAGTGATGAAATTGTAGTTTACTAGTGACCTAGGGGTGGAGGGTCTGTATATTTTCTAATGATTGTACTTAGTGATTAATGATACTTAGTAACTGATGCTGAATAAGTAATTGATTGAGTTAACTTAGTGTGGCCCATGAGTGGAAGACTTTGACTATTGTACTTTGAGGTGATTGTTCTTTGTTCAAAACTTTGTGGCCACTGTGGTGGAAACTGTGGCCATTTTAATGATAAGCTGTTGTGAATACTATATTGTGATTTTCTGTGATGAGTTGCAATATTGTGAATGCTGTACCTTGATTTTCTGTGAATATTTTGCTTTGATTTGTTATGGAGTAAATAGAATGTTTAATATACTGAGTAATCAGAACCTTAAAAGCTGTTCACAGTGGCATTCTTCTGGAAAGCTGCTCGTGCATGGCATTACACTCTTGTATGCTTAATTTGATCCACCAGTGGACTTCTCTCTCTCTTTTTCTGACCAGTACCAAATTGGTTTCATGATAACTGTTTTGTAAGTACAGTTTGAGGTCTGGTGCTGATAGCCACCACCACTCCCTTCACAGTTTTTTTTTCTTTCACCATCACCCTTGAGATTCTTGATCTTCTGTTTCCTCCATATGGATTTTACTATTAATATTTTACAGTTCCAGAAAATATTACTTTGGCAATTTTATTACTACAACTTTAAATATGTAAATTAATTTAGGTAGTATTGTCATCTTTATTATTTTGGCTTAACTTACCTATGAGCAATTAATCTTTCTCCAGTATTTAGGTTGGATAGATTCATAGACCCCAGGTGAACTTATTAAATGTACTTCCAAATACCTTATAGATTCTGTAGATATTTTGAATGGGATTTCTCTTTCAAGCTCTTCCTGTTGGTTTTTTGTTAGTTGTATGTAGCGATGCTGATGATTTATATCAATTTATCTTATGTCCTACAACTTTACTCAAGTTATTAATTAGTTTAGTTAATTTTTAAATTGATTCTCCAGGTTGTGGACTGATCTAAACATTCTGGAGGGTAATTTAGAATTGTGCCCAAAGGGTTATAAAATTGTACATGCCTTTTGGCCCAGTACTTCTAGGGTCTGTATTACAAAGAGATCATAAAAAAGGCAAAAGAACCCACATGTATAAAAATATTTATAGCAGCTCTTTATGTGGTGGCCAAGAGTTCGACATCGATAGGATGCCCATCAATTGGGGAATTGCTGAACAAGTTGTGGTATATGAATGTAATGGAATACTATTATGCTACGAGAAATGATGAGCAGGAGGATCTCATAAAAACCTGGAAAGACTTATATGAAAGTGATGCTGAGTGAAGTTAGCAGAACCAGAACATTATACTGAGTAACAGCAACATTGTTCGATGGTCAACTTTGATAGACTCAGCTCTTCTCATCAATACAGTAATCTTAGACAATTCCAAAAGACTCATGATGGAATATGCTATCCACATCCAAAGAAAGGACAATGGAATATGAATGCAGATTGAAGCATACTATTTTCACTTTTTTTGTTTTTTGGTTTTTTTTCTTTCTTGTGGTTTTTCCATTTTGTTCTGAGTCTTCTTTCACAACATGACAAATGTGGAAATATGTTTGATATGATTGTATATGTATACCTTATATCAGATTGCTTGTTGTCTTGGGAAGAGGGGAGGGAAGGAAAGAAGGGAGAAAAAATTTGGAATTCATAATCTTATAAAAGTGAATGTTGAAAACTATCTTTACATGTAATTGGAAAAAAAAAAACCAAAATACTATTAAGTAGAAAAAGAAATAAATTGACTCTCCAAGGTTCTATATACAATCATATCATCAGTTAAAAGTGATTTCTTCTTTGCCCTTTTTACTCCCTCAATTTCTCTTCTTTTTTGTCTTGTTATATCTAGCATTTCTTGAACAATGTTAAATAATAGTAGTAATAATGGATAATCTAGCTTTTCTCCTGATACTATGGAAAAGTCCCCTGACTTTTCTCTATTTCACATAAGTTTTGCTCTTGGACTTAGGTAAATACATTTCTGTTGATGAAAGTCTGAACTTATTATTGCCAGAGTTTTTAATAGAAATTAGCATGGGGAGAAGCTAGGTGGCACAGTGAATAGAGCACCAGCCCTGAGTCAGGAGGACCTGAGTTCAACTCCAGCTTCAGACACTTAACACAAAAACTAGCCATGTGACCTTGGGCAAGTCACTTAACCCCAGTTGCCCTGCCTTTCCCCCTCCAAAAAAAAAAAAGCAAAGAAATTAGCATAGGATTTTGTCAAAAGCCTTTTCAGCATCTCTTTATAAAATACATGGTTTTTGTTATTTTGTTACTAAAATAGTTATATTTATGATCTTTCTTATGTTGAACCAATCTGGCATTCCTGGTAATAAATCCATCTAAGTCATAATATATAACCTTTCTAATATGTTTTTATAGCCTACTTGCTAATATTTTATTTGAAGATTTTGTTTTAAGCTTCATTAGGGATATTGTTCTGTAGTTTTCGTTCTCTGCTTTGTCTCTCAAGGAAACGTTGTAGTTGTACAAATGAGAAATCGTGAAGGTGTGAAATGAAGGTTCACTCTAGTCTTTTTTAGTTGTGAGGAAAAGGTTATAGAACTGAATCTAAACGTGGACGACTGATTGGATATGGTGTTATGAGGCAGAGAGAAGAGTGAAGCATTATGAATCTATAGAAACAGGAAGATTAGAAAGGGGTTAGATTTAAGAGGAAAGATAATGATGAAAATACATGAGTACCTGGCTGATGACAAGGTCATGGGAAAGTTTTTCCTTTGTTTCCTTGTTTGTTTTTTGAACAGAAGAGTAACAATTAAATTAATTCTTTAGGAGGATTTATTTGACAGTGGTATGTAGTTATTTAACTCCTTGCTTTCCCATGAACAAGATATT
Source organism: Pseudochirops cupreus (assembly GCA_028627135.1). Lineage (NCBI taxonomy): Eukaryota > Metazoa > Chordata > Mammalia > Diprotodontia > Pseudocheiridae > Pseudochirops > Pseudochirops cupreus. The sequence continues at coordinate 318,828,314 of CM053580.1, read as the reverse complement.
CCATCTTTGGTCATTTTCTTTAGTTTTCTCCCAGGCCTAAAATGCTTTCCCTCATCTCTACCTACTAGCTAGAAAGACCAGAGTTTAAACGGAGACTGAAGCAATCTACATGTTATAGTTCTTTTCCATGTTTGGTTTTGTTTCTTCTTTCCCATTGTTCACTCCATTGGTTACAACCCTTCTATACAACCAGACTAATGTCCAATGTGAAAGTATTTGCAGATCCTATACTTGATTGCATGCCACCATGGGCAGGGTGGGGGGGAGAGGGAGGGGAGAAAATTTGAAACTCAAGGGATTGTGGAACTGAATTTTGTAAACTAAAAGTAAATAAACAAATCAATTTAAATTAAAAAAAAAGAATCTACTCTAGATGGGGCAGTTAGATGGCATAGTGAATAAAGTACTGGGTCTGGAGTCAGGAAGACCTGAGTTCAAATCCGGACTCAGAAACTTAACACTTAGTAGCTGAGTGACCTTGGGCAAGTCACTTAACCCCAATTGCCCTGCCTTCCCCTCTCCAAAAAGCAAAACAAACAAACAAACAAAAAGAATCTACTCTGGAGCTAAACTGTCCTAATGGATGCAAAGTCAGTACATTTGCATGGCCCCCCAATCGTGCTTCATATCTCATCTAGCTATCCACCAGGACCCCAGGTTCTATCAGTAATTTTGCCATATACCCTACCTTCTCCACAGCCCTTTATTTTCTACCTCATGGTCTTATTCTCAGACTAATAATTAAATTGATACTGGAAAGGCTGTAGCAATTTTTTGCCCTATGACTTCTCTTATAATCCTTGTGATTGCCTAGATTAAAATATATAGAGGAGGAGTGTATGTTCTGTCCCCCCCTTTTAGAATGTAAACTGCTTGAGGGTTGGGGCCCCCTCACTTTTGTATTTGTACTCTTAGTATATAACATTGTCAGTAGTGCTCAGCACATACTAGGTGCTTATTGATTGATTGATTCTTCATTTTCACCTGCCTGTTGGTCATTTCTACATTGCTATCCTGTGTCACCTAGGAGTCAACATTCTATGACTAAAGATCATCCATCCCAAAATACTTCTACTAAGGTACTGCTCTTATCTTAGTTATTTGTCTGTTCATGGCCTTGCACAGTTTGACTTTCAACCTACCTTTTCAGGTTTCTTTCTTCCTATTCCATATGAATATCATTTTCAGCTCATTGCCCTCTAAATATACTCCGCCCTTTCCTACCTCCATGCTTTTGCTTATGGTCTCCTTTCTTTGTTTATCTAAATCCTACTCATCCTTCAAAGTACAGCTCACATCTTCCTTGATTAAAACATCCCTAATAATTCTAACAAACTGATTTAACTATTTTTTAACTTCTCATATTTACTGTCATTGTCATTTATTATCATATGTTATCTATTGCTTTATATTGTTATAGTCTATATTATAATAACATTAAAGATAGAGGTTGTCCTATATTTCCTTATATCCATACTTGCACCCAGTATAATTTCTTGTTACACAATAGATGAGTATAGCAAGAGATCTTTTCAGTGCAATCCATAATCCTCAAAAGACATCAACTTAACAATCAAAATAGAAAAAAATAATTGAAAAAAGTGTATTATTGAAATTGGCATAAGATTTTCAATAGCCAGTTCACTAAGCTAGTATACCAGTATGTATATCTCAGACATGCGTAGGAAGGACAGTGAGTTGGATTCAAAATTGAATGGGAAAAAGAGTAGAATAAATTGCATTTTTGAAATTGCATGATCATGAGCTGTTTTCTGACACAGAAATCCATATTAAAAATCAAAATAGAATTAATTAATTAGTTAATTTTCAGTTGAGTGATGATGTTGGGAGCCAATGTAGAAAGTTAAGAAGTGAGAGGAAAGAAAGTGGAAGCATTGATTGTAAATGACCTTCTCAAGGATTTTAACTACAAAAGGGAGGTTATGAAATAGTAGTTAGCAGAGATGAATAGATCAAGTGAAAATTTTTGAGGATTGAGGAGACATGGCCATATTTATATATGGAGGGATACAACCGTTGGAGACAGGAGGATAGAAGATAAATGAGATAGATGATAAATGATGAGACCAGGACAATGATAGAAAAGGCAATCTGCAGGGTAAGATAGGATGGTATAAGACAACTTGTGCATGTAGAGGAGTTTGCCTTGGCAAGGAAAAGGACATGTGAGACAGTGGTGAAGAAGATAATGATAGGCAGCTGAGTGATGTGAGATGAGGAGAAGAGGGAGCTCTTAGCAAATAGCCTCAGTCTTTTTCAGTTCTAATATGAGAGGGTGATTGGGGATGGGCAGGGGGAGGTATAGGAGATTTTAGAAGGAATGAAAAGATCTGGAGGAGCTGGTAAAAGTGGTAATGAGTCAGTTAAGGATGTATAAAAGTATTATCTTGCTGCAGTGTGTTTATATTATATAACTTAAATCTGTAATAGATCCAAACAGCAAAGTTTTGAGGTTTTCTTTAGTTCTATCCAAAAATATGGATAGATGCCAAGGCAATAGATGATAAAAGCAATACAGTGCAATACAGGAAGGGAAGGGAATAATCATTTATATACCACCTACTATGTACCAAGAACTGTGCTAAGAACTTTACAAATATTATCTCATTTGATCCTTGATACAACCCTTCAAGGTAGGTATTGTTATAATCCCCATTTTATAGCTGAGGAACCTTGAGACAAACAGAGATTAAGTGATTTTTCCACGGTCACACAGGTAGTATATGTCTGTGTCTGGATTTGAACTCAGGTCTTTCTGACTCCAGGCCTAGTACTTTATTCACTGCATCACCTGGCTTGCCTCACTTTGGCAAGGCAAGATTGGTGATCAGATAAGAGGTCAGGGGACTTAAAAGAGTTCTACATTATAGAGTTGAACTGGTTCACCAAGGGGTCAAGATAGGGAAGGAACAGAATTTGGGGTTGTAAAGCAGATGGAGAGATGAAATTAAAACAAATTTTGATGAGATAAGAGAATTTCAGAGTTCATAAATATAGAAGGGGGTGCATTTGTGGGTAATGGCAAAATCAAGGATATGACAATGTTTGTGTATACCTGAGAAAGAGTGAAGGAGTAAGTCTTGTGAAATCAGTATGTTGAAGACCTGTGAGGTTAGAGTGTTTTCTTCAGTATTTGTTGGGAGGGGTCTCCTTTAGTAAGCTGTTGACTCATTTTTTCGTGATTTTCTTGCATCACTCTCATTTCTCTTCCCAATTTTTCCTTTACTTCTCTTACTTTCAGAATCGTTTTTGAGCTCCTCCATGACCTATAGCCAATTCATATTTTTCCTTAGAGGCTTTTGATGCAGGAGTTTTGACTTTGTTGTCTTCTTCGGGTTGTATGTTTTGTTCATCTTTTTCACCAAAGAAAGATTCTATAGTCTGATTTTTTTCCTCTGTTTGCTCATTTTCCCAGCCAGTTACTTGACATTTGAGCTCTTTGCCAAGGTAGGACTCTGCTTCCAGAGTGGAGATTGCTCTGTCCTAAATTCCTGGGGTTTGCATAGCTGTTGTCAAAGTTACTTCCAGGCACCTGTAAATTTTCAGTTCTTCTAAGATGATATGATCAAAGGAGAGGTGTTTACTGCTCTTCTGGCCTGTGCCCTGGTCTGTGAGTGACTGCAAGCACTCTTTTCTACCTTGGAACTGTGAGGAAGACTCCTCTCCACAGCCACCACAAGCTCTGCCATGCCAGGATTCCTCCTTACCCCAGGACCTCCACCCAAGACTGAGACTGAGATCCAAGCAGGGAAAAGCTAGAGAATCCTGCTTCAGTGCCAGCAAAGAGATCCCTGCAATTACCTGCTGATCAGCAGCTTGCTTCCTCCACTATCTGTGGGCCTGCAGCTGTGGAAGCAGCCACTACTGCTGCTGCTGCCTCCACCTCCACCACCCTGGGGCTGGGGCTAGACTGTGCTCTTGTCTCACCCAGGTCCTACAGAGTTTCCCCACTGACCTTTTACTTTGTCTTTGTGGGTTGAGAAGTCTGGAAACTGCTGCAGGTGACAGTGATTCAGTCTGCTGAGGCCTGCTCCACCCAGGTCTGTGCCAGCACAACCCACACAAGACTGCTCTCTGCTCCTAGCCCTGAGTGATAGACTGTTCCTATAGGCCTGCCAGACTGTCTTCAACTGGAGATGTGTTTCACTCTATCATTTTGTGGGTTCTGTAACTCTAAAATATGTTTAGAGTTATTTTTACAGGTATCTAGAGGTGAGTGGGGGAAGAACTCAAGCAAATTCCTGCTTTTACAAGGTTAGAGTGTTGTAGGAATTATCAGTATATATGTTAAAATCCTCTTCACAGGAGGATAGAAGTTGGAGAGGTGAGAAAGACTATGATGATCTAGGTACTTGAAATCATTGAGAAAAAAGAAGAATGACAGGGAGGCTGGTAGACAGACAACAGCTACTAGAATTTTAATTGAATGGTAGCTATGGATTGTGTGAATCTCAAAGGATGAGAGGTTATTGAATGATGGTGGTAAAGGATGAGCTTGGAAGTAGCATAGTGGGGCAAGGAATATGCTAACTCCCCCATCTCAACCATTGAATTGAGGGGAATGAGTGAAAGTCCAATTATTGCTGGAAAGGGTAGCCAGGAATGCTGTCACTTCAGAAGGGAGCCAGGTCTCTGTAAGACCCAGAAGATGGAAGGAGTGGGAAGAGAAAAGATTGTACATGGAAGGGAGTTTGTTGCCTATAGAGAAAGTATTTTGGAGAGCACATAGGAAGGGATGGATAGCTTAAGAGTGTGACATTATGGGGATTGGTTTGGGGGGTACTAATAAAAGGAAGTGATTGAGTAATGACAGTTGGATATTCTGGATCCCTAGGGAAAGTATTAGAGGGTGGGAGTTTGTTAATCATTGAGGAATGAGTTAAGGTGGTTTTTATCAGTTTACCTATTCAGTCCTCAGGGTAGAGGTCTTTCCCTATGTAGGCAGCTTAGCAAGGAAGTCCGGCAAGGCAGTCTGTGAGGTTGAAGGTAACTCAAAGGGTAAAGGAGACACCCATGGTTGCTTCATGTAGACTTCAGTATATATTCATCAGAGATCCATGCTGAAGAAGTGGTGTTAGAAACATTATTGAGGAAATATATGATTGGAAAAGAAGATCTCTTGATATATGATTGGCCCTGAGTGTAGTACTGATACTCATTAAATTTAAAAAGAACTAGACTGAGGCCGCCAGTACATTAAGTTAATCCTTTGATAAGCTTTTTGGGAGAACATGAACAAGACTTGGATACAGTAGGAAGGGTTGTATTCTGTCCTGACAGAGGAAATATTCACATCATTGAGATTCTTTCATCAAAGATGAGAATGAAAATTACCGCAAAGAACACCAGTTCTTTAGCTCATTTCTTTATCTATAAAATGAGGTGGTTGGACTATGTGATCTCTAAGATCCATGAATTCCATGAATAGTTTAGCTATCTAAAAGAATGCTTCTTAGTAGAAAAGTAGTGAAGCCCTTTTTGTATGTTTAGATAAGCCCTAAAGCAGGAGTTTTTACATTGGGACTCATGGACTTGTTATTTTAATAATTTGATAGCTACATTTCACTGTAATTGGTTTCCTGTATAATCCTATGTATTTCATTTTATTAAAAACATTATTCTGGGGGGCAGCTAGGTGGTGCAGTGAATAAAGCCCCAGCCCTGTAATCAGGAGGACTGGAGTTCAAATGCAACCTCAGACACTTGTGTGACCTTGGGCAAGTCACATAACCCCAATTATGTTGCCTTCTTGCCGCTAAAAAAAAATTTTTTTAATCATTATTCTGAGAAGGAATCCATAAATTTCACCAAACTGCCAAAGAATTCCATGACACAAAATGCTTGAGAACTTTTGCTGTTAAGAGAAGGGACAGAATGTCTAAATGGTTGGATTTTGTATCCAGTGCCAAGAAATAGATTAAATTTAAATGGACAAGCAGACTATAAAATACATTTCCCTCTGCTGTTGGAGCTATACCCAAGAGATCATTCATTTTTAATGTATTTTAAGTTTCAGTATATTATTTGTTCTTAATGTTAATCAATAAGCATTTATTAAGCACTTACTATGTGCCAGACACTATGCATGGTGTCTAGGCACTAGGGATATAAGTACAAAGGATGAAATAATCCCCACCAGTAAAAGGAGTATGAAGAACATTCTAATGGAGGTGACCACAAGCACACACACACATATGTATGCATACATACATATATATTACATATTATATGTATATATAGCATAAATATAAAGTAAATGCATGCAAATATGTTGAGTATTGCTGTTTTATGAAAAGTATTTTTGTTACTTTAGATAGTTTTAAATCATTTTTAAACACTGTTTTTCAATTTAAATCATGAAAGTTATAAATATTATTGACTTAATAGAAGTTTACTTTTTAGCCAACTTTTCTGACTAGGGAATATTAGTGTATGTTAGTTAGCAGTTTGTCCTTAAAAAACAGATTCAACATCTAGGAAACAAACTCAAATTTGGAAGGTATTTGGGTTTCCTCTGTTCCACAAAATAATGTAATCAGTGTCTGGAAAAAAATTATTTAGAAATTTTCTAATGGGAATTGTTGTAGTTCAAAGAAAATGTTTTATTTAAACTTTATTGTTATACTAGTAAATATTTTCTTTAATATTAATTTATTATTTATTTATTAAATTTATTATTTATTTATTAAAAAGGCATATATCTAATCATGTGAAAAATTTTGTTTCTCTTAGATTTGCAACAGCTGTGAAAAAGTTCAGTTTCCTGAATCCACTTTTAATTTTTAGTGGAGACTGCTTAAATCCTTCAGTATTAGGTACAATAACAAAAGGAAAACACATGATTTCTATTTTAAATGAATTAGGAGTACAGTTTGCAGTCTTTGGTAAGGAAATATAATTTTCACTGAAATTCATAAAATATTTTATATAGCAATATTTTTAGGTTGTTTCCTTTGTAAGACAAAAGCATGATAAATTTCATATGAGTGGTAATAGATAGTATCCTATTTTGTTGATTTAAATATTATGCTGTTCTTCCTATGTTGTCAAATTTTTGGAACAAAGATGTGTAAACTAATTATGTAGAATTAGGGGGCAATTATCATTTTATTTATTATAGAATTTGAGAGGTTTAGAGTGGAAAGGACTCTTGGGGATGTGAATCCTGCCTGAAGCATCCCCAACAAGTGATCAGCCAGTTGTTTTTTTAAGACCTCCCCATCCCATTTTGTGACGGGAAGGTTTTTAATTATTTGGATATTTTTCTGTATATTGACCTGAAATCTCCTTCCTGTCACTTTTACCCAGTGATACTAATTTTGTTTTTTCTGGTTGACCAAGCAGGTAAAAGAGGCTTTACGTGGCATTCTTTCAAATATTTGAAGACACTTTGGACTCATTAAGAACAAATGATGCCAAAGTATTCTCATCTTTTTTTTTTTGGCCGGGTTTCTAAATACAAAGACCAGGAAATTCTGCCAACATAACACACCTGCATTTAAGATTTTTCTTACTACCTTTAAAAAAATACCAGTGTATTTTATTGATTCTTTTTGTTTTACATTATATTTATTTCTGGATATGCAACTCATCACACATTAGCTCCCCCTTATAACATTATTTTGTGTCACCTAGACTGTAAGCTTCCACTTTTGTGTCAGTTGCAACTTTGATAAGCATACTCTTTATACTTTTATTCAATTAAGTGACAAAAATGTTTAATAGCACAGGTCCGAGTATCTAGGATCCCTGAGTTATTTCACTGGAGATTGCTTTCTAGGCTGACATTAAACCATTAGGGTCAGGCCATATAACCAGGTCTGAGTCCATCTGTTTATTCTACTGTTTAATGTAAATGTATTTTATTCCATTTTTATCCCTGTCAGGGTAGCTTAGCATAATGCCTAGCACATGGTAGATGCTAGTTGACTATTAAATGCTTTGCTAAAACCTGGGTAAATGGAAAGTAATTTAGAAGTATGCTCCCAAATTAAACTGTATGTGTCCTTTGACCCAACAATATCACTGTTAAGTCTGGTATCACTATTAAGATATCCAAAGAGATCAAAGAAAGAGGAAAAGGATACATATATGCAAAAATACTTACAGCAGCTCTTTTTGTGGTGGCAAAGAATTTAGAAGCTGAGGAATCCATCAGTTGAGGAATGGCTATGTGGTATATGAATATGATGAAATACTATTTTGCTATAAGACATGATGAAGGGAATGGTTTCAGAAAAACACAGGAAGACTGTACAAAGTGTTGCAAAGTAACGCAGGAAGAACCAGGAGAACAACTTATACCATGACAATACTATTGTAAAGACACTTTGAAAGACTTAGGAATGCTGATTAACACAATGACCAACAGAAATTCCAAAGGATTCAAGATAAAACATCTTTTCCATCTCCAGTTGGAGAAGTGATGAACTCAGAGTGCAGATTGAGGTGGTATGTGTGTGTGTGTGTGTGTGTGTGTGTGTGTGTGTACATAATCATATATATGTATACATGACTCATGTGGAAACTTATTTGCTTAACTATACGTATTTGTAATGTTTTGTTTTGTTTTTGTTTTTTCTCTGTTTTCTGTATGGGGGAAGGAGAAGATTCAGAACTGAAAATAAAATTAATTTGAAAAAGTAGAAAAAATGATAAAAACCATCTAGGTAAATATTGTGTACAGTAATTTACTGATTTTCCAGTCTATTGACTTGTGCTAATTGCACTAACCCTGACCTGGATGTAGTTTGCTGTGATTTATTTTTGTGGAAGCCATTGTGTTTTTTGCAGTTGTTTCTTTTCTAGTTGTGCCCTAACCATCCATCCCTTGAGCAATACATTCTAGAATTTTGCTAGGAATCTATGATTGGTGTACTAGTATGTTATTTTTTGCTCCATTCTTTTTCATTTCCTGAAAGTTGAGATGATATTTCTCCTTTTATAATCTGATAATCTTCTGTTCTCCTTCATTTTTTAAAGCTCAGTGGTTAAGCAGTGATGTCTTTCATTTCTTTTGTAGGTTGTTTGGCCCTTATCCAGGGACAGCTAGGTTCTCAGTTACTATCTATCAACTAATCATGAGTTTCAGCTTCCTATTAGCTATTTTTGTTTGTTCTTTTCCAATCCAATTCAATCCAATAAACATTTACTAAGCGCCTGTCTTATACCCTAGGCACATAATTAATGAAAGATAGTCCTTGCCCTTTAAGGAGCTTGCAGTCTAAATAACACAGTAAAAGAGGCAATAAAGGGTTTGGGGAAATTAAGAGGTATCCTGTTCTGTGGAGTTGAAACTAGGCAAACCAACAGATGCAAAGTGAAGTGAGTTGAGTCCACTCTCTGCCTTCTATGAAAGAAGGCATTGGCAGGAGTTTGGTACTTTATCATATAGCCCTCAAAAATCAGAGGGGAGAGGAGGTTGAAGGAGGTGGTGTCAATCAAGGCTTCAGTTAGCTCATAGTGATGAGATTAGAAGTGATTTATCCTGGAAGGGGGATCTTGTTAAGTTGAGTTGAAACCAGGCAGGGCAGCAGATACAAAGAGGAGTAACTTTTCCAGTCAAAAGATCATTGTCTTTTGCAAAAATGGGCCAACACACCAAAAACCTGGTGATTTTTATCAGTGTGGTAGCACCTGGTACAGGAGTTTTCTTCACCAACAGATCAAGCAAAATAAGAGTTGAACAGCTCTTCCATCTGTTATTATTATTTCATCACTCCCACTAGCCCTTTTTAACTTATCTATTCCTGATGGGTTTTGTTGGTAGTGTATAAAATGTTGATGCTTTATGTGGGCTAGCTTTTCCTAAAAAAGAAGTGGGGGACTTAATCCTATAATCAAAAGAAAAAGAAATCAAAGCAATCAGTACTGACTGATTTAAAGGATATTTCTTATCACAACTAATTTTTCAGCTGATTCTATAGGGTTCTCTCAGTATACCATCATAACATCTGCAAAGAGGGATGTTTTGCTTTCTCATTGACTGTTTTTATTCCTTCAGCTTCTTTTTCATGTATTATTGCTGTATCTAGCATTTCTAGTATTTGCTTGAGTTCTGATCTTATTGGGAAGGCTGGAAAAAATGACTCATGATTTTTTTCTCCTGATTAGATTATGGTTTAATGAATTTTTTCTATCTGTTTGGAGGTATTGAGGGTAGGAAGGAGCTTTTGCTGTCCAATTCTGTCACCTTGATTTTACCCCCTGAAGTGATTTTTCTAAAACATAAGTTTGACCAAATTCATTGTATTCTAGTGATTCCTTATTAACTCCCAGATCAATGAAATTTTTTTGTCACTAAGAATTCTTCATAACCTGTCACCTTCCTTCCTTTTTAGTCTTCTTAAATCTTACCTTTCTGTATATTATTACTTTATTCTATATTCTGGTAACACTGTCTTCCTTGTAGTTTCTCACATATGACCTTCCATCTTCTCTATACCTTTATAGAAGATATCCCACATGCCTGGAATGCTCTGCCCTTTCACCTATGCCTCTTTCTCCCCTCCGATTTCCTTCAAAATTCAGCTCAAATTACTTCTACTCCTGGAAGTCTTTCTCTTGTTCCCCTAGCTGCTAATGTTTTGCCCTCTCAGAGTGCCTTCCATCCAATCTGCAGATATCTTGTATCTACTTAGTAATTAATCTGTTGTTCCTATCCTCCCCCCAGGTAAAATATAAGCTACAGGGACTGTTTTTTGTTTTGATTTGTTTGTTTCACTTTTAATTCTATTTTCAGTTATTCCCTATAGTCCTTTCTAGTCCCAAATTTGAATCAGTAAAAATTCCAAATTAATATGGCACAAGTTAATTATATTACTTTAGGTTTAATATGTATTTGTTCATTTTAATAGTCTTTAATCACTGATTTTGTTGTTATTAATTACTAAGAATTAAATTTGAAGCTTGTATGACCTTAAGCAAGATATTTAAATTTTCTGTTCTTCAGTTTCCTTATTTCTAAAATGAAGGAGCTTGATTTCTGAGTTCTTTCCGATCTTAAAGATTCTATGATTCTAAAGTTTCAGCTGAGAATTTTATCTTTCTCATGATATGAATAGGAAGACATTTTGTTAATTTGCCTTTATTCTTTGCATAATAATGATATCCTTGACCTTTCTTCCTGCTTTGAGGAACGTTGTAAGAACAGATGATAGCCAGATTTTCCAAGAACCTATGCTGTGATTTTGGAAAGCTTCATTAATGGTTTTAGGTCACTAGGGGAATATTTAGTAAATTACTGGAAAAAATTAAAGGACTTCCAAAAATTATTAACTTAGCCTAAACATTAGGAGGATATGGGATTAGAATTAAATATGTATCTGACTAGACATGGAAGGAAGCCAAATAGTTTTTCAATATGGCTCCAAATTACCTGATACTCTTTTCTGGCTCTACATACATAATTAGTCACTTATTTATACCTGTACATTTACAACTGATGTGGTTCTGTTAAGAAAAAAACAAAACAAAAACCCTTGGTTTAACAAACTAGAGAATATCAGTAGAGGGAAGGTAGGATGACATACTAGGAGGGGTTGAAAAAATGGGGACCTGTATCCCAAAAAGCCTTAAGACCATGTGTTAGTAACCCAGTGCCCCTCTCCCCCCCACATCCTGTGAGAAAATTATCTCCTTGTTGTAGGCACAGATGGAGTTGACTTGTAATTCCCTTATCAGAGAAGATATGGATGCTGACCCAAGGCTTCTCTTTGTCCCAGATTCCCAGGGTCCATGCCTCTGGCAACTAAACAAAAAAACCTGTCTTTTCTCCCTCAGTGAAGTTGTCTCTGCTGACTCCCTGACTCCTATCCATATGTCATTGATGCCTGCTCCCAAAGACATCTGGACCCCTTTTGTTACCTAATTATCATCCTTAACATTCCTTTCCCTGCCCCTTTTCTATATAAGCTTTAGATTCATCCCCATTAAATTGCAAGCTCCCCAAAGGAACTTTGCCCATTATTGGCATTACAATAAACTTTTTGCCATTTGACTGAAAGAAGGCTTGAGTGTGTGAATTCCTTCCAGTGAACTCTGCCTTGGCATTCTCAGGATCCCAGCACCCCTAAACCGTGTAAGATTAAACTTACTTATTTATTTTCAGAGAATAGAACCATGAGAAATGAGTGGAAGTTGCAGAGAAATAGATTCAGTTATGAAGTATGGAACAAACTTTCTAAAACTCAAAGCTATCCCTATAAATAGCCAAAAATGACAAATTATGAAAATGTCAATGTTAGGGGGTCTGTGAAAATACAGTAACATCAATACATTGCAAATTATTCTAACCATTTTAGAAAAAAATAAGAATTGTGCAAAAAGTAACTAAAATGACCATGCCATTTGACTTGTCATCCCACTAGTAGGCATATACCCTAAGTAGTTCAAATACAGAAGTATGACTGAGAAGGTGGAGCCAATATAATGGAGTGGTAGGAAGCAGTATGGTGAGGGTTCTTCCAAATGACTCTAGAAAATGGACCACTGTGAATGTGATGGGCAAAAATAGAAAAAGTCATGGTGAGTCATTTGTCCAGCTCAGTTTGCAGGATCCTGGGGATGGGATCAGGCACAGGGGTAGGGAACCAGTGGCCTTGAGGCCACACATGGCCCTCTAGATCTTCAAGTGTGACCCTTTGATTGAATCCAAACTTCACAGAACAAATCCCCTTAATAAAGGATTTATTCTGTAAAACTTGGACTCGATCAACTTAGAAGACCATATGTAGCCTTGAGACTATAGGTTCCCTACCCGTGAGCTAGGAATATACCAAGTAGAGTACTAAAATGTCCAGGGAGAGGCTGTGTACCAGAGCAAGAAGAGGTCCTAGACCCACATCAGGATTTCATTGGATCTATATCAGGGCACCGCAAATAGAGACAAGTGCGAACTGGCAGCTTTGTCTCCCATTACTCCATTCTAGGTCACAGATCCAGGGAAGAGTAGGAAAAAGACCTGCACAGGGGAATGACATTCCTAGGTAGAGAGATACTGGCTATGTATGGAAAAAGGATGACGTTCAGAAGCCATCAGTAGCGGTGATGTGGCTCAGATTCCAGGCACTGAAGAATGTCACACATCTGTTCCAGCCTGCAGAAGCATAACTAAGGCAGGAATCCCAGACTAAAGGGGAGTCAACAAGTTTGCTTTTCTGAACCCATAGAGCTTTCAGAAAGTTGACTGAAAGGGTAGAGAAGAGGAATGTCTAAAACAACTATAACCAAAGCTTCAGAGGATAACACAACTTGGGTAAGACTCAACTAGAATTTCTAGAAGAGATAAAGAAAATGTTTTTGAAAAGAATTTTAAAATGTTTTCATAAAAGGAAAGAAAGAATTTGAAAAAATTGGGAAATAAATGGGAGCTATGGAAGAAGGAATTGGAGGAATTAATAGCTTGGCACAAAACATTAAAGAAAAAAATCCTGGCCCATGAAACGAATTAGCTGAAAATTAAAATGGATAGAAAAGGAGCTAATGAATCTATGAGGCAGCAAGAAATATTAAAACAAAGTGAAAAAGCTGAAAATATAAATAGAAGAAAATGTAAATTACTTCATAGTAACAACAACTGACCTGGAAAAGACATTGAGGAGGGGGAAAAAATGAGCCACTAGACTATCTGAACACCATGACTGAAAGAAAGAACCTAGATGTCATATTGTAAGAAATTTTTTTAAAAATTTGCCCAGATCTCTTAGAACCAGAAGGTAAAATGGAAATAGAAGAATCTACTGGTCACTTCCTGTAAAAAACAAACAAAAACTCCTAGGAACATAATAATCAAAATCCAGAGCCTCCAAGCCAAAGAAAAGAAAATACTGTGAGGAGGCAGGAAAAAAAAAATTAAGTATTGAGGAGCCACAATCACATGATTTAGCAGCCACTCCTTTTATGGAGGAGAGAACTTGGAATATTATATTCCAGAAAGCAAAGGACATAGGCTTAAAATAGAGAATAACTGAACCGGAAAAAATTAGTAAAATGCTACAGAGGGAAAAAATGGCTCTCTAATGAAATAAAAAATGTTCAGGCATTCTTGTTGAAAAGACCAAAGCTTCAGAGAAATTTTGATGTTCAAACATAGGAATTAAGAGAAACATAAAAAGATAAACATGAATGAACAATGATCATTTATAATAATGCTTATCCTTTAAAAAGGGATAAACTGATTACATTCAAATATGGATAGATAATACTTGTCAAATATGGATAGATAATACATAGAGGTTCATAGAGGGAGTCCAGTTATAGGAGGCCTAGCAGTGGTTCTGTTATGTCTTGATGTTAAGTTATAGGAGGCCTAGCAGTGGTTCTGTTATGTCTTGATGTTAAGAAAAGAATGGAAAAAGAAGAGAAGGAGAATACATTAGGGGGAGGAGGGAGGAAGGAAAATTAGAGAAAATTATCTCATATAATCAGGATGTGCAAGTAGATGTCTGTACAAACAAGGGGCAGGGGGCACAGCTGACACTTGAATCTCACTCTGACCTGAATTGGTTGAAAGAAAGAAAAATGCAAGCAAAAGAAACACTTAAGGATATACACATATACATATATACCCATATATGTTTACATATGGATAAACAGTTATAGTATATATATGTTATGGAATACTATTGTACTGAACTCATATTAGCATAATGACAAAGTAGGTTTCTAGCAGACTGATAATGAAACATGTTACCTACCTCTGACAGAGAGGTGAAGGACTCAGGATGAAGAATGGGACAACATTTTTTTGGTCATGGAAATTTGTTTTGATTGACTACACATGTTTTTCATAGGTTTTGATTTAGGAGAGTATGAAGGAGAGGTTTGGCTTGAGAGGCTGAGAAGGTGGATTTTGTCTGACTAAAGCAAATTTTTATTTTTTAAAAAAAGGATGTGAATATATCAAAATATTAATAGAAGTATTTTTTTGGTGGCAGAACTGGGAAAAAGTGGGTGCCCATTCATTGGAGAATGGCACAAAATTTGTGATACAAGAATATAATGGAATGTAATTATGATATAAGAAACGGTGAATATGAGGACTTCATACAAACACAGGAATACTTATATGAACTGACGAGAAGCAAAATAAGAACAAGGAAACCTATATATAGTGATTAAACTGTAAACAGATGGAATGATGAAATGCAACATTGTATAATGATAACTCTTTTATTAGAAAGGTGAGGAATAATGTATATAGAATGTTGGCTATGTTGTCAGACATGTCCAGAGTCTTAGTTGGTTTTGCCGAATAATTTTTTCATGTCGTTTGTTATAAGAAAAGTATTGCTAGTTGGTGAGAGATATTTAAAAAAGAATTGAATGAAAAAGCAAATTATACTGATAAAAAAAATTTTTTTTTTAATCACAGAAGTATCCAAAATTAGAATGGGTTTTCATAGGTGATAGTGGATTTCCTCCTCACTAGCAGTCATTAAATAAAGTGTGCACAGTTACTTTGAGACATTTATATAAAGAAGATATGTTCAGATTGGACCAAATCAGAAGTGTCAGACTTGTGGCCCTTCAGCTATAAATGACCTGCAAATCTCCTAAGTACACCTGAACCAGATTAGACTAAAATGTAATTGGAAAATGTTTAACAAAATAAAAATATAATTCAACATAGATAATGTTTGTGTTTTTTCTAAGTCATTATGTGACCCACAAGGGATCTTTTTCTATTTAGAATTGACACCACTGGAATAGATGACCTTTTAGGTACCTCCCAACTCTAGGATTAGGTTATGGTCATCTGGCTTTCTACCTAAAGGAGGAACTATATGGCTTCCACTACTATTGGAGATTCTAGATTCTTGTGAACTGTCATAACTCATGGAATACAAAATGAACTGGAATGATAGAGGTTTTTTAAGTTATGTTAGGCCAAATGGCACTGTATCCTCAAATGCTAGGTTCTTTCCTAAGGCAGTTTTATTTTAAATGTACACTCTAAGAGCTGCATTGCTATAACATGTTTATATACATGATTAGATTATTTAGATACTGTAGGAAAATGTGAGGATATCCTCAATTAATGCCTTGTCCCCTAAAAGTCAACATAGGGGAGTCTCTGGAAGAAGTAACCTTAGAAGCCAGGTATGTTTCAGGGGACTCTTTGTTAAAACTCTTCAACTTTAGTAATCATGGCATTCCTAATGGCCACAGGCAAACATGATTAATAATATTATTCTCCTTTTTTCCTCCCAGTGTTTACGTCATTTGAGAGGCAAAGTGATATAGAGAAAAGAGCGCTATGCCTGGATTTGGTTTGACTTTCAGTTTTACTATTTATACCTTGGACAAATAATTTTGTCTCTCTGAAACTCCAATTTCTCATCTTTAAAATAAGGAATAATAAGTAATGTTTACACCACATTCTCCACATAGATATTGTACTGGAAGTACTTTGTAAATTGTGAAGTGATGCAGAAACACAAGCAGTGTTGTTTTTTGTAAACTAGTTTAAAAATAAATGACCATTTTTCACCTGATATTTTTCTTTCCTATTAGTTTCTTTTACCTTTTCTACTTAGTGTGTGTGTATACTCACACACGTATGTGTATATATGTATGTATATGCTATTCAGAACTATGTTACATAGATATACTCAATGCCTTTCATTTTTGCAAAATATCTCAAACACACTCCCTCCTCTACTCTTAACACTAGTGCAAGCCCTCATGGCTGGACTTGTACAGTAGAGCGCTGGTGGGTCTGCCTGCCTCAAGTCTCTCTCTACTCCAGTCTATCCTCCATTCAAGTAAAGGTTTAAGCATCTAACTTTCCTACTCAGTAAACTTCCCTACACCTCCAGGATCAAATAAAAAAAATGCTGTTTAGCCTTCATAGCCCTTTTATATACCTTATTCCCCAAGATGTACTCTTCTATCCAGTGACTCTAGCTTCTGGCTATTCATGAACAAGACACTCCCATCTCTTGATTTCAGGCACTTTCTCTGACTGTCCCATATGCCTGGGATGCTCTCCTTCCTTAGTTCCAACTACTGACTCCTCTGGCTTCCTTTAAGTCCAAGCTAAAATCCTGCTTTCTACAGGAAATCTTCTCTAACTCCTCTTAGTTCTAGTCACCATTTTATCATCCTGTGCAATTCTTATTCTTTCTCTTCTAGAACTTTTTCATTGAAGATTGACCCAATGTAAAACTTCTGTTGTTGTTTTTTTAACATTACAAGGGAACCAGTATAGCATGTGGGACAATCTGAATTTATAAACCAGACAATTGAGGAGCAGTTGATTATTGGCATATATTTGTAGCCATTATCTATATCTATTGTTTAAAAAGGATTTACTACGGGACTCCTCTAAATCATAAACTATAAGCATTTGTTTTGAATATAATTCCACAGGCATCATAAATATTTGCTGTATACATATTAAAAGATTTAATCAATACAGTATAGCAGCATTGAGATCTTTTTCAGCCTCTCCAATACTGTGACAGAAAACATTTCATTGATTGCCTTTTAAGTAAGAAAAAAATTGGAAAGTTTTCTGGAAGATTGATATTGATACAACTTAAATACAACTTAAATGGTCACTTTATTAAAGGAGCATTATTCAGCCAATGTTGACCTTAAAAATGGCATTTTTAAATCCTTCCTCATTTTGAATCATATAGCTTTTTCATCCTTTTTCACCTGGAAACTTTGTGGCTTCCTTGGTACACTTCTGAAGTTTTATGATTTGCAAGTTTACTTTGACATAAAAAGTTTATGTTATGTGTTAAAATTCATGATTCAGTTGTAGTAGTTAATTTATTATTTGTAGACCTACAATTTCTTAACAAAATGAAAGTAGAATACCCCTATTTTATTGAAGTAGTTACTAAACTTTTTTGTTGTTGATTTTTTATTAGGAAACCATGAATTTGATTTTGGTGTGGATATTTTGGAAGATTATAAAAGGCAAATGTATTTCCCATGGTTTCTCAGCAATTTATATGACAGATTTACTTCAGAACCTCTTGGACATGGCATAGTTAAAAAAGTAATTAATTGGAACAATATAACAATTGGCTTAATGGGACTAGTGGAAGAAGACTGGCTAGATACATTAGCCACAGTTAGCAAATCAAATCTAAACTATAAAGATTATGTTGAAGTTGCTAATCAAATATCTGTAGAACTTAAAGAAGAGGGAGCAGATCTTATCATTGCGATTACACACATGAAATGGATAAATGATACATGACTTGCCCAAAAAGCTCAAGGAGTAGATTTTATTCTAGGGGGCCATGACCATGAATATGGAATCAAGAAAGTTAATAACAAATGGATTGTGAAAAGTGGATCTGATTTTAGGAACTTGACTAAGATAAATATAAGATGTTTTGGTGCATCTTTTCAATATATATTTGAGAAATTGAACATTTTGAATCATTTGGAAGAAGATCCATGTATTAAAGCAATAGTAAAAGATTATACCCAAAACCTACAGGTAAGTAAAATTTTATCATGGATATTGTCTTGGAAATCATAGAACAACTTAACAATGCCTCAAAGATAAATGTTATCACACAGTCATTTCAAAGAACATAAAATTCGTAGCAATTAACATAGCTCTGAAAAGGCAGACGTGTTATAATGTTTAATTTAATTTTATGAAGCTAGGAAAGCATGTTTCTAATCGTATTATAATTAGGTGAGTGATTAACTAACGGGTTTAAAGGATTTTCTTAAGTAATAGTTGCCAATTAATCGGTGTAAACCTTAGGTGTCGTATTTCATCATATCTGACAGGAATTGGTCATGATGCATATTCTATTCACTAAGTTTTTTGATGTGTTAGATAAGGGAATTAAGTCTATTCCTGTCACAGTTACAAATGATACTAAATTAGGCATACTTATTAATACTCTGGAATTATTCTGTGAAATTAAAAATGATCCTAATCTAAGTCATTTGATAGGAAAAAAAAGGCTCTACCTAAAATAGAATGAAATTCATTAGGGCAAAATGCAAAATAATACAGCAAGAAACAAAAGATAATCAACATTAGCTATAGGGTTGGTAAGAACTAGCTAGACAAAGTACTGAAGATAGTAGTAGTAATTGGCCAGAGAAGCTAAATAACATTGGGAAGATTGATATTTTATGTGTGGGGAAAAATCAGAATGGTACTTGAAATCATGAAATTAAATGAAAAAATAAAAATGATCTTATGTGTTACAAGAACTGGGAAAGTAGCCTTTCCTCTTTAGACCTCTTTTTAGAGAATTTTGTTTAGTTTTGATCTAAATGGTTTGAAGATAATGTGAACAAATTTATAGATTTAAGAAAAGACTAAAAAGATAAAGAGATGGAAAATAGGTCCTCCAAACAAAGGTTAAAAGAATTACTTTATTGATTTAGAGAAGAAAAGGTAAATTTGACTTTGGTCTTTAGATTCTTAATGGTAGCAGTGCTTGTCAGTTCCATAATCCTAAAAGGAAATGGAATTTAAGGGGAAAATATACACAAATGGGCTGCTACTAAAGATTTTGAGTCTCTAATTCTGGAGATCTTCTAGCTCTTACATCTTGACTATTCCAAACTTTTTCTCCCCTCAAGTCATCTTGATAACCCCTGCCACCTCTGAGCAGATGACCTCACCTCCTACTTTATTGAGAAAATTGAGACCTCCTGTCATGAGGAGAATGTAAGCTTCCTGAAGGCAGGTATTGGCTTGCTTTTTTATTTGTATTCCAAGTGCTTACATGCCTGGCAAATAGTAGTCACTTATTAAATTGATACATTAATTGTTGAGTTCTCTCATTTTTCATGCTCAGTACGTTCATGTTGGAGGTGATAATGTTGAAAGCTTTAAGTGATAGCTTCATAAGAAACATCAATAAGGAATTAACAACATAAGAATGGGGAAGAATCATGGATGATATTGAAACCCCTCAAATGAGATTGAGAGAATATCAACTACCCAGTCATAGGTTTGCTTTCTTATTTTTTGAGAATGTTCTGCACATGTATTGAAGTTATTTTCCTTGATCAAAATATGAAGAGGGAAACGAGCAAGCTCTTACAAATAATTCTTCACAGTAGGTCAAGTCTTTGTACTTTCTGCATGGAAAGATGCAGATAATATAATATTGTGCTATGATTACTTTTTTAGATGTATTTTTACTTGAGAGTGAAAAGCACAACTCTAATGACTAGCCTTCGACAAGGAGTTTACCATGCACGTATTAAGATCTTAGAAGACTATCTGACAAATAGAACCATAGTGATGATTCTTTTCATCGCAAGTGTGCTTCAGGAATATTTTTCAAAATCCTGCCTGTCCATATTTTTATCAAGGATATCCTTCATACATGTATAAAACATTCTTATAAAATTTTTATAAAGATAAGAAAGAAGGCATATGGTTCAGTAATTATTAAAGTCCTCTATTATTAACTGCCTATTGGCAATATTCAAAGTGGATGTTCTGTAGATATCTCCAATTAAACATGCCAGAAATAGAACCCATTATATTTTCTCCAGACCCAGAAGCTTCTTCTGAGCTTCTCTGTTTCTGTTGAGGGTACTGTCATCCTTCTAGTCTTACAGATTTGCAACCTTGGCATTATCTTTTGACTCCTCATTCTCTCTCACTTTGTTTATTGAATCAGTTACTAAATCTTGCTCTTTCTGTTTTTACATCTCTCACAGCCATCTCCTTTCTACTACTTGTAAAGCCACAAACCTTATAACACCTCTTGCTTGTACTGTTGCATTGGTTTCCTGATTGATCTTTCTTCCTATACTGCCATCATGATATTCACAGCACCTATGGTGACTATCAATATGCTGACATAATTCTGAATTGCAAAATATAACAGACTCTCTGCATGGAAGACAGAACCAAAACATTTATTCAAATACCAGAAAGCTGAATCCCAACACCAGAAAGCCAAATCGATACACAATAACAGTGCAGAGGGTACCACCATTCCCAGCCCTTCCCCTCTGCCAGGGCCTTCCCATACATGAACATTCACAGCTCGCTGCCTGCCTACTTCCTCTCTCTTCCTCAGCTCTAACCACTCTGACCAACTTCCACTGGGCTCTGCTTCAGTTCCAGCTCTTCCAGCTCCACCCCTTCCTGTTCCACCCTGTTCAGCAGTTCCTCCTACCACAGACTCGTGTGACTTAGGCTTCCATGTGACTTAAGCAGGTCACATGGGCCTATTATTGGGTGGAAAAGATCTTCCCATTAAGGAAAAATACATTACCGTTACACTCCTTCAAGTCCCTCTGCACTTCAGTTCATCAGACATACAGCTGCTAAAGCAATTTTCCTCTGATTGTCATTCACTCTCCTTTTCATTAAATCCTAATACATCCCTAGTGCTTCTAGGATAAAATTAAAACCCTTCTCTTTTTGATTTTCACATCCTTTAACAACCTAGCCCCAGACTCTTTCTGGTCATTACACATTGTTTCCCTTCCTGTACCATACAGCCTCGTTAACCTGGACTTCTTGCCATTCCTTGCACATCTCTCATCTCTGTGCCTTTGCATGGGTCTTCCCACACTCTCAGAGTGTTCTCCTGCCTCACCTTTACCATATAGAATCCCTTACTTTATTGGCTTCAGCTCAGTTTTCTAGCTTCTGCAACCGCGAGTGTCCTTCCTAACCTACCTTGTATTTATTTTGTATTATTTCTGTTTACAGTGTTTACACATGTATATATGTGAATGTACATTTGTATACAGTTGTCTCTCCCTATAGAACGTGAGATCTTTGAGAGCAGAGACTATTTTGCCTTTGTAAGTTCAATTACTAGCACATATTAGGTATCAATCAGTTAATTAATTATTAAAACAAAGCATAAAATAAGATACATTTTCACCAAGGGTATTCACTACTGTCATGGAGGATGTTTTAAGTTTGTAATGGAGGAGAGATGCTCTGTAGTGGTGAGGTTCTTCAGATATTTCTTTTTACAGATAATATTCTATCAGTTGCTTCAAACCATAGAACATAATGGGGTACCCTTAATTAGATTTATGATTATTCAAGAAATCTACTTCATGATCAATAAAGGAAAAACTAAAAGGATTAAAAATACCTGGTTTTTTTAGATATGGCATACAATTTTATGGCCGGTCCATTGAGTTCCTGCTGGAACTCTGGTTAAAGTTTGGATGCTTGTGGGGGAAGGTGGAAGGACCTTCACTGTACCCCTGTTCCTGCCAGTCACTTAGATTTGTATAAGAAATGATATAAGGTATATCATTTCGGAAATGTATTATCTTAAAAGTGTTTGGACTAGTCATAAGTGAGAGATAACAGACTGACAACCTGAGTGCTGTACTGATTCCTTCAGAGTATTAAAAAAACAAGCTTGGAAGATCTGTGTAGGATAAAATAAACAAGAATAAATAAATTGCAGAATAAATAAGCATGAATTACTCAGGGGTAGTAGGCACAAGTGGTTTATGATTAGGACCAGCAGCCAGAATAAACATATCAGTGAGATCATAGGTCTGTTGAAATATTGAAAAATTAAATGGGGTCTCCAATACCCCCAAATAGAATGTAAATTCTTATTTGTATGTCAGCAGTACCTATTGTACTGTCTTATAGATAATAAGTAGATTCTTAATAAATATTTATTTAGCTGAATTGAACATATGGTTCTGTATTCCTATTTGTTAAGAAGTTTTCTTTCTCTCAAAGTTTGGCCTGATAATTTGGCTAGGTTCAATTCAGTAAATTCAGTGAACATATACTGTATACCTACTATATGCTGAGCACTGTGCCATACATAAGGGTTACAGATGTAGGGATGAAAAGAGAGAGGGGTTCTCCTCAGAGACAGCGAGTGCCAAACTAGAAGTATATCTGTCTGTTCCTTAAAATGTTGTGCATCCTGGGGATATAATTGGTTTCCATCTAACTTTTGATTGCTTTGTTATTTGGAGAAGGAAAGGGGCCCCCAAGTCTTACAGCCAAGGCTTGATTCCTTTCCTACCTAATACCAGTTCTACAATGAATAGACATAGAAAACAGCAAAGTAGGATACTGATCCAAACCATAGCAAAACAGAAATCAGAGAAGATATATGTAGAAGAATAGACACTAGACAACACAGGGTGAAGGAACTCTTCCATTGGGAATGAGATAACTCAGCTCAACCAAGAGAGAGGGTCCTGGATCTTACCCAAGGGAAAACTCCCATGTGAATATGATGGAGACTGTCAGATGCTCTCATGTTTTCCCAGATTCTTGGGTGAGATTCAGGCTGAGAACAAAGCTATCTATCTCACCAAATCTACCTTGCCCCTCACATTGGGCTGGGCCTTCATTTCCACCAATAAGGAGGGAGTCCCATACCAGTGGGCTTTGGGATGGTGGTTACATAAATTTTGAAAAGGCAGTCTTTTGCCGTCAAGGACCTTACAGCCTAATGGGAGAAGACAACACACAGAAGGAAACTAAGACTGGGGGGAGTAGAGTACCGGGTGTACCCAGCACAGGGCCATCTTGTTTCATGGCATCCAGACCAAGCAGAGCTACAGATGGAAAATGGAGAATTATCTGTAAAGTCCAGATTCTAGCCCCCCAATCAATGAGGAGAGGAGGCTGAAGGAGTTGAGAAGGTATTTAATATTAAAAATTAAATATTGAGATGATGAGATTTTAGGTGATCACCTTATCCTTGGTGGGGCATTCTGTTTCCTGGAGTTCAAACCAAGCAGAACTGCAGGTGGAAAGCAGAGAGTTAGTTGATAAGTATCTTTGATCTCCATTCCTTTCTTTTCTTTTACCTGCATCTCCACCTTTCTCTGAAGGATCTTTATCTGTATGCTCTAGCAATGCCTTAAACTATGTCTAAGACTAAGTAACTTTACTATTTCTCACTGTATTACCACTATCCTGTCTTCCATTTTTGTAAATTGAGGTTATTTACTTTTCCCTGCCCCGCACCATTAATATCTAGTTAGTTATCAAGTACTATTGATTCTACCTCCACATCTCTTTAAACCTGTCATCTTTATTCAATATTACCACCCTGGTACAGGCCCTCATTACCAACAGGTTGGTTGTCATAACATTATGATGGGTGCTTTGGCCACATTCTCTCCTCCCTCCAATCTGTCTTTCCTATCACTCCCAAGATAATCTTATACATAGAGATGCTCAGATCATTCTGTTGTTCAGAAATCTTTAGTGATTCTCTATTGCTTCCCAACTAAAGTTAAAATTCTTTTGTCATCCAAAGCCCTTTCCAGTCTGGCCACATTCCATCTTTAGAGCCTACGTCACATGTTTTCCTCTACATATTGCACATCTCAGAAAGCCAATAATAGGAAAGAAGATATTTTCTTTTCTTCTTACAGTGCTCCCCCAAATCTCTGCTACCTAGTCTTTGTTTTTTAGAAGACCTCTGTTATTCAAATTTGCCTTTATCCTGGCTCATCTCCAGTTTGTTGATCTACAATGCTGCCTGAGTGTCTTCCTGAATCACTTGAGATGGTCAGAGGACCTGAAAATTGATCTTTTCCTCCAGAGTATGACCATTGAATGTGGATAATTTGGGAGCTCCCAAAATCATCATGGTCCCAACTTGAACTTTTATGGGTTATGGGACATTGTGAAACAATTGCATGGCAAATTTTACCTTCAAAAAATAAATGTTGAAGTGCTTAAGTCTACCCTTGTTCCTGGTCCTATTAGTTGGATCTTAGGACCTTTTTTGGGGGGTCAAAAGAGGAAGATCTTCTGTGATTCATCTACAGTCCTAATAAATGAAGGTAAACTCATTTTTATCAGTCATTACAGATTTCCATAAGATAAGATTAGAATTCTGTTTTCATGTGTATTGTTATGGAGAAATTTCGAAAACTTTGAGTAGATGACATTAGCAACTCTGAATAAAATAATTTCTACTCTAGTTTAGTATGTAGTCACCATGGTATAGTGGAAAGAATACTAACCTAGAGACATTGGTTCTAGTTTAGATTGCTAGCTATGTGTCCTTTAGAGATGTCACTTCACCTTTTAGTGACTCAGTTTCTTCATGTATAACATGATGGATTTGGATGAGATATCTCAGATCACTTTCAGTTCTAAAAGTATATGGTTCTTTTTTTACTTGAAGAAAAACTTATTTATGCTATTTTAATATTTTATATAAATATAAAAACTTTTTTCCATGGTAAAAAATAATTTTTCTTAAAAGTTTTAATGATATCTTATAAAAGGACTTAAGTGGCATAAACTGACCTACATAAAATAGTTGTAGAAAATTATGGTTTACTTTGATACCCACATTTTTACTGAATATTAAATGATAGAAAAATCAGAGGATTAAAAGAAAGAGGTTTAGAAAGTATTAATCACATATAGAGGAATTTCATCCCCATTTTGTTTGGTCTATTTACTTTTCTGGTTTTTAAGACTCAAGATTTCTGATATTGTTCCTATATTACCATCAGTTATTTCTTGCTTCCTCAGACATCTTTTAATGAAGTTTTAACTGAATGTAGAAATTCATTATCAGTTAAATATTTGTTGAGCCCTTCCTATTACAAAGTATCCTAAACTTCAATGTCTGTTTTATTTTCTTTTCGAAAATGGCATACAAAATAGGAAGAAATGAAAGCATAATCATAACTATTACTTGACCTACTGAAGGTCTATCATTGACATACTTCATCTATCAATAAATAATTACTTTTAGAAGTAGCTTATTTTTAATGAGATATTTCTACTATAGGTCAAAATAAACCAATAAAATCACTCTTTAAGGAAGAAACAAACTGACTATAATGATTAATATACTTTTAAAAAAGCAGGTCTTCCCATATCTGCAAAGTGCTTAACCCAGCCTTGTAGAACTGAGCATTTTTTACTAGTTTTGGAAAAATGTTTCCCATATAATAGCACATTTAATAGTTTCAGGCTCCTGAGGAAATAATATGCTAATGCCATAGGTAGTATATATTTTTTTCTTTTTGGAGGGCAATTGAGATTAAATGACTTTACATGGCTGGTAAGTGTGTCGAGAGTCTGAGGCTGGATTTGAACTTAGGTCCTCCTGACTCCAGGGCCAATGCTCTATTAACTGTGCCACCTAGCCGCCCCCCATAGGTAGTATTTTAAAAGTTAGAAATTCTTATACATAGACTGACAGTTTAAATTTAACCATATTTCTTTCGGTCTTTAGATATGTAGGTCCTTCGTTGTAAAAAATCTGTTTTCACTTTTTATATAAGTCAGATGTAGTCAGATTTCCACTTAATTAGAAGAGGTGTACAGCATACTTAGTTGTTCCAGATAGCCATCACCTTGAAAGTAATTTTTAAAGCCTCTAAACATAGGAAGTGACAAGAGACCCTGAAGAACCAAAAACAGGAAAGTAATAGATGTTAGAGTGTCATCGGGTGGCTAAAAAAACCAGGAACAAAGAGAGTCTGGTTAGTGGACAGCATGAAGGGAAGTTCCACCATTGCTAAGCTCATTGGTGCCACGTCCTGCGGGGAAATTGCAGGAACATGACACTGTAGAGAAAAGAAAAATTGAAGGTAAAGAGTGTGACAAACAGTGTCAGTGAATGGTAGACATGGTACTAGGAGCTAGAAATGAGGAGAGGCAGCAAAGACAGGAAGTAACAGGGAAAACAGGTGTCCCAAAGTAGAAGAAAGAATGGCATAACAGTCTAAGAATGATAAATGTAGATTTAAGGAGCCTCCAAAACACAGTAGCTCTGAGTGGTATCACTGCCTACTACAAAAATTGGTCATAATAACACTCCCAAATCATCAAAAGAAAAGATTTCATTATATTCGATATGCAATGCTTAGTAAGGCAAGAAAGCATATAATTTTTTTAAGAAAGATTTTCAGCTTTAGTAATTAAAAAGGTTTTAGGACTTACAGAATTAACCTTCAGTTACCTGGAAACTTGGTTCATTCCCTAGCTATTCTTGATAACAGAAGTATTAATACATAATTTCTTGTAATACCTACTGAAGAAAGGCACTGTTAGGATTCTTAAATACGTGCCTATGTTAATAGTTGTTTTTTTCCTGCCTTAGTGTCCACATTTCTGAATATTTTTATATAGTGTAAGAAAAAATATTACATGGCCCTTAGTTCATAACTATCTTGGTATTCTAATGCTCTATATATTCATTACTGTGCTCCCTTTGAGTGTTTTGGAGTGAGGATTATTAAAAATATAATCTTAAATGCCAGAAGGCTGAGTAATAATTGCCTGTTGTTAAGAAATTTGATAAGCCAAATGATCCTGGTTAGTAAGCCTCTTTCTATTGTTGCATTAAAAAAAGCCCTTTGTTTGACCTATAAATTTTATGCTCTATCTATTTTTGTGAAAATCAGAAATTTGGTATCTATTCTACCTAAAACTTTCTGCTAATAACAGAGATGGAACAATAATGTATTTGATGAATTTAACAGGAAATATAATGTATTTAACAGAAAAAAAAGTTTGATGATATTACTGAGATTGAGGCTAGGTAGCAATAAAATCTAGGCAAAATTCTAGGATAAAAATATGTTGAAGAGTATTTGTGGGAAGGTCATTGCATAACATATAAAATTGCAATAAAGATAAAATTGGATGAATGAAAATCTTCATGTATTGGCATCAGAAAACTGAGAAAGGAAGATAAGTCAACATCTTGGTATCGTTAAGTGTAATACCTCTCTGCTATTCCGGGGCAGATTCCAGGATGAAAGCTCGGAAAATGTGCTTTTGTCTAGTATTTTGCTATCTTGGTGTTTGCCTATACTTCTGGCACGTCTATCTTGGCTCTCTGGAACTCAGACTGGTTTCAGGATCTTGGAACCCTATCAGAACAATTAATCTAATTTTGTCTTAGGTGTTCATAGGACCACTCTTGGTTTTGAATTGCTTATAAGGAAACTGATCTCTTCTCATTTTTTTCCCGTGTCTGGAGGAAAATTGCTATCTAATGGGAGTTTCTAAAACGTGAGTGTTTATTAGACTGGTCTAGCAAACCAGCATACTAAGTCTACTTAGTTTCTTACCCAAACAAACTCTCAACCTAGGAATTTTCTGGAATAGTGTTACAATGTTTAGGAAGCACTGGGATCTAGAAAGTAAAAAGGATGAAAACTACTGTTTTGACCTTGAGAGAGAAGTTTATTTTAAAAGGAAAAAAGATTGATATAAAAATAGAAGGAATAAGTTAATTTTAGATAGCTCTTTCTTTTTCTTCTTTTAGTATATGTTAAAAGAATTTCTCTGCGCAATTGACATGGAATTAGATGGACGTGCAATTACTGTAAGAAGATCAGAGAGCAACCTGGGAAATTTAGTAACTAATGCAATGTTGGAAGCTACTCATGCTGATGTAGCACTACTTAATTCAGGTGGTTCTCTTAATTTTTTTAAAATGTCGATCACATTTCAAACTGATTTTAAATTGAATACATATATTGATCAAGCTTCATACCATCACTTGGACTATTATTAATAAATCTAAAATTAGCATTCAGAAATACGTTCTGTCACTTCTGTGGGGTCAGATTTTAATTTAATATACTTCTGCTATGCTGAATGATATTGATTTAGAATAAATAGTTCATTGTACTTGTAAACTTAAACTTCACTTTTTCTTTGATTTGACTTTTGCTAGTAATAAGTATTTTGTATTTCATTCATTATATTTCCCATAAAGATTATTATGATTCCCCTGAAAGTTGTAGATTTTGAACTCAGTATATGGAACTCTTGTTTAAGAATCATTTAATTTTGAGGTGCTTTTGGATAACTTGAGAAACTTAATTTAACTGAGAAATCTCAATACGGCTGCTTTTCTATCCTATTATCTTTACTTAACTATGTGATAATAGGGAATTATAAAGCTAGATTGGTTTCTTTAAGCTAAATAGTGAATCTTTATTTCTACTCTGTACCCTGGAAGTTGGTTTGTCCTGTAAATTTTTCTTTGTGTAGTCATAGGACCCCAGATTGAAGCTGGGATCTCTGCATGCTTTTTACCTTAGAGGAGAATAAAAATTAACCTTGTTTTGATGTGGACTATTATTGACATATCATATAATCTAGAAACATAGGTAATGACTTGGCTATTCTGAGTTGAAAAATGCTGTAATTTCCTGATGACATCATTTAACATTTGCCTTAACCAGCAACCTCTGTAAAAGCCCATTTCCTTTAAGGACAGAAGAAGTGATGATTTTAAGTACCCACACAAGAAATTTAGGCTTGAAATAAAGAAAAATATCCCATTTTTAACAGTTATTTGCATATAGGAATGGCTTATTTGGAAAGGTTGTGGAATCTCTTCCTCTAGAGGTATTTAAAAAGTTAACTTCTGGGGCAGCTAGGGGGTGCAATGAATACAGCACTGGCTCTGGAGTCAGGAGGACCTGAGTTCAAGTCCAGCCTCAGACACTTAACACTTACTAGCCGTGTGACCTTGGGCAAGTCATTTAACCCCAATTGCCCTCCAAAAAGAAAAAAAAAACCCAAACAAATAAAAAGTTAACTTCTTATCAGTTTGGAAAGCTTTATGTGTGGTAGGGGAAAACTGGAGATTTAAGTCCAGTTTATCCCTAGTAGTCAATGATAATGGGCTTAAAGATTAGTAGATAGTTTTAAAGTATAACTTTAAAAAATAACTATGATAGATATAGTTCTCAAACATAAAATAGTGGATAAATAGGGGGCGGAGTCAAGATGGCGGCGTAGCAGCAGCAACACATCGCAGCTCTCACATAGCCGCCCCAAAATACCCATAAAATAGGACTCTAAACCAATCCTAGAACTCCAAAATGCACACAAAGATACTTCCCACTAAAGTCAGCTCGGCTACGAGGAACCATATCAGCACTGCGAACCGAAACCAGCCTGGCCTGAAGCCACGGCTATGCCCCTGGGGCGGCTGGACGGGAGGAGCCGAGGAGCTTCAGGTGAGCGGATTAGTGGCAGCTGTGAATAGGATTTGTGAAAGGGGGAGATAAGCAGTCCGGCCAGAAGGCCTCCAGAGCAGAAAAGTGAAAGGCAGAGGTTTTGCACCTGCCTCGGCTTTGCAGCTTCCCACCCACGGCCTGCAGGCAGC
>CM053580.1:318755825-318788975 GCA_028627135.1 Pseudochirops cupreus | reverse complement strand
TTAGCCTTTGAACGATTGCTTAGTCCCCCTGCAGTCTGCAGGCCGAGGGTGCGGAAGCTGCAATGCGGTGGTGGGTGCAAAGCCTCTTCCTTTAGCTTTCCCGCCCTAGAGGCGTTTCGGCCGGACCACTTTTCTCCCAAGACCTCGCAAGCTCCACTGACCAAGTTCTGAACACTGCCACAGCTGCCTCTAATCCGCTCAACCAAGGCTCCTCGGCTCTTCTCGTCCAGCCGCACCCGGGGCTCAGCCAGGGCTTTAGACCAGGCTGGTTTCGGTTCACAGTGCTGATATGGTTCCTCGTAGCCAAGCTGACTTTAGTGGAAAGTATATTTGTGTGCGTTTTGAAGTTCTAGGATTAGTTTAGAGTTCTATTTTATGGGTATTTTCGGGTGGCTATGTGACAGCTGTGATATGTTGTTGCTCCTATGCTGCCATCTTGGCTCCACCCCCCAGGACCCATATTCCTTCAGTCTTAACTTCTCTAGGGTCTTTTACTCTACAATAGTGGTCAGGGCTACCTTATCTTAACAAGGGAAAAAAAACCTTACTTGAACATTTTGCCCCCTAAAACAACTATCCTGTTTCTGTTTTTTTTTTGGCCGGCATTTGACCATAAGTTAGTAATCTATCAAGTGCTACTTCTATTTTTTCACTCCATGAATTTTCCTATTAACCCACTGTCTTCTCGGCTCTTTATTCCTCTAAGGACTTCATTAGAGTCCTAGTCTCTGAATCTAACGGCCTTTACTCAGTCCTCATTCCTCTTGATCACTGTAGCATTTGACACCATCCAGTCTATCCAGAAAGCATTTACTGTTTATTACAGTAATCATCAATGACTTGTCAAATGCTTATTACTATGTTCCAGGCACTGTTTTAAATGTTGAAGAAATAAATAGAGCCAGAAACAATCCTTGTTCTCAAGGAGCATACATTCTAAAAGGGAAGACAACATATAAATAACTAGATATAATAGTAATAATAAAATAAGCTATGTACAGAGTACATGTAAAATAACCTGATAGGAGGAGGCATTTGCAACAAGGGAGCCTGGGAATGGCCTCTTATCTAAGGTGGGATTTAAGAAGTCTTTAAAAAAGCCAGGGAAAAGAAAGGATGGGGTAGAGGGGAAGGAGAAGGGCATACCAGGTATGGGGGCTGCAAGAACAAAGGTGTGGAGACAAGAGGTAGAATATTGTGTTTAAGGACCTGAAAGATGGCCAGTGCTGCTGGGTTGCAGAGTACATGGAGAGGAGTAAGGATAAAAAGAATGGTAAGAGAGGAAGGAGACAGGTTAGGATGAGTTTAAGGTGCCAAACAAAAAAGCCCATATTTGATTCTGATGGTAAGAAGTTGCTGGTGGAGCTCACTAAGCAGGGAGGTGGAACAGTCCCTCCTACCTTTTAGAAAAATCACGTTGGCAATAGAAGAGAAAGATTTATAATGGAGAGAAATTTGAAACACACAGACACATTAGAAAGCTGTTGCAGTCATCCAGGCAAAGGATGAGAGCCTGAACTAGGGTTGTAGCTATATGTTATATAAGTATGTATGCGCATATATATATATATATGTATATACATCTATGTGTGTGTATGTATGTATGTATGTACACACACACACACACACACACATATATATATGTACACACACACACACACATACAGAAGGAGACATAGGTGAGAGATATTGTGAAGATAGAAATGACAAAATTTGTGGATTAGATATCTAGAGTTAGTGAGAGTGAAGAATTGAGGGTGTTGCTAAGGTTGTGAAACTGGGTGAGGGCGACCAGAAGATGGAAGTGTCCTTGACAGTAATAGAGAAGTTCAGAAAGGTAAAGATAAGACTTTTTGTTTTATATTTGTTCAGTTTGAGATGCCTACAGGATATCCAGCTCAATATTTTCAAGAAGCAACTGGAGATGAGTGACTGTACTTCAGGAGAGAGTTGGTTTTCTTTAAAAGCTATTGAGACAGTTGAGATTTAAAACAGTGCACAAGTCAAAAACT
The DNA here is from genome assembly GCA_028627135.1 of Pseudochirops cupreus. NCBI lineage: Eukaryota > Metazoa > Chordata > Mammalia > Diprotodontia > Pseudocheiridae > Pseudochirops > Pseudochirops cupreus. The sequence goes on along the minus strand of CM053580.1, from coordinate 318,786,963 downwards.
TCTCCCTCCAGTTTGACACCCAACATGCCACCATGGCAAATGTAGAGGCAGGAAAGCTGCACCCAAGTGAATCAGTGCTGTATCCTTACTGAATATCCTTTCCGTGCTATGGTTCAGTAAACTTCCTTTTGTTAAATATCAGATGGACTAGAAGTGTCTTGTTTCTTAATAGTCTTGAAGTTGAATCACTGGACAAGCCTGAGTCTGGTCTGGTTTGCAGTACTCTCCATCTTAAAATGCTTTTCTCCCTTTGTGATGTATATATCCCACTTCTTAATTTTCTTCTGCCCCTTAAAATATTAGCATTCCCCACTTTTTCCCCTTGACTCTTTTATTCCTTCTTCATTTCCTTTCCCTTGGAGATTTCATAGCTTAGACTATCATTTTTATTTGGATTATTCTTAAATAATTAAAATTTAGTCACAGGTTCTTTCCTGAACCAAGGTCTTGCCTTTTCAGCTGCTTACTAAACATTTCCATTTGGACATCTCACTGACATCTTGCTGTCTAAAACTGAAGGTATCTTTACATCAAAAAACCTGACTTATCCCTCCTGGCTTCCTATTTCTTTTAGCAGTGCCACCATCCTACTAGTTACCTAGCCTGGGAATCTTGGAGCAATCTTTAACTTCTTTTTTTTCCCCTTCCACATATATTAGCCTGTCATTTCTATCTCCACAATTTCTTGATTTAACCCCTTCCTTTGCATTTCAACTACTAGGGGCAGCTGATTGGCACAGTGGGTATAGTATTGAATTTGGATTCAGGAGGATCTGATTTCAAATCCTCTCTCAGATATTTACTTTTTGTGTTACCCTGGGCAAGTCACTTAAACTCAGTTTCCTCATCTGAAAGATGAGAATATTAATAGCACCTATTTCACAGGGTTGTTGTGAGGAGCAAATAAAATCTCATATGTAAAGTACTTTATGAACCTTAAGGCATAACGTAAATGCTATTGTTATTATCATCATTATTATTGCCATCCTAATTAAGAGTCTTAGGGCCTTGGTATACCATAATACTATTTTTATCAGTTTACTTTTTTTGCTTAAAAATTTTCATTAAATTCCTGTTGCCTCCAGTTTAAATGAAATTGAATTGTTAGATATTTATTGAGTAGCTACTATGTGGGAAAAACCTATGTGTTAAGGGGTATTTGAAGAAGTTTGGTCCTTTCCTTCATGCAACTTTTTTGTTGTTGTTGTTGCTTTTTTTTTTTTTTGGAGGGCAGTTGGGGTTAAGTGACTTGCCCAAGGTGTAACAGCAATCAATTTAGCAGATACTTAGCACTTAGTAACTTAGGGCTAGGTACAATAGGTGTGAGCTCTGTCTCCTGTTCCTGACGTGGCAGGAGGGGGTTGGCTGAGACAGGAGGCCAGTGTGTGTATATAAGAAGAGTTCTAGAGACAGAGAGACAGAATTGGGAATCTTCCTCCTAGTGGCTCCTGGTGGAGGAAGCAGAATTGTCCCAGCATCTGGGAGCTGGGCTGCTGGAGAATCTGGTGAAGGCCTCCTGGAAGGCTGAGATTTCTCCTGGGTCCTAGGGCCAGCTGAACTGCTGGAGGACTGAAGAAGCATGACAGGGATAAGCCTTTATTGGTTTGTGGCTTGGTGGATCCTTGAATTCCCAACAACAGAAGTGGTGAAGGGTCTGAGATGTGCCAGACCCTGTGAACTTCAGTGTGTTCCAGGGACTGCCTGGAGGACTGGACAAGGACCTATCTGCATCTGAATCCAGGTGACTGTTTGGTGGATTCAGGTAGGAGCTGGGACCATGGAAGGGGATCCAGGGAATCTGAGAGACTACCCCTAGTCAAGGTGAAGAAAAGGCCTCCCTTTGGATGAAATTGAGGTTCTCTGGACACCAAGGGGTGGATGGTTTGTGTGGTTTTCTAATGATTGTATTTAGTGACTGCTGGATAAGTGACTGATTGTCCCATGAGTGGAAGATTGATTATTGTATAGTGAATTGATTGAATGATTAAGTATTGATTATTGTATTGCGAATTGACCAAATGAATACATAAGCAGGATTTCCCGCTTGGGGAAACCAGATGATTATTCTTTTGTTCTTTGTTTCAAATACTGTGGCAACTGGAATGAAAACTGTGTGGCTATTCTAATGTTAAGCTTTTATGAATATTATATTGTGATTTTCTGTGATAAGATGTAATGTCGTGAATATTATATTGTGATATATTGAGAATGTTTGCCTTCATTTGTAATGGAATAAATGGAGTGTTCACTATACTGTGTAATCCGAACCTTAAAAGCTGTTCACAGTAGCATTCTTTTGGGAATCTGCTAGTGCATGGCATTATACAAGGTCACATGGCTAGTAAGTGTTAAGTGCCTGAGGCTGACTTTGAACTCAGGTCCTCCTGACTCCAGGGCCACTTCTCTATTCACTACACCACCTGACCACCCCTCTTCATGGAACTTTTTACTTGGGCACCAAGCCATAAACGTAGGAAAAGTTAAATAACAGTAAAATATTTAAAGAACAATTTATGGCAATAATAGAAAATGTCATAAGACAATACAAAATTAATTGCCAAAATGAGTGAATAAACAATAATTTACTCTAGATTTAAGAGAAGGAATAAATCATTTTAGGCTGAGATGGTCAAGGAAAGCATTATTGTAAGATATGGTAAGATTTGAGCTGAAGGTTCTTGAAAGTCTGGTAGGAGTTTAATATTATAAAGAAGAGGAGGAAGTAATTTAAAGCCAGGCTTTGTAGGTTATGTGACCAACAAAACAGAGGATTACTTTCTTCTGTCCCCATCACTTCTCAAAAATTCCTCAAAAGAACAATTATGTGTTAAAACATAGAGTAATTACAGCTTTCTTCACAGGCTGATGCCAAGAAGCCTAACAAGGTAAGAGCTTCATGAATTAACAGTTGAGAACACAAATTCCTAACTTTCTCCCCACTCCTCAGTACTACTTCCCACCCTCACCAGCTTCCTTCTGTGGCAGGTGCACAAACCTATCTGCCACCTCCAGGGTTCAGAATTTTTTGCTGCTGTTACAGTTTCTATTAGTATACCTTGCCTCTCCCTTCACCTCACTATTTTATGGCAACAAGATTATACCTCAACTCTGTCTTCCTACATGCAGAAGAGGATGTATGGGAGTGTGGGGGAGTATTCCAACACAGAACTAAAGGACAGAGGAAACTAGGGGAGAGCACCAGTGTACATGTGAGCCTAAACCAGACCTGGGGGGAAGGGAACTAGCATAAGCCAGTCCTGTCCCCCAAGGATTTTCTTGAGACAAGAACTGGTGTCAATGTAAAGGGAATTCCTCAATGTAAAAGGAAGCTGAGATGAATTTGAGATGTATTCCTCAGAGGATCTACCTTCAAAAGGGAAGGAGTCAGAAAGGGACAATTAGGGAATTAACATAAGGAAAAAAGATTAAAATCACCAATGACTTCAGGAGGAAAAAAACTCAGTTAAAAACCTAGAGCAAAACAGATAATCAATAGATTTTAAAAGAAAGATCACTACTAAGACATCAAAACAGTGGTGAATGTCTCTAAACAAACATTTTAAGACCAGGGAAATTGAAGCAACATTTGATGAAACAGAACCCTGAGGATTCTCAAGAGAGTGTAGAATCACAACAAGATCTTCCCACATTGTTCAAGAGAGAAATAAGAATCTTGAGATAAATTAAAAGATAACAAATGGGAGAATTTGTGGCCTGTATAACAGAAAAAATATTAATAAAATAGAAAAACTTAACTCCACAGTGGTGAGTCCCTCCAAAAATGTGAAAGATAGGACAACTGATTGGGCGTATAAATATCCTGAAGGAGATGACAATATGAAAGAGAAAAGAAGCAAAAAGTAATAATAAAAAAATAGTTTGATATTTACCTAAACAAAACAGATCTATCTCAAAAGACAGTATGCAAAAACATCTTAAGGATCTTAATCTCTTAGAAGTATATAACAGGTTAAAAAAAATAGATACCATAATGCAATGCATAATACAAGAGAACTTTTAAGAACTGAGTACAGAAAGGAAAGAAAGGGCTAATTTTTTAAAATCCTGATATCCTCAAGGAAAAAAAAAAAAAGAAAATCCTGTGCTTCAAACTCCAAGACTCCATTGTGATAAATTTAACAATTCCAGTGACACAGAAATTTCTTCATATTACCATGAAGAAGACTCTCAAATATAAATGAAGGAAAACTTAAATAGAATGAAAATATTTTGTATCCACCAGAAACTGCAGAAAGGAGTGGAACAATATATTCCAAAAATCAAGGGAACTCAAGATACAACTCAAAATGGTAAATTACACTAATTTGAACCTAATTGTTAATGAAAAGAAGGTGATGATTAAATAAAAGAGAAATTTTTAAAGCACTCCTGCAAAAAAAACAAAAGATGTAGATTATTTGACTTGCAAACACCTCAAGTAAAAAAAGTAAAGTAAATAAATATAACTAACAAGGAAAGAAAAAAATAACCAAACAAATCACCTCATCTCACAGCACCATTAAAAGGAAAATCCTAGAAAGAAATTCTTATCTTGGTAAGGGAGCAAAAAGGACTGGTAAGAGTTTTCTTTACAAAAAGTATGCTAGGGAATAAAGATGAAAGTGAAACTTAAAGAAATAGAAGAAGCAGTGGAGGAAGAGGCCCAAAACACCATAGACTAAACCTCTCAATTTATCCCCTCCCTTCCTTTACAAGTAATTCTGTATATTTTGTGGGAGTAAATTGCAGAATTTGAAGGTGCTTTAAAAGGAAGAGGAAAGGTATAAGGTACAGGGGAATGTATGATGTATGTTAATAAAGTTAATAGTAAATAATGAAGGGAAAATCACTCTAACAGTGTCTCATCAAGAAGAGGGGTTATAGGAGAATGGGTGAAGTGGTAAGGGAAGGATTGCAATGACAGAAAGACAGAGATCTTGAGTCAGTGATGAGAGGAGGTCTGAGAGGTCTGAAAAAAAAAACACCCATGAGAGAAAAGAGATTCTGTAATGGAAAATGGGGAACCTTGCAGTATGCATAATCTACAGGGATTTTGTACTTAGAACCTTTCCTCTGAATGAGTGTTGGTCCTCTATTGACTCAGGAGAAGGTAAATCTGAGCTACTGGATGCAATTAGTCTTGAGAAGTGTGTGAGGACATGCACCGAGAGAGGAGGTTCCATGGCAAATGGGAAAGATAATGATCAAGGGGGGAGGGACAGGGAAATTTCTACATAGGGCAATACTTCCATTCTTACTACCTCTGATAGAAACTGATACTTGTAAGAACTAGGCACAACACCAACTAAAAGAGAAGGGGTGGGGAGGATTGAGGAGAAAAGCTCTTCAAGACAATAATACAAAAATTGTTTAGAAGAGGAAACTCAAAACTTAGCATTTTAGATACTTTTATTCCATGAGAAACACCAAACCACTAAAGAAGGAATAAATAAATGTAAAGAACATGAATGAAATAATAAAAAATTTGACAAGAGAAGAGAATTAAGAATAAAGTTTTTTTAAAAAACCCTTATTAGAAAAAGAAGTGCAGAAAAATTTTAAAACACAAGCAAAATAGCAAAAAGGGCAAAGGAGAATAATTAGATAAATAAAAGAATTAAGATAGATGAATAAAAGGAAATAAAAATCAAGTTAAATAAAACTCCAAAATGAGGAAAAAGGATGAATAATAATCGGACTGGAGTCCTACTTCAGTTCAATCAGTTGAGGGTGAGGAGAAGAAAGGCTCTGGGAATGGAATTGCCAAAATAATTGTAGGAATAAAATGCTTTTTAAAAGAGGAAGAGAAACAACGACAGTAACAACATAAACAAACACAAATCAAATTTTAAAAAACCAATCCTAGAGACAAATTGAAGAAAAAAATTTTTCCTAACTTTAAATGCAAATGACTTAAACAGTCCAAGAAAATAAATAATAAAATGGGTAAGAAAAAACTACACAATCTGTTGCTTACAAAAAACACCCCAACCACCACAGCACTACTACCCCCACACACACACCAAAACATACGCAGAATAAAAATGAGAGGCTGGAACAAAATTTACTGTGCATTAAGTAAATTTTTAAAAGCAGGAATTGCAATCATGTTATAGAGATAATAGAGATAAATAACATAGAGGTAAATAAGGAAACTATGTTATACCTGAAGGAACCATAAACAAACCAATATGAAACTTATAGTCTCTAAATGTCATACATTTAAATTTATAAAAGAAAAATTAAGTGAATTACTAGAAAACATACATAGTAACACAATAATAGTAAGAGATTTTAATGTCCCTCAGATTTGAAAAAAATCTAGCAAAAAAGATAAAAATGAAATAAATTGGTAGAAAAACAAGAGCTAAAAGATTGATAATGTCTTCTAAATAGGAACACTAAAGAATATATGTATTCCTTGACATTACATGGGACTTTTACAAAATTTGACTATATTAGTGCTTAAGGGGGCAGCTAGGTGACACAGGGTACATAGTGCAGGGCCTAGAGTTAGGAAGACTCATCTTCCTCAATTCAAATCAGACCTCAGACATTTATTAACTGTGTGACCTTGGGCAAGTCCTTTAACCCTGTTTGCCTGACCTTCCTCATCTGTAAAATGAACTGGAGTAGGAAATGGCAAACCACTCCAGTATCTTTGCCAAGAAAACTCCAGATGGGGTCACAAAGAGTTGGACAGGACTGAAATGATTGAACAACAACTATTAGGGCACAGAGGCATTGAAAATAAATGTAACAAGGCAGAAATAATAAACATCTTCTATAAGTCATAACATAATAAAAATAGCAATTAGTCAAGGGAATAGAAACAAAAGACATGAAGACTTAGTGAAATCCTAAATAACGAGCGGATCAAGGAACAAATGATAGAGATAATATGAAAAAATCGTAATGATAAAACATACCTAATACTACACAAATTATTCTCAAAAATTGAGAAATCACTCTACCAAATTCTTTTTGTGAGATAAAAATATTGTCATAATTCCTAAACCAAGGAAGGATAGACCAAAGAAGAATTATAAACCAATATCATTAGTAAGTGTTAATTCATAAATTTTAAATAAAATTCTGCCAAGTGGTTGATAGTAATTAATGCAAGAAATCAGTCATTATTGATCTGGATTTGTATCTGACATGTAAGGATGGCCCAATATCAGAAAACAATCAGCATATTCATATTAAAAATAAAAACATTCAAAACATGATTGTCTCAAATGTAGGGAAAAAAACTTTGACAATGTACAAAACTTATTTTTACTAAAAAAAACACCACCACCACCACACTAACATATAGATATAGGTTCTCGTTGTATCGTGATCTATGGACCTCTGGGAGACTCCACAGTCAAAACTTTTCATAATACTATGAAGATATTATGTATCTATTAAAATGTCTCTCTCTTTTCACAAATAAATATCTATTTAAGGCTAGATTTTCTGTGTACTTCAACCAAAACAACATATTGCAACAGATTGAAATCAGAAGTAGATATGAGAACATAGCTACCATCTATTAAGCCAGGCATTAAAAATATTTTCAAAAATACCTAAAACAATGTCACTTCTCACTATTTTTTCTTTTTAAAAAAATATAGTTACTTTCATAAAAATGTTATTTGTATTACCATGTGTTTATTATTGTTTCTTTAAATGAGTTAAATATTTAAAATTTTGTTAGTTTTAGTTTCTAACACAGCAAATATAGCTAGATATAACTGACATAAACATAAGCTCTTTGGGGTCCTCAGTAATTTTCAGGAGTATAAAGTGAACTGACCTCTGAAAATATGAGAACTTCTGGCATAGATGGATCTTTTTGCAGTACCATAAAAAAGTACCTGTCTGAAACTAAAGCATCATATCATCAGCAAATAGAAATAGTTTTATTTCCTCCTTGTACCCTTACTTTCTTTCTCTCATTGCTGTGTGGGACAAAGATGACCCTTGCCCAAATAAAATAAGCAGAGATATCTCCAAGTAGAGACAGGAATGATTTATTTAATTATTTCTTCTTGCAAGAAGGGAGGTCTCGCTACTAGAGGCAGTCTAGTAGGAGAGGCAAAATGCAAAAGTTGGTTATATACCCAAAAGACCCCCCCCTTCCCCCCTCCCTTGTTCCCATCAATTAAGAACTGAGGTGCACAATCTTAACCGCAAAAATCTGCTGGTGCTGCAGGTAAAATGTCAGTAATATCAAAAAGCAGAAGGTACATGTCTAGTGGACATGAAAACAGACAAAATATGTCATCAGTATCAACTTAGATATGAAAGCAGACAATATTTTATGAATCATGGGGATTTTAGGACATGGTGACCTGCCCGGAGTTCTGCAACAGGATTTCCAATTTTATATTTGTACAGGTCAGGTGATGGTCAGTAGAAACAATTCTGGAACATTCAGGCCTGAGGTCAGATTTGTAGGGTCTGTGCCTTCCTGTCCTATGCTTAGCTAAGCTTAGCAAAAACTTCAACTTAGGACCAGGGAAGTAAGGCAAGGGTCCCAGGCTCCCAGCCCAGGTTACTAAGTCTTTGGTACTTCATTACAACTCTGTTTAGATTTCTGGAATGTTACCTGAGAAGTTTTCACTTTTATTCCATTCATTGCTATTGCTAGCATTTCTAAACCTATATTCAAAAATACTGGAGAGAGTGAGCATCTAGCTTTACTTCTGTAATTATTAAAAAAAAAAAACTTCCAATATATCCCATTTCATATGACTCTATTGTTAAATCTTTCAAAGAATATTTAGAAATTTGGATGTATTTATAAGACTCCTCATTGTAAAAAGAGCCTTTAAGGTAGCATGTTATGGTAACCTATCAAATGCTTTTTCATAGTCAATAATGAGCACAATGAAATCTTGTATTCTACACATCTTTTAGTCAGTAGTAAAATGGTAAAGATGAGGTTATTGTTAAATGTCATTTGTGTAAGCCTGCTTATTTCCTATTTATGCCCTTATGGGAAATGTCCTTGATTTGTGAATAGATGCAAAGATTTTGTATTGGTGAACAAGTAGACATATGTGTGTGTGTATATGTATGTGTGTGTGTGTGTGTGTGTGTGTGTATATATATGTGCATATATATATTTGTAATTTATGTTTTCCTGGTTGCCTTTTTTGATATTAATAAAAACTAAGTTTTTTTTTCCCCAGAAAACTTGGTATATACTTCTCCCTCCAGTATCTTGACTATCAGCCCTCAAACTTGGCTTTTTCAGTACTGATTTCTTCTATAGATAACTTGGTCCAATCCAGTGGTTTTACTCGTCTTTGTTCTCTTTTATACTATTTATATTTCCTCTGCTACCACATTTGGAACTGTGATGTAGGGTCCAGGTGTGGTAGTTCCACTGCCCTTGATAGTTAAAATAGTTATATTTATCTTTACAGATCTTTTTCATTTTTCTTCTCTTTGTTATCCTTTCATTTTGATTCATAAATGGCTTTGGGATGACTGTTTAGTTGGATCTCTTTCTAGCTTTCTCTTAAATTGGTTTTACTCTGTACTACTTCTTTATGCTTTATCAACTTGATGCTGCTCGTAAATGTCTTTCATCTTTGTTTGCAAGATTTTGCAAGCAAATTTACATGCTAAAGTTGTATTGCCTTTAACTTTTACCTCTCCACACCTTTTCTCATTATTATTATTTCTTGCTTTTCTAATCTTTGCTCTGATAACTTGGTGGTCTGACTGTTCACAGACAGGTAATTCAGAGTTAAATCCCACATCTTTTCCTGTCTATTAAAATACAACTTTTTCTTTTGCTTTTTTTTTTAATGTAAAACTTACATAAATGGAAAAACTTATCCTTCCATTAAACTGCAATGTCCTTGTTCTGGTTTTCTTTATAGAATGTTAGGATTGGTATAATTCATCTCTTTTAATATTAAATCCTTTCCATTCTTTAATCATTGGTCAAGGATCTCTGATTTAGAGTTTAAGTTGTAAAATTAAAGTTTGTAGAGACAATCTAATAACTGTGACTTTTAATACACTCTATTCCTTTTCCTATCAATATACCACCATCATTGCATAAGCAAGGTAGGACCATGTAGGATTGAGGTTGTGGTTTTTTTTTTTTAAATATTTTCCTTTGCTTCATGGATTTTCCGGGCCAAAAGATGCATTACTGCCCCACTGGTAATGAACCTTTGCATATGTAGGTGGACTAATACTCAGAAAGTTGATTTAGTTTATTGCCAGAACTCTATTTAAAGCTATTCCAATTGTAGGACCTACAAGATCTTATGCTCTGCAGGCATTGTCTTTGACAGCACGGTGGTCAACTCAACCCAATGAAGAAACATTGGAATAGGACTTTTCAGAGAGAGTATAGAGGAATAATAGGGGAGAAAAGGAAGACCAGTAGTTCTATAATGGAATAAGTATTTCTTTTAATATAGTAGTAATATCCTGTAAGTAGAATAAGTATTTATTCTTTTTAATATAATATACTAGGACCAGATTGTGAAGTGTCTTGAAATTGATATATTTGCTGTTTGAAAACAGTGTTTTCCTGATTTCATACATTTTTATACTTTTTTAATATGCCACAGTAACCTAGCACAACAATTTATGAATGTTTAAGAAAAGGTGTTTAATAAATATTTTAAATTCTATTTTGAAATTCTGTTAATTTATGAAATATTATTGAGTACTAATTTACCATGAATTCAGCTGAGATTCATTTTTTTTAAGATGTGGAAACCTAAAGTTACCTCTTTTATTCCTTTATTCACTTCTGAAGTTGAAAGAGCCAATGCATAAGATTTCCTGAAAAAATGCTAGATTATAATTTGAATTAAGAGAAGTGAGTGGAATTCTGATTATATTTGGACACATAATATTTACCTGTTAAAATTTATATATGGTCCTGTAGTTTGATTTAGGGAGAGTAGATCATCAGAGAAATCCCAGTTTGAAAATGTAATTATAATAAAAAATATAGTTCTGATATAGAAGTAAACTTTTAAATTCAAGTAACAAAAACCCCTATTTATATGGACATTATTATCGTACATAACTGCTTAATAAATATTTGTTGAATCAATACTACATACTAAACTTACTTTCATCACAGCCTTTGAAGAAAAATCAGATAAAAAAACAGCAATAATGGCAGTACCAGGTATAGAAGGAAGGATTTGCCATATTTCTCAGGATATGAAAGAACATTTGCGGCGACTTAGAACTGCACGAAGGCAAGGATTAAGAACATATCCCACAATTAATGACAATACATGTGAAACTTCTGATTCTGACTGAAATACTATAGGTAATATTTGGAGCCTAATTACAGAAAATTTTGCCAATTAATGCCGGAATATATTTCACTTAATATACAATTTTTGTGTATTCAGGTTTGATTATAGCATGTTTAATGCATTTTGACTTTTTAAAAATTGTTTAAACTCTGATTTTTATCTTACTGTTATCACTTTGAAAGTTTTTGCTTCTGTTTACCTTACAGCTTATCAAGACATGTAAACTATTGTCTCTTAAGTGTGTCATTTGGGGAAACATGTATATACTTTGTGCAGATTATTCTACTGTGTTTACTTTAAACGAATGAATTTCATAGTGTTATTTTTCGTATTAAATGATTCTTATGCCCATATTTCGTAGTAGCAATGTATAAATCTAATCCTCTTTTAATCATTTTGTTTTTATCCTACTTATAAGTTGAATATATCTTTAATATATCTTTTAATGTATCTTCATCTTGTGTTTTACTTCTTTATGATTGTACTTTTCCTTCTATCACTGGTTTCAAAAAAACACCGTTAACTTTTCAGACTGGGCATAGGCTTATCAGCTCCATGAAGACAAATAGAGCAAAAAGTAAGCTTGTGACATTAATTTACCCTTTTAATTGTCCCAGTACAGACATGCCTCTACTTGCAAACCATTACTCCTTTCAACTCTCTATCATCAAAGCCTTCATCACTACTGCTATGAAAACTGAGGGCTATTGGTAAAAATTTGGGTGCATTTAAAAATTTTGTGGGTTCAGATGATAATGACTTAATATATGAAAAGCAAAAAGGGCATAACAATACTGACCTGGCACACTCACAAGCAGTACTGAATCTGCCCCAAACGTTTTTCTCCCCAATACCTGGAAATTTTCACTTCATTGGTACATTGCTTGAAACTCTTAGGATTTGGAGAATACTTTGAGTAAACAGATTTTTTAAACTACAAATTTATCTTTTATTTTTATTTTTTATATTAAAAATGTTTAAGCACACATAACTCTAGTAGAGGTAAGGGCCTATCACCTATCTCCTTCACATTTGAATCAGTTTAATCAAGCTTTCTTCCCAGCACCTAGCTATACTGAAGAGATAGGTGTTTTCTTTGAGGCTTATAGGGAAAAGCTAAAGGACATTAATTTTCAAATAAAAATTTGGGATAGATGTCAGAAAACCAGGGGTTTGACATTTTCCATAGATAGAAACATATTTAAGGGAAAGGGACCTTTTTAACTAGGGAGCTAATTGTAATATATTCCATTAATACTTTCTGTCCCACACAGCATTACCCTAGCTTTCAAAAGATGAACCCATCCGTACACACTTTACATGGAATTAATAAGCAGTGGCAATGATTAGACATTCTTAACAGGATTATTAAAAATAGAGATTCATCTAATAGAAGAGCTCTGGTAGTACAGTTGGGTTTCAGAAACAGATATACTAGTTTGACAGGACCTTTTGATGAATCCATGATGATGGGAAGCAGACAGAAGGGGTTAACTTGACTTCTGAGAAAGTTTCAGGTATCATTCCAGTAGCTTTCTTCGCCACATCTTAAAATAAGAATAATTTGGACACCTCTAAACTTAGAGGAGAAGTCTTTAAAAGGATTTAATAATAAAGGCCTGAGTACATGTTACATATGAAAATATGGAGTGGAGCCTAAGTGGGGTTTGGATTGTGACCAAAATTTGTAGTGTGTTGGGGGAGTCAAGGACTTTTAATTAAGCCCTTGATAAGAGCAGAATAAAGTACTGTTTCTGTGGAAATTATAATGAATGTAGAAAAATCATATCAAATCTAGGTTGGAGACAACACACAGGAAAGTTTAAAGACAACAGAAAAAAAAATTAAGAACAGAAACAAGGTGATGAAACAAATGAAAAATCCTGAGAGACAGAATTTCTGGGTAATTAATATTCAACTTGCTAATTAAGCTAGCCAGCAATAAATTGATGGTCAGTGGTTTCTCTGGGTAACCAAAGACCCCAAATGGAGACCCTGAGAGCCTTAACTACCTTTCTAAAAATGAATGCCACTGACAAGTGAAAATCAGCCTGTATTGGTAGACATTTAATGAGGAAGTGAGCTAGAAATCTTCAGCTTCTGGTGAAAACATGACTTGATTTTGAGACTTAGCAGCCTCCAGCAATCTGGACAAGGGAATCCATCCCCATTCAGGCCTTTCTGGTTAGTTTTCTCCTTCATGAGTGGGGTTACCCTACACTCTGATGGAGGAGTGCAAGGACTGGGGCTCCTTTCCCCAGGGTAAGGACTACCTCAGACTGGATTTTATTTATACTTTAAACAAATGTCAGTTCTACTTGTGTGGGGTCCTGCCCAAGATTGAGGAGCATACTTTCCTTGAGGGATAAGAGTAATCTCATCAATCAGTCATGTCCTTCAGAAACTGACTTTAACAAGAACTGGGACTTAATGAGGAAATAGTAAAGAGGAAAGCCTAGAACTCAGTTTAATAATTGGTTCTTAATATAATAGCATCATAATAATTTCTCTTAGCAACAAATAAGCTAGAATGGATTTTCTCTTGCCTACATATTACACATATCAGTCCAGGAGTTGATACCACATTTCTATCAAATCTTTTGAGATGATCTAAAGAAAATTATTTTCTGGGAGAGGTATTCCAGTAAAGACAGTTACATGAAAGGCTCCATCTCCCTCTAAAACCACCTCAGGTACAATTTTTAAAAAACCCAACAACTGAAAACAAAAGGCAACAAACAAAATTCAAGGACTAGGCCATCGGTCTGTCACCACTTCAACTCTTAGAGCCAGTTCTGAGGGAAAAGGTAAGCCACCACTATCTCCTAGTTTGATTCCAGTCCCATCTGAGACTGGGTCTCTTGGCAATCATAATCACCAGGTTCAAAGTTTACTAAGAGTTGCTTTTCTATTTTTTTTTTTTTTGGTCAAAGGTTTTCTGTTGTCTTTCAACGTTTCTGTTTGTTGTCTCCAATTTAAGATTTAATTTAAGTATTTCCTAGACTGTCCATCAGCGATTACATTGACCCAATTCAGCATTCACTCCATTGTGCTAATGCTCCTCAGCATCCATGCTTCCCTGGTTTGACAGCTACCCCAGCCCCAGCCCCAGCCCCAGCTTTGACTAGGAAGGTGACTCTTGGAAGCTATGACTTGACCTATCCTATGACTTGTTAAAAAGGGGAGAACTAGAGACTGCCAGTAATCAGGACTTTCCAGCTATCCTGCTACAGACCAAGACAGAGTTCTGTGTGGATGCCATTGGCTTTCTTCTTCCATACATAAACTGTTTGCAAAACAGAGCTAGAGGTCACTTTTCTTTGAGACAAGTAGAACCAAACCAGGGAGGTAAAGAAGAAAAAGAAACTGATGGACCAATACCACTAATGAATACTAATACAAAAATATTGAATAAAATATAATCAAAAAGGCTACAGCAGTATATTCCAGAGATTATTTACAGTGACCAGGTTGAATTTATACCAGGAATGCAGCAATGGTTTGATGTTAGAAAAATTACCAACATGAAAGGTCACAATAATTACAAAACAAGAACCATGTGATTACATTACTGGAAAAACCAAGGAAACAAGCATTTATTAAGTGCTTATTATATTCCAGATGTTATGCTAAACACTGGAGATACAAGCATAAGCAAAAAGAAAGACGATTTCTCTTTTCAAGGTACTTAGCTTCTTACAGGGAAAGATAATACAAAAAAGGTGGGGCAGGAAAGGAGAGAGATGAAGGAAGAAGTCCAGAAAAATCTGGAATAGGGTTAGGAAGAGAATGAAAGAAGGCCAGCCTGGGACTATCCTTAAAATGGAGGTTCCAGGAGGAGCTCACCAATGGGAGAAAAGGATGGGCTTGGCAGAAGGCTATTCCAGGGTGTGAGCAGGCCACAAGGCTAAGCTGTTCTAGGGAGATGCTGCCCCAGGAGAAGAATTAAGAGAGAGAAGGGAGCTAGCATAGTGGAGATACTTTCCAAGATGACAAGGCCCCAAGCACTGGGGGAAGTTTCAGGGTGAGAAGTCAGCAGAGTGATAGTGGCTAGGGTTGGAGAGTCAGAATCATAGCCAAGAGGGAGATAAAGCATGGCAGGTCTGGTTCTGTCCCCAAAATGGAGGCCCTGGAGGGAATTCACCCATAGGAAGAGGGGACCAGTGTGGTAGGGGACCAATGTTCCAAGATAAGAAGGCTCTGGACACTGAGGGAAGTTCCAGGGCCACAAGTCAGCTGCATCAATAGATGCAGAAAAGACCCTTAACAAAATATAATGGTAATTTCTATTGAAGACACTAAAAGTCATTAGAATAAATGAATTCTTAACATGATAAACTGAATTTATTTAGCTAAAACTAACAATGAGTAGTATTTGTAATAGAGGAACACTAGGAATATTTGAATAAAATCAGTTCCATTATCACTGCTATTTTTTATGTGGTTCTAAAATGCTAGTTATAGTGATTAGACAAGAAAAAGTAATTGAAGGATTGAGTTTAGGCAGGAGATAAAATCATACCTGTTTAGAGACAATATAGTTATTTATTGAGAGAATCAAAGATATGAAAAAATGAAAACAATAACTTCAGTAAAATTTCACCTTATGAAATAAACCTATAAAATATGAGTTTTTCCATATCTTATTAGCAAAAACCTTTGGGAAAAGATAAAAAGATCCATTAAAAATAACTGCAAAACTCAGGTTTTATATGAATAAACTACAAAATATAGAAATAAAGTAAATAATTGGTGCAACCCAAAATTGGATAAAAAAAGTACTTTATTACCCAAATTAATTTAAAGATTGAATGCCATACCAATCAGACTACCAAAGAGCTATTTTATAGAACTTGACAAATTTCAATTCAACCAGAGGAATAAACTGCTGAGAACAATAAATACCTATCAAAATATTTGCATTTGATTAAAAATAGGAGCTTGGTTAGTGGAAGATACCCAGAAGTAAATAAACCTAGTAGCTTCTTATTTGATAAATCTAAGAATACAAATTACTATAATCAGAACTTCGTACTTAACAATTGCTTGAAAAACCTTGAAATTGGCAGGAACTAGACCAGCATATACCACAATTGTGGCTTCAGAGCACTGAATTTGAAATCCAATTCCTCCTCCTAGAAAAAGGTGCTATGCTTTCGGTAGCAAATGAATCAAACACTGCCATACGCAGCAATTTTATTAGTTTGTTTAAATGCAATTCTTTGTTATTGGGGTGGAGGAATCCATTCAGGGAGAGGGAGTCATTGTTTAGAGGTAGTGGAATTTTAAAAAAAGCAACAAACATTTATATTTGAAGAAAAATTCATTTAAAAATTGATGCATGTAAAATATATCCCAAGATTAAGAATTCATTTAAATGTGATTGTGAACATCTGTTGGAGACAAATTCCCTTTTTTTAGGCAGATGTGGAGAACTAACAAGTTACTAACCTCATACCCAGCAAATGGGCAAACATGGCAAAATACGGGAATAGCACTGGAGGGGTTGTGGAAAGATGTGCACATTAAACCACTTGTTGCTGGATCTGTTAATTAGAATACTATTCTCAAAAGTGATTTGGACATATACAAATCCATTCACTTTCCTTTACTCTCTTTTTAACTCTCTACAATCTGGCTTCCAATCTCTTGCCAAAGTTACTAATGATCTTTTGATTGTCACATCTCATGTCTTTTTCCTCAGCCCCCATCTGAATCTATGCAACCTTTAACACTCTTGATCACTCTTTTCATACTCTCTTCTCTACAGGTTTTCTTGACTCAATACTTTGATTTAATATCTTTTACTAGATATTGTTTTTTAATATCTTTTGCTAGACATTAATTTAGGACTAGGTCATGCCTAACATCCTGAGTGCCCCACAGTGGTCTGTCCTTGGGCCCCTTTCTTCCTCTATCCAATTTCACTTGGTGATCTCGTCAACTCCCATGGATTTATAGACTCAATTATCCTGATGATTCTAAATCTACTTATCCAGCCTTAGCCTCTCTGCTTAAATCCAGGCTCTAACTGCCTATTGGATATCTTGAATTAGATGTCTCATAGACGTCTTAAACTCACCATGTCCAAAACAGAACTCATCTTTTCCCATAAATCCTCTAGCCTTTCTAATTTCCCTGTTAAGGGTACCATCATCTTCCAACTCCTATGATCCATCTGTTGCCAAGGCTTGTCAATTATACCTTTGTAACATCTCTCACTTACACTCCCCTCTCTCCTCAGTCAATCCCATCACCCTGATGTAGGCCCTCCTTACCTGATGCCTGGACTATCGAAATACCCTGCTGGTTGATCTTCCTGCTACAAGATTCTCTGCATTCCAGTCCATTCTGTACTCAGCTGTCAAGGTGATCATCCTAAAGCACAAGTCTGATCATATTCCCTCATACTTAACAAACTCTAGTGACTCCTGTCACCTCCAGGATCAAATATAAAATCTTCTGATATTCAAAGCCCTTCATAACCTGCCTCTTTCACTCCCCTCTTTTCCAGTTTCCTTACATCTTATAATCCTGCCCCTACTTTACAAACCAGTGACACTGACCTCCTTGCTGTTCTTTGAACAAGAAACTCCATCTCCTAACTCTGGGCTTTTTTACTTCCTCTTCCCCCTGCCTGAAATCTTCTCTCTCTTACCTTCTCCCTCCTGGCTTCTCTCAACTCCCAGCTAAAATCCTAGCTTCTACAGGAATCCCAACTCCCCTTAGTTCCAGTGCTTTCTGTTGATTATTTCATATCATAGTTTTTACATAGTTGTTTATATGTTCCCTTCCTCAGATAGACCCATTTATAGTCTATCTTTTGCCTTTCTTCATATTCCCATAGCTATATGTTTAGTGCCCAGCATTTAGTAGGAGCTTAGTAAATGTTTATTGATTGACTGACTTTGACCCAAGGATTCAGCTGTTAGGTATATGTCCCAATGAAATCGTTGACAAAAAAGAAAGGCTCTTCATATACCAAAATATTTATAGCAACACTTTTTGTTTTTTGTTAACAAACAACAGTAAATCAAGTAGATACCCAATGATTGGAGAGTGGTTAAACATTGTGCTTCCTGAATATAATGGAATATTACTGTGCTGTAGAAATAATAAGTATGATTAATGAAGCATATAAAGATATAAAATGATACAAACTGAAGTATACAGACACAAAATAATATACACAGTGATGACAGCAATGTGAATCGAAAGGACAAAATAACAAAACAATCAAAAGCAAATGTTTCAAAATATAAAATAATGTGACCCCAAAGAAGAGATATCAGAAGACATTTCTCTTCACTTTGCGGGGGGGGGTATAAGAGGTCCACAAATATTGTATCTAATGTCAGGTTTTTTTCAATGTTTCGATACGTTTTGCTGAATTTTTGGTTCCTTTTTTTCTTTTAAAAACATCCTTTGTTATATGAGATGGCTCTCTGGGAGAGGGCAGGGGAAGGAATGCAGAGGGAATTCTCGATGTTAAAAGATGTCAATAAAAATAAGGTGGGGAGAGAACTTTGATAGCAAACTAATGTGATATTTTGGGGGCTGTTTTGGGGAACACTGACCAGATCACATATAAAATTGTAATTTTTATATTATAGTTACATAGAATTATAACCCCTCATTTTGCTACCATTGCTTGAAAGGAAATGGCAGTAATTTAGTGAACTTTCTGCAGCTGCTGACATGTCAGTGTTTACAGGACTGTCAGGAATACTATATACAGGTATGAATCAATGGCAGAAAAATACTTATTTAGATGAATTTGTGACAAAGTTTGTGTCATCTCAATCCATAGTAATTTCCTTTTTGCTAAACATATTTTAAAAGAAGTAACTATTGCTTAGTTAGGCTGTACAGTAGTAGAAGCACTGGACCTGGAATCAGAAAAACTTGGATGTGGAATTCTAGTGAATGTGATGGAGAGATATGAACTGAACTTAACTGTACTTAATTAGGTAGCTTTTGATTGGTTAGATCTGTTGTGGATACTGAACTGAATGGAGTTTTTAAAAAATGCAGAGGTATCAGTATCTAAGGAATTCACTTTCAATGCATGGAAAATTACCTATAATTCTTAATTATAATTACTGTCTTCTTACAAACTTCTCAGTGGATAAAGATCACACTCAGGAAGGTCTTTAGTGTTCCAGGACTGTTGGCAATAAGCATCTGTAAACATCAGCATCTTTAGGGCCTCACCATTTCAAGGTAACCTTCCTTCAACTTGAACTCTGCACTTCAGTTTCAATTCAATAAACATTTATCAAGAGTCTACTATGTGCCAGGCATTGTGCTAAGCACTGGGGAAACAAATAAGAAAAAGAGACAATTCCTGTCCTCAAAAAGCTTACAGTTTAATGGGGGAAGACCACATGAAAGGAAGGTGAAAAGGTGAGTCATCAATAGTCCTAGGCATACCTGGTGTGGGGGCATGTTGTCAAGTCAAGTAGAGTTGTAGATGGAAAACAGAGTTAGGAGGTAGGTTGTGAGCCCTCTAAAAAGGCAGGCTTTCAGAGGAATTTAGTCACTCTTTAGCCCTCCAAACTTGAGTCATTCTTCCTAGTCATGAAATTTTAGGCAATCAGATTGTCTTAGGCGGAAGGGCATGTTGTTCCTTAGAGTCTAAGCTAAGTAGTACAGCTGATGGAAAGTGGGGTAGATATCCTTCATGATATTGTTGAATATGTTTAGTGAACAGACTTCTGTTTTGTGCCTTGTTTGATATTAATAATCAAACTGTTTCTAAATTAATGTAAAATTCTATTTTATAAATCAAATTCAATTCTGAATCAAAACATCAAACAAATTATTTCTCTTGTTTTATCTTTCTAGGAATCTTGTGTATTTTTACTCTGAAAAACCAAGTGAATGAAGGCAGACTATTATCCAGATTATAGGCAGCCTATAGATTCTGTCCCTTCATTGGTACACACACACACAGACACACAATACACACCCCTCTTGAATATGAATGAAAATTCTTGCCCAGAATAAAACAAAATGGCGAAAGGGCTGGATTGTCTTTCAGAATTTGTAAAACTTCTTTAATAACCCTAAAGTTCTCTCTCAAAGACTCTTCTTTTTAATACTAATGCCTTATTGCAGTGGTTCTCAACGTGTGGGTCGCGACCCCTTTGAGGGTCGAACAACCCTTTCACAGGGGTCACAGGGGTTGCCTAAGACCATCAGAAAACACATATTTCCGATGGTCTTAGGAACTGAGATACCACTCCTCTATTCGTCTCCAAGTGGTCTCCCCACATGCAGATATGCCCACATACGAGTATTAAAGGGTTGTGGCCTTAGGAAGGTTGAGAACCACTGCCCTATTGCTATTCTTTATGACTATGGCTCATAGAACACTCATCCTGTAAGAATTAAAAATGTTTACTGCTCAGAGGGCAAATGAGAGACACAAGGTAAATGTGACCAGACTAACACATCACAAATAAAGAAATGCAAGAATGAACTAGAGTAAATCATGTATTCAAAGAAATGTATAATCAACCTTTTCCTTCATATCAAAGTAGATAGAATATGGCTTATATTTTCTGATAAGTTCTTTGCTTAATTCCTTTTCTTTGTTACAAGACCAGGTACAATCTGGGGCTTGGTTGGAAATAATCAATGCAAAGACAAGACATTAATAAAACTTTAAAAAAGGCATAATTTTAAAAAATGAACTGGTCATATGGTAAGAGTGAAGGATAGCTGATGGATAGCCAGAGAACTCACTTGTACCCTCACAATGTCAACAGAAATCAAGTGAAGTGGCCAGGAACTAGTTAAGTAGAAATTTCATGGACTCAAGATAGGAGTCAAGAAAATGGCACAGGAAACAGTTAAGTGATACCTTATGAAATTAGAAATCAGCCAAGTAAAACTCTATGAACTTGATATGAACTTGAGATAGAGATCAGTCAACCAGCCTGGGAGCTGGCCTGGAGGCCTGGGGTATGGGAACCAGCCTGGGTTTGTCTTTTTCTTCATTTTTCTTCTGCTTCCTCAGTTGTCATGCCCTGTGCCCCTCCCCTTATCCATCAGCCCCTGCCTACAGATGTAATTCACCTGCATAATAATTACCTTAGTGACAAATTATGTTAGTTAGCAAAACAATGAAGCTATACTGTATATAAGATCCTGCAATCCTGTGGTATGGGCTGCTCTCCTTAACAACTGACATGGAGTCAGCCCCAGCTGGTAAAATAAAGCTCCTAAAAACTTTTTATTTGGACTCTGTGGTCACTGTTAAGACTTGTCATTTCATTTGGAGGCCCTAGTGAGATGGCCTTTGGCTCTCTCCAGTGACCACCTTTCCATCTGTGAGGGGGACTAGACTGGAAAGTTGATCCAGCGGGTGGCCTCTGAGAGACGTTCCTCAGCCCCGGATCCACTTCCTTGTCCCAAGTCTGACCACAGATTGGAAAGATTCCCAGATTACCTTAACAATTGGCAGACAGGGAGCTCCAGTTTCTGTTTAACTCTCTCTCTTCTCTTGAGGCGTCTGTTCTGGTGAGTACTCTTGTCTGGTAATAGGGTAGGTGGCAGGCTGGATGCAGCATAGACTGCTCCTACTGGGTCGATCACTTGGGATGCCGACTGCAACCCCTGTCTAGGCCCTTCAGGACCTCTGTTCAGGTCTCTCTCTCTGGAGACCTCTGGGGAGTACTCTTGTCTGATAATAGGGTAATGGATGCAGCATAGACTGCTCCTACTGGGTCAATCACTAGGGATGCCGACTCCAACCCTGTTCAGGCCCCTTTGTTTCCCCAGACACATTTTTAAGTGTCTCCTTTGAGACCTCTGTTTAAATCTCTCTTTTGAGACCTCTCTCTCTCCTTTGAGACCTCTGTTTAAGTCTCTTCTTTGAGACCTCTGTTTAAGTCTCTCCTTTGAGACCTCTGTCTCTCCCTTGAAACCTCTGTTTACCTCTGGTTAAGTCTGTTTTGTCTGTCCATCTGTTTCATGTCTCAGTCTTGAGTGTCTCTGTGATAGTCTGTGGTTTATAAGTGGAAGCTCCTTTTTCCCTCCCCCCTTCATCGAAAGATTGGGGAAAAGAGGAAGTAAAAATTAACAGTGTAAAATCTTTCTTGTTCTCAGAGTCCATTATAAAATATAGTATTGATAAGAAAAGAAGGGAGTCCTCCATTACCCTTCTGTGGGGAAGTATTTTTAGCCAAACACTCCCTCCTGCCTATAATCATTTCCTTTGGCTCCCCCTCCTTATGTGGGACCTCCTGCAACCAGAGGTCCGGGCCCACTATCCCCTACCCCTCGAGAGGGCCAAGAGCCAGGGACCACACCTCACCTGCCAGAAGTAGCAGACTCGTTTTCTTTGGGGTCCCAGCACCCAAGTTTCTAGGTCTAACTGCATTTCCTGACCTCTTCCTTTTGTTGGTTAAAAAACCTCCCTCTGCATTCAAAACGTCTGGCCAGAGTTTTGAATGCTGAGAGATTTGAATGAGCAGGAATCTTTTTTTCTCCTCAGATGAAAGAGGTAGGCACATCAGCAATTAATCTTTTTCTTGCCTCACCTAAAAGAGAAAAGTTTTGTGTGTCTGAATGCAACTGAAAAGCAATTGAATTCATTCTGGTCAGTTTTGAAAAATACCCTCCCCAACCTTGGGAAAAAAAAGGGGGGAGGAGGCATAACAGCTATATTGAGGGCCCCCCTTGCAACAGCCTTAGGCCCTCCTGGGCACCCTGAAATCAACACCTGTAGTGACACAGATGAGCCTCTCCTTTCAAACCCTAGGCTCTGCAATTTGGGAAGAGGAGAAAAGCCTCTGCACTTGGTAAGCCCAATTTTCTTTTTATGTTCTTCTGAAAGTTTATGGATCACCACATTCACCATCTATGTGAAATTCCAGAATGTAATTGATTTCTAGTGATAAGTTGATAAGTTGTGTGGCAACAAGAAAACTTTATTTCTGTGTAACTTCATGTGGAATTTTAAGGTCATCAGACTGGTAATTAATTGGTTTTTATTTCAAAGTTTGAACCTTGTATCATCTGTGTTGTAAGAAAAGCAGTTTGTTTTGCAATGCTTTTGAGTATTGTACTTTGAAAAAAATCAGATGCTTAACTTGTAAGATTGTTAACAAAGGTATTTGAGCAACTGTTTTAATGCTAAAACCTAAAGTTGTTAATTGGTAGAAAGGAGGAGACAGATAAAATTGTTATTCTGAACAGTCCTCCTCCATGTATAAGATTGTGAAAAAGCAGGGGCTGATGTCACCAGCCACTCCCTGAAATCCTTCTCAGTTATTCCTATGTTGTAAAACTGCCAAAAGCCGCTAGAAACTATTTCTATTAGACAAGGTCATTTCACAAGGGAAATGATGGAATTCCTTACATTTGTGAGACCTGGTAAAATTTTATTGCTTATTGCAGCTCCATGAGACTAAAGACAAAAAAAAACTGGCTCTAAGCTGTGATTAGTGAAACTTGTTGTTTAAGGTAAAAGGCATTTGGGACCATAACTAAATTTTGTTTTGAGTTTGAATTTGGGTATAGTTGACTGCATAAATCAGTAAATGCCACAAGCTACTCAGAGGGAATGTGAACTGGTGGAAGTCTACATTTGGTAACAGCTGAAGGGACAATCTCAGCCTCTGTCTGGAATGGGATCCCTCTGGCCAGCTTACCCATGAAGTTCCTTTGAAAAGGAATGTTTCCCACCTATTCCTGAGTCTAGCTATGAGGTGGTACCGATACTGCATGGTTGGATATCTGTGACTTTACCTGAATTTAAACAAAGCCAAGGATGTTTTATCTTGTCATATTTGGAATGTCACATGTCCCTGTTTTTTTCCTTCTATAGCAAGTTTCTATGATCAGAGCAAGTAGTCAGTAAAAGATATGAACCATCTTTTTTTGTGGTTAACAAATGTAAAGGAAGGCTGAATAATCTGAATAATGGCTTTGAGGGATTTGGAAGGATAGACAGAAGTTTGATTGGAAATATGAAAGGCAAATAAGAAGGTTTGGGGACAAATGGGGGTGTATCCAAGCCCCTCCTGTCTCCAAGTAGTTGCAGTTTTATTTTCAGAAAGCAGAAAGATTGTAACTTGATCCTAAAGTTTTGAGGAAAGCAACAGGATCGGATTGATTCCTCTAAGAACTATATAGGTGTATTAGATTGGCTTTCAAAAATTTCTCTATCATGGAAACTCAAACCTTGAGCATGTTTAGTAATATGATCAAAAGTTTGGATTTTTGATGCAATTTTGTAACCCTTTGTGTAACTGTATTGTAATGTTTGTGCCTAGCCCTGTGTAGCTAGAAAACTGAACCGTTTCTATGTACCTTTGGTATTCAATCATGTTTCTGTGAGCTCCTGTCATGCCTGACTGACCACTCTAGCTTGTGAATATCCCTGCTCCTGAGTGAACATCTGAGCCAAGGGACCTGAAAAAGATGACATCAGATGCAGACATCTTTTCAAAGAATCTAAACCAGGCATGCACAAGAACTGCTACAGCTTTAGGTTATTGCTCTGTATTCCCATTGTGTTACCTTGACCCCCCCCTTACTGTAGAAAAGAGCAAGCAGGTTTCGGTGATCACAGTGCATGATTAAGTTAATGATTCTCATGAGAAAAGAATATAGCCTGCATACCCAGCCAAAATGGGTTGGATGTTTTGAAAGGTCTTGTGTGGCAGTTTCTAAAAGTCTAAAGTTTTTTTTCAATTGAAGTATTGCTAATTTAATGTAATGAGTTGTAAAACAGAACAGATCTTGCTGTTTCAATATGAATTTGTAGCTATTCCATGAACTAAGCAAAGGTTAATATTTATAACTGAGTGTATATGTAAAATTTCAATTTCTGAAGTATTTCTTTCTTCCAAAGTGAATATAATCAGAGGATAGACAAGCTTTGTGAAACAAGGAGGTATGTCTGCTATTCAGTTGTGAGTTTCAAGTCAGTAATCTCTTTTGTTTAAGGTGGTACAGTTCTGTTAGTAAAGGAAAGTTAAATAGTCTGAGTAATGGATTATACTAGCCCATGCTCACTCTACTTCTGGTCATTTTTCTCCTACTTTTTTTTTGGCTCTTGTTTGTTTAATCTCTTTGCCAGATTTGTATCTTCTAGGCTCAGTGCATTCCACCTGCAGATGACAGCTTGGGCTGATTACCAACCACTGCCCAAAGTTGCTACCCAACGCCCCTTGGATCTGGCGTCTGCCAAGCTCCGGACATTGGCCACGGCCCCCACCCCTTGAATGATGGACCCCAGTGAGGCAGGGCCAGCTCTACATCCTTTCACAGCATGAAGCAGCCTGGGACTAAGACCTTTGTCCCTTGTCCCCAAATGATTTGGGGTCCCATCTGTTTAAGGGGGGAATGATGGGGGTGCTGGGGTGCCTTTGGCAAAGGGCATGGGTTCCCATTTAATAAGAGCCCTCAGACCCAGGCCTGACTTTGAATTGTTAGTTCATTGGAAAAAGACAAAGTCTTGCCCAGAGTCCATACTCCCCCCACTCCCCAACCAAGAGATGCCCCCATTTCTCTGAATATCTCCTATGGCTTCCCTTGGGGATTTGACCTACCCTAGCCAGCCCCAGGGTGAGGAGATGGAGGAAGAATCTGGCAATAGATGCTGCCTAGAGGCCCAGCCCTTCACCAGCTTTTTCACCTACAGGGCTGATGGGTGTCTTTGGCATCATCACCAAGCTAACCCTGGGGAGTGTGGGCAGGGGGAACCATCCCAGGCTATTCAAGCGACCAGCTTTGTTTGCCCACAAGCAGAAAAACCTCCCTGCACCTTCAAAATCCAACCCTAAGCCACTGTCGCATCCCCAACAGACAGATAAGAGAGGTGACTCAAACTGGGTCAGGTTCCTAGGTGTTGGGGTGCCTTTGTAACTTTGTTTGTAACATTGTTGTAACTTCAGTCTGTAAATATCTCCCTGACTGCCTCTGCTCAGACCTGCAATTGGCATTCCCTAAAAATAACACTAAGGGATGGGCAAGGCCAGGCACTTTGTCTCCTCTCACCACTGGCCTTACTTCCTGCATTCCCATCTGTGCCCTAGCCATGTCCTATTCCAGGTTTTCTTTTACTCCGGTGGGCATTTTGGCTTGTGTACCCAAGTGAGGAGAGCCCCCATCCTTGTTCCCCTCCTGGTAGGATTAGGTATTGCTGGGTCCACTGCTGTAGGTACAGCAGCTCTGGTTACAGGAAAGTCTCAGTACACTGCCTTAAACGCCCAGGAAGATCAATATATAAGAGAACTGGAAAACCAAATTTCCTATCTGGAAACTTCCCTAAATTCTTTGGCTGAGGCTGTGCTGCAGAACTGGCAGGGGCTAGATCTCCTATTTCTTAAGCAAGGGGGTCTCTGCATGGCTCTTGAAGAAGCTTGTTGTTTCTATGCCAGCCATTCAGGGCTGAATAAAGATAGTCTCCTCCTGGTACGGCAGTGCATTAAAGAAAGAGAAGCTGCCTGGGTGTCAGGGTCCAATTGGTTTGAATCCCTGTTCAATTGGTCACCCTGGCTGACCTCCCTTGTAACAGCATTAGCTGGCCTCCTTATCCTTCTGCTCCTGAGCCTCCTTATCGGCCCTTGCCTTATTAACACTCTCCTAAGCTATGTATGAAGGTGAGTCCAGTCATCAAATTAATGGTCCTTCGTACGCACTATGCACCAATAAGTGGCCAGGAATCTATGATTTGATTCTTTCCAAAAATGAAGGGAGGGATAAAGTGGCCAGGAACTAGTTAAGTAGAAATTTCATGGACTCAAGATAGGAGTCAAGAAAATGGCACAGGAAACAGTTAAGTGATACCTTATGAAATTAGAAATCAGCCAAGTAAAACTCTATGAACTTGATATGAACTTGAGATAGAGGTCAGTGAACCAGCCTGGGAACTGGCCTGGAGGCCTGGGGTATGGGAACCAGCCTGGGGTAATTTGTCTTTTTCTTCATTTTTCTTCTGCTTCCTCAGTTGTCATGCCCTGTGCCCCTCCCCTTATCCATCAGCCCCTGCCTACAGATGTAATTCACCTGCATAATAATTACCTTAGTGACAAATTATGTTAGTTAGCAAAACAATGAAGCTATACTGTATATAAGATCCTGCAGTCCTGAGGTATGGGCTGCTCTCCTTAACAATTGGCAGAGTCAGCCCCAGCTGATAAAATAAAGCTCCTAAAAACTTTTTATTTGGACTCTGTGGTCACTCTGTTAAGACTTGTCATTTCACAAGAAAGGCCCTTAATACATTGAATGGCCCCCTTGTAGTTAATTTGTGGGAAAGAATGGGTAAGAGTTCCATAATGTAAGAAATGCTGGCAGTTTGGTTTCCACAGATTCTATAGGAACAATGGGTATTTACATGCAGAAAGGCATAAATCTGTAAAGAGGGACCTGAGCTAGGCTGGCTCGGACCAGCTGGGGGTGACCAGCTGGTCACCAACTTTTCATTAACACACATGCTTAATGGGCAGGTCAGGAAAGTTGTAACCCAGAAGAGCTGGAGCCAATCCCAGCTCTGAAAGGAGAAACAGCGGGAAAGTCTAATGAAACAAATATAAAAAGGGCTTGCCTTTGTCTGATCCTTTGTAGTCTTTTTCAGGATGCTACCCATTTATTCATTACAGAATAAATGTAAAATAAAGCTCATGAAACTTCCTGGATCCCCAACAAGCATGGTTATTTCCTAGACAGAGCACAGATTTTTGTTTATAACAATAAGATAGACAGTCATGAACAGGGTATAATCTGCATTATTTGAAGGAACTTCTGTATTGTCAAGATGGAAGGAAGGATGCATTAAAGTACCTGGTATATATGCCAGGCACTGTGCTGATGAGGAAACAAGCAGTGTCCTATAGGTTAAGAGTTGCTTTTCCCTAGTTTATTATCTAACCTTGAATATCCTAAAGTCTCTTCCTCTTATCTTGAAATACCATAAAGCTTCCCCCTTGTCCTGGACCATAAAATTCCTTGTCTCTCCTGATCCTGGGTCATAAAATTTCCCCTGTCTCCCTTATTTTGTGTCATCCATCTATCTCATCCTGTCCCTAATCTTCAACCCCCATAAAAATCTCTAAAACTACATCATCATTCTGATGCCTCTATATAAGCATAACTCTCCCAAATATCAGAGTCTCACTTAGCTTTCTTGCTGTGTGTGAGGTACGGGGACCCCAAAAGTACCCTACCCAAGAAAAGTCAAAAGTCAGCAGTACCTTGAGGAAGGAACAGAAAGTTTTTATTCTCTTCCCCTTTGGGAAGAGGGTGGTCTTCTCCATGGCAGATCAAGGAGAGGAGGCGTGTTACAAAAGAACAAGAATTTATACCCTAATGAAGTCAAGCTCTCTCCCCCGGGGCTGTCCTTTCTCCTATTGGCTGGGAGGTGGGCTCTCAGTCTTGGTGCGAAACCTTCCCCAAAGGGGAATAACAAAGAAGCCTGCCACTATCCCCTATTGGCTGGGAGGTGGGACAGGAAACCGGGGCACTGTTCATATTTGGCAAACTGAAATGTGAAGAAGGAGGAGGGACTAAAAGATTCCTAAAATCCCTGAAGGGCTTAAAGCTGATTGATACCAAGGGAAGAGGGAAAGGGTCCTAGGTTGTGTAATTTCTTAGGAAACCCAGGACTAAGTCTGTCCAGTCTTACAAAAATGTGTCTCTGGTTTCCAGATAGTTTCTCTCCCTTCTCATAATGGGGAGTCTTCACACAGGGTACAGAGAGAGAGTGTGTACCCCACTCACTAGGAGACCTGTACTGCTTTTGCATCAATAAAGCTCCCAATGGCTCCAGAGAAGGTCTGAGTGAATTCTGTCATACCTGAACCAGCTCTACCAACTCTAAACCTTACCAGTGCTAAGCAATTTACAAGCTCTTATCTTACTTTATCTTCACAACAACCTAGGAAGTAGGTACTATTATTATCTTCATTTTACAGTTGAGGAAACTGAGGCAAGCAGAGGTTAAGTGACTCATCCAGGGTCATATAGCTAATAAGCGTCAGACTGGATTTGAATTCAGGTCTTGATGATTCTGGAAATGGGGCAGTGGAAAGAACTCTGCACCTGAAATTAGGAAATCCAGCCTTAGACACTGTTTAAAGTTAGTGTCATAGTTTTTGCTGTAGATGTTAAAGGTTTAGCAACATATGAAAACACCTTTCATTTCAATGAACCTTTAAGTGGTTCTTATTTGGAAAACTCTACTAGACTGTGTTAAGCACTAGGGATACTGAAATAAAAAGTCAAAATATGTATTTGTTGAGTACTGATTTTGTGCAAAGCTTTTGCTAGATGCTGAAGGAGAGGGTCTAAGAGAACCAGTTCAAACCAGCTCAGGAGAGCAGCCTGTTCACATTGCAGTGTGAGCATTTACACCTTCATATTCAGCAAACAATACAATTAAGGGCTTGATTTATTGTTTTGTTAATTGTCTATACTTGAGAAAGTGCTGGAAAAAAATCTTAATCTTTTAAAATCCAGCTCACCAAAGACAGTCATCTGTTTGGCCCTGCCTTCTCTCCCAGCCCAAGGCTTTCATTACCTGATGCCTATTGGACATCTTGACTTGGATGTCCCATAGACATCTTAAACTCAACATATTCCAAACTGAACTCATTACCTTTTCCCCAACCCCCTCCTTTTCCTAACTTTTCTATTGTTGTTTAAGATCATCACCATCCTCCCTGTCAATCAGACTCACATGTCATCTCCAGCTCTTCACTCTCACCTTCCATATTCAGCCCCAGGTAGAGGGCTTGATTTCATTAGGGTATAAATTCTTGTTCTTTTGTAACATGTCTCCTCTCCTTAATCCACCATGGAGAAAATCTTTTTTTTTTTTTATTGACTGGTTTATTTACTTTTAGTTTACAGGATTCAGTTCCACAATCCCTTGAGTTTCAAATTTTCTCCCCTCCCTTCCCCCCACCCATGGTGGTGTGCAATCAGGTATAGGATCTGCAAATACCTTCACATTGTACAATAATCTGGTTGTATAGAAGGGTTGTAACCCATGGAGTGAATAATGGGAAAAAAGAAAGAAAACCAAACATGAAAAAGAACAATAGCATGTAGATTGCTTCAGTCTCCATTAAAACTCTGGTCTTTCTAGATCTTTCTCTGAATGTAGATATCTCCTCCCATCCTGAGACTTGTAGAGTTGTCTTATAGCTGTGCATTGCTGAGAAGAGTCCAGTTTACCAAGGTTAGTCATCACACTTATGATGTGTCTGTGATTGTGTACAAATTTTTCCTGGTTCTGCTCTTCTCACTTCGCATCAATTTGTATAAGCCTCTCCAGGTAATGATGAAGTCCATCTCCTCCCCATTTCTTATAGCACAATAGTATTCCATTACATTCATATACCACAACTTGTTTTGCAATTCCCCAGCCGATGGGCATCCCCTAATTTTCCAGTTTTTTGCTACCACAAAGAGAGCTGCAATAAATAATTTTGTACATATGGGTCCTTTTCCCACTTCTATGATCTCTTTGAGATATAACCCCAGAAGTGGTATTACTGGGTCAAAGGGTACACAATTATTTATAGCACTTTGGGCATAGTTCCAGATTGCTCTCCAGAATGGTCGTATCAGTTCACAGCTCCACCAACAATGCATTAGTGTTCCAATTTTTCCACATCCTCTCCAGCATTTGTCATTTTCTTGTTTTGTCATCTTAGCCAATCTGACTGGTGAGATGTGGTACCTCAAAGTTGTTTTGATTTGCATTTCTCGAATCAAGAGTGATTTAGAGAATTTTTCATATGCTTAAAGATATCTTTAATTTCTACCTCTGAAAATTGCCTGTTCATATCATTTGACCATTTATCAATTGGGGAATG
>CM053580.1:318671286-318755325 GCA_028627135.1 Pseudochirops cupreus | reverse complement strand
CTTTAAATGTTTGATAGAATTCACTAGTAAATCCATCTGGCCCTGGGGATTTTTTCCTAGGGTGTTCTCTGATAGTTTGTTCAATTTCTTCTTCTGAAATGGGGTTAAGTAATTTACTTCCTCTTCAGTTAGTCTGGGCAACTTATATTTTTGTAAATACTCATCCATTTCACTAAGATTATCAAATTTATGTGCATACAATTGGGCAAAGTAATTCCTAATTATTGTTTTAATTTCCTCTTCATTGGAGGTACATTCACCCTTTTCATTTTTGAGACTCAAAATTTGATTTTCTTTTTTCTCTTTTTTATCATATTGACTAAGGGTCTATCAATTTTATTGGTTTTTTCATAAAACCAACTCTTAGTTTTATTTATAAGTTCAATAGTTTTCTTATTTTCAATTTTATTAATCTCTCCTTTGGTTGTCATTATTTCTAATTTAGCATTTAATTGGGGATTTTCAATTTGTTCTTTTTCTAGCTTTTTCAATTGCATGCTCAATTCATTGACCTCATGGGGAAAATCTTAATAATGCAGGTTAAATTTAAACATGTGCCTGGCATACATTTCCTCCCAACCCCCAACAATTGTTAAACATTTATCAGCACAACCTTTTTAAAAACAAACCAAAAAAATTATTTTGCTTCTTAATGTATTTTTATATCAGCTTTCTTCTTAAACTGAATTTTTTCTCCCAAACAATCTAGTGAGGCATGTAGATTAGGTGTTATTATTCTTAGCTTATGGAAGCACAGATGAGTGAAATAATTTTTCAGCAATTTGTTTAAAAATATCTAGGTTGTTTAGTAGGTTGTAAGCTCGATATGTGTCAGCAATGTGATATGGCAGTCAAGAAAACTAATACAATAAATGACACTGAGGGAGGCTTAGCTTCCAGGAATAATTCTATTGTTATTCTTTCTTGTTCAGGCCATATTATGGAGTAACGTCAATAAGCACCCCAAAGTCAAGGTCTGTTTTTACTGCTGAAAGACATAATAAATGCTGACAAGAAAGATAATTTCTAATCCGGAATCACATAGTTGTCTGGAAAAAAAGGATTGTTATTCAGTCAGATAAGAGTCAAAAGAAAAAACTTAACCTTAACCCCAGAGGCACTTTTACTGGCTTCGTTAAGTGGGTGTGGCTGCTCATAGTTTACGATTATGAATAAGGAAATGTCAATTTGTATTTAATTAGAGAGGCTTTCTAGCCATTGTTCCCTAACAGACAGGAATTGAGATGATAACAGGAGAAATTTTTGGTAGTTCCCAAAAAGGGATTCTGCCTATTTTTAAAGTTAGAAAAAACCCTAGCTCCCCCACCCCCCCCCCCCCAATTACGGAACTTATGGTCTTTAAGATAAAAAAGCCCAACAGTGCCTGCTCAGCTCTTGAGAAAGAGCTAGTTAAGGATTTCAAGGAGGGAGACACTGAAAGCTCTGCAACGTCACAAATATTAGTAACTCTTCCATGTGCCCCCTATTTGTAAACCTTTCCATGTGGAAGACCTGAGTGCAGTGATCACTGTGCAGTGATGTGTGTGTATGTGTGGGACAGTGTGTTCCAGGTTTATAGGGAGAGTGTTTTGGTGCTATATTTAGAGGGAGCTAGGTGGTGCAGTGGTTAGAGCACTAGACCTGAACAAGACACTTGCCTTAAACACTTACTTGCTGTGTGCCCCTGGGTAACTCACTTTCATCTCTGCCTCATTTTTCTCATATGTAAAATGAAGACAGCAA
This sequence comes from Pseudochirops cupreus, assembly GCA_028627135.1. Taxonomy (NCBI): domain Eukaryota; kingdom Metazoa; phylum Chordata; class Mammalia; order Diprotodontia; family Pseudocheiridae; genus Pseudochirops; species Pseudochirops cupreus. The sequence continues at coordinate 318,753,582 of CM053580.1, read as the reverse complement.
CAGCATCTACTTCCCAGGCTGGTGAAAAACAAATGAGATAATTCTTTGCAAAACCAAAGAGCTATATAAATGCTAGTTATTATTATTTTTCATAATGTAGGCAGCAGATGGTGGCAGAGAGCAAGGCATGTTGAGCTTCCAACACACAGTAGAGGTATGGGGGAGACTTTTAATAGCCTTTTTCTAGGAGGGGAGCGTCTGTCTTTTAAAATCGAGCTCACCAAGGACAGTCATCTGTTTGGCCCTCCCTTCTCTCCCAGCCCAAGGCTTTCATTACATGATGCCTATTGAACATCTTGACTTGGATGTCCCATAGACATCTTAAACTCAACATATCCCAAACTGAACTCTTTATCTTTCCCCCAACTCCCTCCTTTTCCTAACTTTTTTATTGTTGTTTGAGATCATCACCATCCTCCCTGTCACTCAGACTCACATGTCATCTCCAGCTCTTCACTCTCACCTTCCATATTCAATTTGTTGCCAAGGCTCATCAGTTCTACCATTGTGACATCTCTTGTAAATGCCCCTTTCACTCCTCTGACACTCTCATTTGAAGGCCCTGATGATCACTTCATACCTGGATTATTGCAATAGTATAACAGTATTCTTGTTGGTGTCTCTGACTCAAGTATCCCCATACCAGCCCCTCCTCCATTTAGTTATCAAAATCATCTTCCTAAAGTGCAGGTCCAACCATGTCACATTCCACCCTGTTTCCCCTCCCCAGCCACAGGTTCAGTAAACTCCAGTTGCTCCTTATCAGTTCTAAGACCAAATATAAAAACCTTTTATTCGGTTTTCATAACCTGCCCCTTTCCCCACCTTTCCAGTCTTTTTATGCCTCACTCCCCTTTCATACATTCTTTGATTTAGTGATATTGATCTTCTCACCCAAGACATTTCATCTCCTGACTGCATTTTTACGAACAGTTCACCTGTGCCTAGAATGCTCTTCCTTCCTCTTCATCCTTACCTCCTGGCTTCCCTGGCTTCCTTTAAAACCAGGTAAAATCCCATTTTATATGAGAAGCCTTTCCTGATCACCTTTAGTGCTAATTCCTTTCTTTTGTTGATAATTTGTCTCTGTCTCTGTTTCTCTGTTTTTTTTTTTCTCTCTCTCTCTGTCTCTCTCTCTGTTTTTCTCTCTGTCTCTGTCTCTCTCTCTTTGCATGCATTCTCTCCTATTACACTGTGAGCTCTTTTACCACAGGGACTGTATTTTGCCTTTCTTTGTATCCTTGGTGCTTTTACAGTGTCAGGTACATGTAAGCATTTAATGCTTGTTGATGTGACTTATTATTCAGAAAGAAAAATACCCTTTCTTACAGGGCTGGCAACTTATTTCTAGGAGTAGCTGAATCTTGAATTCATATGCCAGACTTATATAGTATACTATTACTATTTCATTTGTCCTAACAAGGAGAAACTAGCTCTCCTTGAAACAAATCTTTTGTCTCTCCAGTATAAAGAATGTTCTCTCTCTTGTATCTCATAATTTGTAAGCCTTAAAAAACATATAAACATAGCTTACCATTTATTGTACAACATGGTATTAATGTAGATAAATGAAATCTAAACTGAAATTGGAAGACAAAAAAAGTCAAGCTAGTATACCTAGCTAACCAGGAGAGGTAAAGGGGGCTTTGCTAGGAAGTAGAAGAGGTCCTTACGGCTCTTAGTGCCCCAGAGTTGCAGATTCTTGGCTTGGGCACTCATGTGTTGTAGCACAAGACCAGTCTAGACTTGAGAAGCTATTAAAGCACTTAGCTCAGTGCTTGGTACATAGAAGGGACATAATAAATGCTTATCTTCCTTTCTTTATCTTTTGTTACATAGCTTACTTCCAAGCCTGTCTTTCCAGTCCCTTTTCTGCTTTCCTAGATTTCTCATATCTCTTCTTCCTGCAAAATCTTTTTCCCCCCACCAAGGGATCAGTGGCAAAAATCTTGAAGTGAATATCAGTCTCTCCACCCAAAAGAGATATAATATAGGTAGAATTCTTAATATTTGACCACTGATTGGACTTGGAGGATGAGGAAATTGGAAGAATTGAGGATGAGTCTGAGGTCGACGAACCTGGATGAGTGGAAAAGTGATGTTTTCCTTGAAAGGAAATAGAGAAATTAGGCGAAGGGTGGATTTAAGGGGGGAAAGTAGTAAGTTCTCTTTTGGACAAGCTGAGATTGACAGGTTTATAGAACATCAGACTGGTAGGTAGTTGATACTAGACTTGGAAAGTCTGGCCCAGCTTCTCTGCTTCAGTTTCCCCATGTGCAAAATGAGGGGCTGGATTTGATGACTTGAGGGTTCTTTTTAGCTATAAATCTATGATCTTATGATTAGAGCCCAAGAGAGATATGAGGCTTGGATATGTAGTTTCGGTAATCATCTGTAGAGAATTGATAGCTGAAAATTAGATAATATCACTGAGGGAAATAGAGGAGAGAGGACCCAGGAAAGATAGCTGGAGTATACTCACACATCATAGGCTGAGACATCCAGGTAAATATACAGACCCGGAATTCAGGGGAGAGACTAGATTGAAAAGGATTGAGTAGGAGCCAAGTTTATATTGGCAGAACCATCTATTTTTCTCATAGACATCAGAATTAATATACATATATATATATGTATATATATACACATACACACACATATATATGTATATGTATATATACATTATATATACATTATATATATATATATATATATATATATATATATATATATATATATATAGTCCTGGTTTTTTAAAGCTTTTGGGACAATAACTTACAATTTTACGTAAATTGCTGGGAAAACTGGAAAGCAGTTTGGTAGAAACTAGATATAAAACCAGTATCTCACACTTATGTTCACCAGCATAAGGTTAAAATAGATACATGATTTAGACATAAAGTGTGACATAATAAGTAAATTAGGGAAGGATGGAAAATTTACCTGTTAGATCTATGGATAAGGAAGGAATTTATGACCAAACAAACTGGAGAGCATTATGGGATATAAAATGCATAATTGTGATTTCATCAAATTAAAAGGGGTTTATACAAACAAAACCAATGCAGCTAAGATTTGAAGGAAAGCAGAAACTAGAAAATATTTTTACAGTAAATTTCTCTGATAAAGGCCTCTTTTCTCAAATATGTAGAGTAATGAGTCAAATTTATAAGAATACAAGTCATTCCCTGTTTGACAGATGGTCAAATAATATGAACAGGCAGTTTTGATGTGAAGAAATCAAAGTTAGCTCTAGTCATTTGAAAAAGGCTCTAAATGATTATTGATTAGAGAAATGCAAATTCAAACAACTCTGAGGTACCACCTCGCATCTATAAGATTAGCTAATACTACAGAAAAGGAAAATGCTAAATGTTGGAGGGGATGTGGGAAAACTAGGACATTAATGGAGTGGAGTTAGAAACTTCTGGAGAGCAATCTGAAAGTATGCCCCAAAGACTATAAAACTGTGCATACTCTTGAACCAGCAATAGCATTACTTTTTCTCAAAGAGATTTTTTTTAAGGAAAAAAAATCTATTTGCACAAAAATATTTATAGCAGCTCTTTTTGTGGTGGGTAAGAATTGGAAATTGCATGGATGCCCATGAGCTGGGGAATGGCTGAACAAGCCATGGTTTATGATTGTGATAGACTATTATTGTGATATAAGATATGATGAGTGAGATGGTTTCAGAAAAACCTGGGAAAATTTAATGAACTGTTGTGAAATGAAGTGAGCTAAACTAGGAGAACGTTGTATATAGTAACAGCAATATCATAAGATGATCAACTGTGGATGGCTTAGCTATTCTCAGCAGTACAACGATCTAAGACAATTCCAAAGGAGTTAGCATGAAAAATAAAATTTAGCTCCAGAGAAAGAACTGGTGGATTCTGAATACATATCAAAGCACACTGTTTTTTATTTTATTTTTCATGTTTTTTTTGGGGGGGGGGTGTTTAATCTATGTTTTCTTCTGCAACATGACTAATGTCAAATTATGTTTTGCCTGACTTCGCATGTATAATCTATATCAAATTGCTTGCCTTCTCAAAGAGAGCGGAGTGGAGAGAGAGAGAATTTGGAATTCAAATTTTAAAAAATGAATGTTCAAATTTTTTTTACGTGTCGATCAATATTTGATGAAATATATATATATATACATACATATATGTTTATATAGTTATATATGAAAAAAATAACAGAAAAATACTATATTGAGGATGATTAATTTACTGGTTCATATACTTAGGCTACTCCCTTGAACTTTGTCTTTGTAAGGAGGACAGGAGGATCAAACATACAGAGAAGATAGGCTTCATACAGACTCAGTTTCCTTGAGTAAAAGCTTGTTCTGTGAGGATCCCTGCTCCCCAGAACTACATGACCTTAGAGATGGCAGTGAATGTAGATGGTGGTGGGTCAGCAAAGGACAGAACTTCTGGAAATGTTTTTAAGATGTAAGCAGTGTTGTGACTGTAATGGGGCTAGTGGGGTGGATCTGGTGCCCAGCTGGGATGTTTTAGGACCTGGACTAAGGAACAGCAAAAGAACCATGATATATATGGCTAGCCTGGATCTTGCCCTCCACTAGTATTGTGCAGTAAGTGGCCTTCAGAGGGGTTGATCATTCTCCAACTAATGAGTGCTTTCTATTAGCAGGGGTCCCCTTAGCCTCAGAGCAGTAATGTGTCAAGAGGAATATATAAGGTTCCTGGAGGAAGTGGGGTTCTTTGGAGAGTGAAGGGGCTACATTTAGATGTTTTTATGGATTTGGAGGTAAATCCTCTTTTTTGGGGGGGGCAGCTAAATAGATCCTGTTATATTTTGAATTGAATTTATTTATATACATGTGAATGCTTTCATGTGAGCACCACTCTTTTTTATTTTGTTATGGATATTTAGACATGGGCTAAATATTCCCAGGGGGTAAACTCTGGTTTGGGACATGAGCCAAAGAGGGTATGATTAATCAAAACCCTCCAAAGGAGCATAGATTTGTAGTTGGAAGATAGCCAGGTGTTAGAAGAGGCATCAAGAAGAGGAAACTAAAATTTAGAGAAATAAACATTCCCAATGTTGTAAAGATAGTAAATGGCAGAGCCAGAAGGCAAACCTGTGACCTCTTATTCCAAATCCAGCATTATTTCCATGGCACCATGAGGGAGCATTGTATAAGTCATGAACTTGGTTTCTGGGTCATAGGTTACAATAATCATCTGACATTAAAAAAAATCTATATGCAAAATATATGTATATATGTGTATGTATGCATACATACATACACACATGCACACACACACACACACACACACACACACACACACATATATATACACACACACACATATATAAAAATATATATCATATGTTGTAGGCATAGCTCTGACACCAGCACACTCTTAGTCTCAGTTTGATTTTGGAATAAAATGAGGCACTTGCAAGTCACTGAACAAAAAGAAGGTTTACTTTTCCCAAAGATATGCAGCAAGGATGCAGTGGTATTTATCTTCAGTTTTAGTAGATATGGTTTCCCTTGCTTTCTGATGAAAATGTATCTGATCAGCAAGTTTACAGGGTATGGTGACTTACTTACTCTTAGGTATTCAGTGAGTCTGAGAAATGCAGAGTTCATGTGGCTGGTACTTTTTATGCCTCTAGATGACCCAGAAACTGCATCAGGGACGCCAGGACAGTCAGGTGCCAGGGAAAGCTTTGTGCTGGGCCTACCCAATGTTGGCTGAGGGAGTGGGGAAGGAAGCTCCATCTAGGAAGCAGAAGCAAAATAATTCAATTCAATAAACATTTATTAAACAATGTCTCAGGCGTTGTGCTAAGTGCTGGGGATACAAAAAGAGGCAAAAGGCAGTTCCTGCCCTCAAGGAGCTTACAATCTAAGAGGAGAGACAACATGCAAATAAATACAGACAAAACAGCTATTTAGATGAAAAATAGGAAATAACAGGAGGAAGACACTGGAATTAAGAGGGGTTGGGGAAGACTTCCTATAGAAAGTAGGATTTTGCTTGGGACTTGAAGGAAGCCAGGAGGTCAGTAGTCAGAGTGGAGGAGAGCAAGCATTCTAGACATGGGGGACAGCTAGAGAAAATGCTCAGAGTTGAAAGATGGGAGTATTTTGTTAGCTGAATAGCCAGGAAGTCAGTGTCACTGGATGAAAGAATATGAGGTTGGGAGTAAGGTATAAGAAGATTGGAAAGGCAGGAGGGGGTCAGGTTATAAAAGGGCTTTGAATGCCAAACAGAACATTTTGTAATTGATCCTAGTGGCATTACGAAGCCAGTGGGGTTTATTGAGTGGGAAGCAGAGGGTGACATGATCAGAATTCCATTTTAGGAAAATCACTGGTGGCTAAATGGAGGATAGATTGAAGTGGGGAGAGATTTGAGGCAGGCAGACTCACCAGCAGGCTATTTCAGTAATAGAGGTATGAGGTGATGAGGGCTTGCACTAGAGTGTTGGCAGTGTCAAAGGAGAGAAAGGAACATATTTGGGAGATGTTACAAAAATGAAATTGGTAGGCCTGGGCAACAGCTTGGATATGGGGGAGTGAGAGACAGAGAGAAATCCAAGATGTTATCTAGGGTGTGAGCCTGAGGGAATAGGAGGAGGTGTTGCCCTGTACAGTAACAGGGAAGGTGGTGGAAGGGGAGGGTTTAGGGGGAAAAGACCATGAGCTCTGCTTTGAATGTATTGATTTTAAGATGTCTACTGGACATCCAACTTGAGATGACTGAAAGGCAGTTGGAGATGGAGTTCCTGAATACAGCTTTATCTTTTTATACCATATTATTGTGTGTGCATTTATACAATGCTGATTACTGTGGTATGACATCTGGGGAGAGAGTGTAGGCAAGGAGAAAATGAAGCTAAATTTCAACTGCCGATGGCATAAGATCAATTCAAGATGATTAAAGAAATAGCTCACCAAGTTGACAAGCCAAGAAGGAAACTGCAGTTGAAAAGGAAGATATTGTTTCAATCTAAAAATAAGAGAGGGAAAGAGCTGGTATGTCTGACACGAAAGTAGAAAGGACCCCCATAACCAGTGCTTTGAGTAGCCCATGCATCTATTTCAGGTCTTCTCAAATTCCCAATTTTGAGGGCTGGAGGCATTTTGTCCTATTAATTCAACAGCTCAAGAAAGGTATACCTTGAAACTGAACTATGAATCCTTAAATCATGACCATTTTACATTTTCATTAATTCTTACCCTTTCTTCTCCATCCCCTCCCCCCTGCCATGTTGCTTTAATTTTCACTTGGGTTTCTTGTTCATGAACAGTGAAAAAGAAAGAAGTCCTGCTTCCACCTGTAGGATCCTTTGTGATACAAACACAACATAGGACTTTAAGTTTGAAGATGTTCTGAGCCAAATCAACTTGGAAATTCCATGGAATATACTTCTTAGAGGGCAGTATGGTATAGGGGAAAAAATCCTGACCTGGGAGGCAGATGATCTGGATTGCAATCCTAGCTTTATCCTCCAAAGGATGAGTGACCCTGAGCAAAATTCTAAACTTCTCTCTCTGTGAAATTATGGATAGTGCTGAATCATCTCTAAAGTATTTTTATTCCAGATTTCTAGGACTAGGATCTAGATAGTGAGGGGGATGGAAACCATACCATAGGAAGATAATTTTAAAGAAATAGATTGTTTAGCCTTGCAGGCAGGAAATGTCTTCAAGTACTTGGAGGCCTGTGTGGAGGAGAGATTACACATATTTTGCTTGACCTCAGAGAGAAGCAATGAATGAAGATGACAGAGAAATAGGTTTTGATCCATGAGAAAAAACATCCTAACAATTAGGGCTTTCAAAAAGTGGAATAAGTTGCCTCAGGAGATAGTGGGAACCCCTTCTCCAGAGAGGATGTTGTCGATAGTACTCTTATGGATTATGATTTGAACTAGGTGACCTCTGAGATCTTGTTCAATTCTAAAGTTGTAGGTATGTATGCATATCTAAAATATAAGCCAATGTCACTTCTTTCAGAAAAATCTAGGTCACTAGGAAAATAACCTAGTGAACAGACAATAGGAAAATCCAGACTTCTTAAAGCACTCAAGTGAAAACTGAGATTATTTCTATGTCTAGATTGAGGGCTTCATTAAGGAACTAGATGCCTGGGTAGAGGTAGTTTCACAGTCTGTTAAATATAGACAGTACAATCAGATTATTTGAAGAAAACTCAGTGAATTTTATTACCACTGCCATGATGGATTAAAAAGCAATATTAAAAGAAATCTCTATTTCCCTTTATAGTTGAAAAATAACAAAGAATATTAAATACATGTAACCTATCTTGAAAAGTTCACTAAAATAATATTCAGATGTCTTTGTGGTGTGGAGCTGTCCCTGGGCTTTCAAAGGCTACAGAAATCCTGGGAGGGCCTATTCAGAGTTTCAAATAGTAATATGACCCTGGATTTTGATGAGGATTGTCCTAGCTAGGTTTATTTAGCCTTCTCACCAGAAAGCTGGCTGCCAGCTAATGAGCTATCACCAGTGATAGCTAATGAAACCATCTACTGAGGTGTGGAAGAATTCCAACAGGAATCAATGGAAGAAATAATCATACTGATGAGATGACAGCTCTTTCAAAGTAATTTGAAGCATTTCTGTAACTTACAGTGCAACTTTAAAAATATCTGCTTTTCTATTTAGTAGAAAAACATCATGAATATTCAGTACTTGTGGTTTGATAACGATTTTAGTATCTGGGCCAAAACCCATCCTTAGTTATATGTGTGGCTCTCTCATTGATTCTTGGCCTGTTTAAATCAATACATTAGGAGAAAATGCTCTATGATGTACAGTCTATTATTATCACAAAGATCATAAAAGCAAGGAAGAATTGTGGCAGGGATGCTAGTACTCAGTGGTTATCCATGTCGTAAAGACTATGTAATAGCAAAATAATTATATGCACTAAAAACAGGAGAGAGTGATTCACTGTTACCGACTATATCAATAGTAGGTTTGAATAATTACATGCCTCTCTCCTTTCCAGGTAAAATAATCTTCAATTTATCCTGGCTGAAAATCTGATCCAATTCACTGACTATAAGAGGTAATTATAACTATTGACATTTTTTTTAAAAACACATTATAACTGTTCTTGCAACTTTATTACATTTTTCTCTCAACCAGATTTGACTTGGAACACTGGTTTGATCTGATATTAATACTAATCAGTTAATTAATCAGATATTAATCAGCCATGTTTTCTTTTGGACTGGATAACACATAGATGTTTTAAGCAAAAAAGATGTAAAAGTGACAAAGATGCTATAATATTTCACAAAGGAGGGGCTTAGTCAATCTCATGACCTGGTCAGATGAGGAGAGAGAGAGGAGAGGGGAGGGGAGGGGAGTAAAGGAGAAGGGAGGGGAAGAGAAGGAAAAGAGAGGAGAGGGGAGGAGAGGAGAGAAGGTGCTTTTAGATAATTGTTTAAACTTTCCACTTCACATTCCTTGATTTCTTATGAGAGCTGTAACCTGAACCATTTTGTTTTATTGCTACTACATGTGCTACAGTCATTAGATTTCCTTATGTCACTGAATTTTTTTTTCAGTTTCCATAGTTTAGATATACTTGCAAATTTTAAGTGGAATTGACTTGGTATTACATCTTTCTAATTAGTATGTATCATTCCATAAATGTTACTAACTTAAATTGCATATTTTGTCTATCTTATTAATGAGGCTCCTAAATTTTTCAGATCACTAATAAGGAAATATGATAGGATATAAAATTGCTCTCAATTGTGGCTTGAAATTTTCTGTCTATATAAACTTATTTTTATTTTAAATCAGTGGCCTCTAAACCATTAGTGTATTTGTAAACTGGCTGCTGTGGCTACATTCCTTGGTTTGTTGGGATTGCTAATTAAGAATAGCATAGTTTGATCTAGTCAGCCATCAGCTCTCTTCTTCATTCATCCCTAACCCTCTCTCCCTTACCCAGTCTTCATTGCAGTATATTGGGGGAAAGGAAAAGAAGGTCCTGTTCATCAAAAAAAAGTGAGGACTCTACTTTCAATGACTAGAAAGTTGCTTTCATGTATATATCAACTTGAGCTAATTTTGTAAGTATGGTTAACTTGATTAAATATGGCATTTGTAATCAAGTGTGTGTGACAGGCTTCTATTGGCAACTGGCACATTTGGAAGAATGACTGGCAGGACATTCCCTTTTTCCTCACTTACCTTTCCCTAGCAGTCTCCACATCTTGAACAAAACATCTATTTCTTTCTATCACAGACACTACCTGATTTTCCATTTCCCTTTTATGTTCCAACCAGGTTCCATTTAGATCTTGCTTTTTTCACCTGTGATATGGACTCTCAATCTGGATTCTTTTTTTCCCCTTTTGTGATGGCACTTGTAGACCTGCCATCTTTCCTCAGCCCTTCTGTCCACTGGTGGAGTCTTGATAATTTTGCACATTTTGTCCAATATAGGACTTCAGTGCTCAGGGAAAGAGTCATAATGTGACAGTAATAAAATGATTTCAAAAACATTACAAAATATGTTCTAATCATTTATTTACACAAATTGTTAGACTCAAAGTGCATTACAGAACAGACATTTTTGCAATTTGCCACTGTCATTTTATAGGTGAGAAAACCAAGGCTGAAAGAAATCTACTCAACTGCCCAAGGTTCTATAATGACTTGTAAGAAGAAGTTTGTTCCTGAGGCACAGTTCTCTTTTTAATCAACTTCATTCTAAAATATGATTTATTCTTAATAAAACCATGCTGCTTAGTTCACTTAATTTTTTATTTTTTAAAAATGTCTAATACTTTAAAGTATTTTTCAAGACTTAAATAAGCACCAATAAAAGGCTTTCTAAATAAATATTAAGCAGTGTTCTTCAGGGGCCTTTCATAGGTATTTTTTAATTTTTTTATGAATGAAAGAAAAAAATTCTACTTCATGAAAGACATTAAAATTGAGATTTACTTTTTAAAAATATTTTTAACTGAATATGGTCTATTGGAAAGAGCACTGTGAGGAAAGTCAGTCTGAACACTCAGCAGTTTTATCACAGACTTGTGTGTGACTACTCAAGTCATAAGAGTTTTCTTCATGCCTTGATTTCCTCTTCCATTTCTGCATTATATACAGATGGTATAAGGAGAAAACAAGCTAACAGATGTGAAAAATGCATTGGGGGGAAAAAGTGCCATGTAACAGAATTACTTAGTATACATTAATAATGTTCATATCTACAAAATTATATGATATATGAAGCATGTGTGACTTTTTTCTCAGCGTAGAGAACATCCAGCGTGGGCATTCCTCCACAGACTGAAGATCAAAATTTGTTTATGATTTAGTACTTGAGTCCTAGCAAGTTGCCTGAGGCACACAGAGGTATGTGCCTTGACTGGGGTCAACCAAACTTCTGTCAGAGGCAGGGTTTGAACACAGGTTTTGCTTCCTCTATGTTCAGCACTCTAATCACAATAACATCCTGCCTCATCTACACAACTGAAACATTAATTTAAAAATTAAATGTTTATTATGTTAAAAACATCAAATATTCACACAGTCCACGTGGATGAGTAGGTAGCTGAGCTAAAATATAGTTATCACAATATACTGAAGATAAGTGGGCTCAGATAGAATGATGGAGTAAAGGATATCTAGAGATGGGAGATTTGCATTAAAAATGCCTTGTTAAAACTTTTTTTTTTTCATTTCTCTTGCTAAGGCAAATTGAAAACATAACATCTTCAATATTTCTGTGTTGTCACTGACTATTTCTAGCTTATTAAGGGGTCCATCTACACAGAACAGAAATAGGCCTGTTGCATTATTTCAGACAAAAAAATTAGAAGGGGGAAAGCGCTTTAAACTAGTAGTCCTTTCTCACACAAACACTTCTCCTGTGACTTATAATGTGCAAAAGCTTTCTTTGTGCTTCAGGATTTTTAGCTTTCTCATGGGAACACCTGGTTCAACTCTACGTGTAGCGATAGAACATTTGAAGCTTTTGAACCTTAGAAATTACAGGTATTATACTACAGTAATGAACGGAGAGAAATGCCACAATTTATAGAATATAAAAGAAAAATCAATCTCTGTTGTTTACTTCAAACAAGTCCTTGTCCTAGGAAGTCCATCAGTGAATAACAAGCCACTTTTTATTGCACATTCACAGCACATAATTTTACTTAAATCACCTAAGAAAGCAAATCACTAAAGTAAATGAATTGGGGTCATGTGTTCCTTCATTAGGATACTGAAGTTCACTTAGCAAATTCTCTCTTAAGGTCACAAAGCTGTAGCTAGGAGTTTTAGAAGAGTTATTTTCTAAAAAGAGGCATTGATTTCCTTCTTACTGGCAGGCATTATTCCCAGTAGTTCCCTGCTTTTTTTCCCTTTTGGTGCTTGAAATAATAATATAAAAAAGTGCCCAAAGGAAGCTGGTCAGCTTCCAGTTATCCATGTCAATGAGAGGCAATAACTTCAAGTTCAAAATAATTCCTTTTCCTGGGTTAGTTTCTGAGGAGTGTGGTTTCTCTTCAAGGCAGACAGTCTGCCTAAGAATAATCAGGAATTGACACGTGTGTGTGTGTGTGTGTGTGTGTGTGTGTGTGTGTGTGTGTGTTTAAATAATAAAGAATATTCTCTATCTAGATTAATGCTTTGGGATTGTAACCAAACTTATTTTTTTTAAAAGGCAAAAGCATCTATTCAAATTAAGGACAAATGTGGAAAGAAAGGTGATAACTGCAAAAATGAAAACAGAACATATTAAAAACTATTATGGGATTAACAGTGCTGTGCTGTATACTGGATCAGCTTGATCGTGAGTTAAGTTCTGACATTCTTGAGTTAAGCTTGTCTACATGAGAAACATCAATAGGTACGTTTATCAATCCCAGGCTTTGTACAGACCAAATAATTCAATATACTGTAACATATAAAAACTTCAGAAAACTTTAAAAAGGCTTATTTTCTTTAAGTCACTGCTAATTACATAATCAAGGCTTTATGTAATTGTTCAACTTTATTAAGATGTGAAAATTCCTAAAACGGAAAGAAAAAATAGCAAAGAAAGCAGAAAACAATGAATCCAATGACCCAGTTTACTGAATAGATATAGATGATAACCATGTCCATGTCAAACCACCATGCACGGCTGTCATCCTCAAAGTGCATGTAATCCATTCTATGAGCACCATGTGGAAACTGTCTCCTTGTAACTGGATCTGCACGTCTACGGAAACCTGAATAAAAACATATGAGCAGATTTTTTAAAAAGTTGTTTAAAGTAAATAAAGTACTTGAGTGAGGCTAGGTTATGAACATTTATAATTCTAACCTTTTGTGAACAGAAAAATTTCAGAATCTGACGCTGATTAGTATGGTTTATATCTGAGAGTATCTCAATGACAAAGCCTCTATGAGAGATGACTATTAAAGGTAGATTGGTTTTCATAGCCATAAGATTATTAAAACTATTCAAACAAGTATCAGCATGTTGATGACAAAAGGGTTATTTGTAATGTTTATTTTTGTAGGGGAATAGACAATATGGGTTTATAATCATACTGTATGAGCTGTTAATGTTGGGATAAAACTCTACCCAGAATTAATAAAGGATTAAGAGAGGGGTAGAAACATTGGGGAAGGTCAGTTTGGATTTTATAGGGTAGGTGCTGACAGAATACACTTTATGGGGAATATTTCTCCACAGCATATCTTGGTCCTAAGACTAACCTTTAATGTTACTTTGTGCAGCAAGTTAACTTGTTTATGTTGAAAAGAAAGAAAGTGAAGAAGCTGCAAAGGGTCAAGAGAAAAGCATGATGGAGAAATGTTTCCAAGGTCAGGGAATGGACAGGAAAAGAGAAGGAGGCAAAATAGAATTTATTTACCTCTATGGGAAGGGTGTATCAATTTGTGATGTGACATTCACATCCACTGAAGTCATTCAAAACCTTTCATTCTGATCTTTTGTCATCTTTCTGCATGAATTAGTAAGTATAGGGAGCCACTATGAATGGGGACTGCTGCTGCTTTTTCGGGGTCAAATTTAGCACTGCAACCTACCTACGTGTGAGGAAGTACCACATCAGTGGAAAGGAAAGTCATGTCAATGTCCATTCAAGAAGCCAAAACCTTGGGAGTTATGCTGATGACTTAAAAGAGGAGTAAGATGGAAGTGTTGAGGATGGGAAAGGATAGAATTCATATGTGAACAGGGGAAAATAACCACTGGGACCAAGACTAAATCTTCCCAAAGGCCACATTCCCTAAAAAGTATATCTATGGACTACTACTAGACTATGATTTACCAATGTATTACATTTATTGTCTGGCCCTGCGGAAACTGTGGGACCATTACAGACATGACTCTTGGGGGGGCGGGGATAACAACTACTTTAGCCATCCACATAGTATCAGCTTGCAGGGTTCTACAGTTGGGAAGGCGTGTAGGGGACCCTATCATGCAGCCATTCATCAATGCCCCACTAATGATAAACTTTCATTGCATCTTGTTTGACTTTTCTGAAAATGGAGGCCAAGAAGAAAAAGGCAAAAAAACCCAGAAAACACAAAAGTTTGTTCTCTCATGGCATTTTCATAACACTGGTGGATAAAGCTATGCATACTCGAAGTAATGCAAGGTAATTTGAAGAAATAGAGACCCATCAAAACCGAGCTGTGTCAGGGAAAGCTTCAAAGAGGTAAGCAACCCCAAGCTGAGCCTTGGAAGAAGATCCCTCTGAGAGGCAGGGTCTAAGAGGGTGTGATGTTAATGGGATTTAAGATCTTCCCCACCCATTAATAGGCCTCACATGGAGCCTATTAAGGGAAGCTTGCTTAGGGGAGGCTTGCCTGTAGGAAGACTTTCACACTTTTTGCTAATATCTAATTAGGCAGTGAGTTACTAGGTTTGTGACACCTTCTGGCTCTGAGAAGTGTATATATACTCTAAGATGGTATTTTGCTTTGAGGGCTCACTTATGAGAAGGATCCTGTTATTCCCTGGTCAAGATTCTGAGTGGTCATATATGTTCAGAGCTCTACGACTGCTCAGATGTAAAGACTCTCTCAATCCAGGTACGTATGTAAAGCATATAGCAACAATGCTTTGATTTAGGCAGTCGGAACCCTGTCTATTGGTCTTTGTTTCTGTGCTTGTATTTTCTCTGAAGTTCAGGGTGCTGATTTTTCCCCTGAACTAGTGAATGTAATGAAAAAAAAAGACTGTTTTACTCCTTAAATAGTTATCTTTCCTAGTTAAGCAAATCTAGGAACCTATGTTAGCAGCCATCCTGGGTATGCCAGTGTGGTTGCCACTACAGGGGGTAGGCACTCCAAGCCTTGGGGGCCTCTGAAGGAAGTGGACCGAGTGGGAGATGTAACACTGAATTTAAGGAGTAGCTAGTATTGGGTTGGGTTGGAACAGAGAGGAACATGAAGGAGCTGGAAAGGTAGTTTTGAGCTAGACTATAGAAAGAGGGCCTTACGTGCTAAATTATAGAATTATTTTCTCCTAGCAGCAATAGGGAGCCATGGATTATTTCAAAGGTCTCTATTCCTATCATCACAATTAAAATTTTCCACTAAGTTCAAATAGCTGAGGGGAAAGATTATAAAGCTGACTCACACTCAAACAGGTCAGACAGGTCAGACCTATAGGTGTTCCTTGAGGAGTTTCTACTTTTATTGACACGGATTTAAGTGTGATCTGGATGAAAGGTAGAGAGAATTCTAAGGCAACAAAGCTATAAATCCCATTATTGGGATGAGCACTGGATTTTTAAAAGAATAAATGGCAACTTGGGAAAATAAAAATCTATTTGACCCACATCCTGGACAAATTTAACCTGATAATGTGGTTTGACTAAAACATTTTGAAAAAATTACTAAAACAGTTCACAATTATTGAATTGTGGGCATATCTTAAGTCTTGCTCTTCCTTACTCCTGCAGTCTGCTTTGAACACTGAACAAGTCAGTGCTTATTAACACTTTAAATAAAAAAAAAACTGAAAAAAAAAACTTGTACTTCTAGTATATGCCAATAATGACACTAATAAGATTTGGTAGGAAGCAAGTTTGAAGTTAAATCTGAATTGTAACACATTCTAACACTTATCTAGGTTAACTGGAGATAAGGAAGGGGCAGCACCACAGATAAGGGAAAGGACCTTGATAAAGGCCTGAATTCAGATCTGATCATAGACACTTAATTAGCTGTGTCACCCTGGGCAAGTCACTGAACTTGTTTGTTTCAGTTTCCTCAAGTGTACAAAAGGGGATGATAATACCTCTCAGGGTTGCAGTAAGGATCAAATGATACAATGTTTGTGAAAAGCTCTTAAGAAAGTGTCTGGTACACATTTCTTTCCCTTCCTGTATATCAATGCTACATAGCATACCCTATATTCCTATTTATTCTCAGGGGATTCAAGCTAAGCCAGAAAGGGGAAGGGAAGCAGGCTGTGGTGACAGAAAAACCATGCTCATCTTTCAGAGAAAGGAACTGGGTTCGGTTTATAGTCAGAGGAGTAGGGTTAGGAGGAGTGGCCCATTTAGGGTTGGAGTCAGAGTTGGAACACATCATTCTTGAAGACCGAATAATTCCACATCAATCCCTTTCCCTCAAATTCTCATATATGCTTGGCGAGTGCTGCCAGTTTATCCTCTCCATATACTGTTCAGACAGCTGTTTCCATGTTGCCTCCCCATGTGTCTGTGAGCTTTGTGCCTCTCTTTGTATCCCCAGTGCTGAGCACCATGCCTGGCACTAAGCAAATGCGTAACAAATGCTTACAGACTGACGGCCTCCATCTCCACAGATGCAATGTAAAAATATAGTACAGGGCTCCCTCTTTGACTTCATTCTTGCAAGAGAGGATAGTAAAGAGACAATTCCTTCTTTTGACCTCCAAAAAATCCCCCAAATTGAGCCATATAAGGATTCCCAAAGCAGCCTGGGTTTGTAGATAGAAAAAGCAGCAATATCACTCTCTGATGCATGTAGCTTTGAGGGGGAAATGAGGGGCAGGGACAGCAGAACAGGAGGAAGACCTAGAGCCCAGCCCTATCCTACCCTCTAATTTCTCCACATAGACCTAGAAAGAGTACCAGAATGAATTCCAATTAGGAAAGTCCAAGAAAAAAGTCATTTTCCAGCCCGAGATCAGCAGAGGCAGTGTGGACATAGAGTTTTGTGGACTGAGGATGGGCTCAGGCCTGAAGTGCATAGGCAGAGCATGCCAGCACAGGAAGAACTTACAGACAGGACAAAAGGATGTCCAAGGCTGAAGCTGAAGTCTTATTAATACAAAATTCTTGCATACAGTCATGCTTTTAAGGATATGTGTTTTTTATACACATACACCCACTTAAGACATACGGCAACCAGCAGGATCATTTTGAATTGCCATATAGCCTGGAAGTATTCCACACATTTGTTTGTGTGTTTGTGCATACCAACACACATAACTAGAATGGGCTCCATTATATTCTGTGAGAAGTGCTTTTTTCTAATGCTTTATAGACTGGGTTAAAAATTCATGGATTAGAGTTTAGACTACCTTTACAACTGTGACTTTCCAGCTGTCTGTTTTTGGGAAGTTGGGGGTAAGGTGGGAAGGATGGTTCTGGTCCTTTGATTTCACTGGAATAGAGAGCTTCTCAGTGAGGAAACTCCTTCTACAAATTCGGATAAGCATCTGTTTTTCTACACATCCTAAAGAATTTCCTGGAGAACTGAGAAGATAAATGACTTTTACACAGCTGGCTATATATGTGTCAGAAGCAGGACTTGAACCCAAGTCCTCTTGCCTTCAAGACTAGCTCTTTATCTATGACCTTGTTGTTGTTATGCTATGACTTCATATTCAATAAAGAGTCATATGGTAATAAACTCCTAATTTCATAAGAGAGAAAAGTTTCTCATATATATGTATATATACTCATACGCATAGACACATACATGTATACACACATATACATGCATACATACATATATATCTATATCAATCAATCAGGCATTTGGAATAATGAAACTCATAACATACTTTGTATTTCTTGAGCAAGAACAATTAATGAATAGAATTTGCAAAATAAAAATTCCTATTCTTAAATGTCAGATGATTACATTATAAATTCTAATTTAGAATAAATTTAATACTGGTTTACCTAAAGTGAATCCTACATACAAACAAAAACAAGGGATCATATTTATTTTTCCAAATCTCCTAGACTCCAGCAAGTGTCCAATCATAGCTAATGTCACCAAATGTTTGCATAATTGTATGCTGATTACAAGATGATTTTAAGGTGTTGAGGCAAAAATAGCCTTCTCAGGTTTGGATTTTTTTTTATTTGGCCATGCATTTGCTATGAAAGTTAAAATAAATAAAAGTAAATCACAGATAGCAGGCTTGATTAGAGCCCTTTAGAGAAAGGATAATGGACACTCAAATTTACGGGTAGAAAATAAATAAAAATACTGCTGATACCGGAAGTTAAACTGTCACCCAAGAACAAGAAACATCCATCTTTATTTTTGGCACTTCAATTTAACAGATATTCATAAAAGTTTGGGTATCCAGATACCTCAGTGGATAGAGTACCAGGCCTGGAGTCAGGAAGATCTGAGTTCAGATCTGGCCTCAGACACTTACTAGTTTTGTGACTTTTGGAAAGTCACTGAACCCTTGCCTGTTAGAAGGAAATGGCAAACCACTCCAGTACCTCTGCCCAGACAACCTGAATGAGGTCACGAAGAATCTGAAGATAACTGAAACAATTTCAAAATAACAACACAATAGAGTGCTGAACTTATAGTCAGAAAGACTCATTTTCCTGAGTTTAAATCTGGCCTCTGACACTTATCAGCTGTGTGACCCTGAGCAAGTCACTTATCCCTGTTTGCCTCAGTTTTCTCATCCATAAAATGAACTAGAGAAGGAAATGGCAAATCACTCCAGTATCTTTGTCACAAAAACCCCTTATGGGGTCATAAAGAAATGGAAAACTGAAAAACGGAACTGAAAAACAACAACAAAAGTTAAAAATTAATTTGAGGTTTAAGAGCAGAGTAGGAATTTAACAAAAAAGGGAATGGAGTGACACTCCAAACCTAGGGCACAGTGTGAACAAAGGCACAGAGGTAGAAAAGCTGGATTTGGGATAAGTTTTGTTTTTCTTTGTTCTCAAAGTCTAGGGGAGTTGAGGGGTGTGTGTGTGTGTGTGTGTGTGTGTGTGCGTGTGTGTGAAATAGCAGATCTTGGCTGATTAAAACAAAATGTTAAAAACGATGGAACAATCTCCAAGCAATTTCAGTGTCAGCCAAACATGTCTTGAGCTTTTTTCAAATCAAACTCCATTTCATTAGTGACATTTTCCTCGATGCTGCCCTTTCTGGTAGTGCCCTCCACTAGAGTATTTCACATAGCACTTTGTGTTACACCTTGCTGATGTGCTTTTCATATAATACCATAGTTCTATAGTTACGTGTCTTATCCCTCAAGGCTGTAAGCTTCATGTGTAACTCTATCATAGCTACTCTATGTACTCTACCTCCCCCCCCCCTTACCTCTGCCAAGGAACTCAATACAATATTTTATACATAGTAAGCAATTAAAAAATGTTTATTGAATTATTTTTTCCCAGGGGATATGCTGTGCAGTTCACATGTGTCAATTAATGTGTGTGTGTGTTTTTAAGTGAAACATGTAGCACAGTTGATACCTATCTATAATTATGTGAATTCCATACCATGGAAATAGTTCATGTAAAATAGCAAGTCAGTTCTCAAAGCATATCTAAATAAGACAATACTTTCCGCTGTATTCTGTAGTTAAAGGATTCTAGGGCAGTCTATACATTTTAAAAAATCTTGACACTGAATAAACTGCAGACAGTCAGTCAGTCATTATCTTTCTCTGTGACCTCATGCTTGGAGTGATGCTCTTCAAGTTATTTGTAGGGAAAGAGAAGAGTTAGAAGTTAAGGCACTAGTGAACTGATGGCTAATAATAATGGGAAGAAAGCTGGTGTAGTGGAGGAAGTACTATCAATCAACAAATGTTTATTAAGCACCCACAACGTATTATGGAACTGGGGACAGAAGACAAATGCAAAACGGTTCTTTCCCTCAAAATTTTAATATTTTAATGGAAGAGACCACATGAAACAGATAGAAATATATTCAAAACACAAACAAAGCAGATACAAGATAACCTTGGAGATTACCTATAACTATTAATTGAGAGGACCAAGAAAAGCTTTCTTCCCTACAAAGTAGTACTTGAGGTGAGTCTTAGAAGAAACCAGGGATTCCAAGAAGTAGAGGTGAGAATGGAGTATATTACAGCATGAGAGTCAGCCAATGAAAATGCATGGACATGGGAGTCAGAATAAGTTTAGCACATGAGACCAGTAGGCCTCTAACAGCTTAGATGTTTGAAAGTTTGAGTGTGTGGAGGGAAATGAAGTGTAAGAAGTCTGAAAATGTAGGAAAGGGTCAGATTATGAAGAATTTTAAATGCCAAAAAGGATTTATATTTGATCTGTGAAGTTATAAAGGGCTAGTGGAGTTTGAGCATGGGTGTGTGTGTGTGTGTGTGTGTGTGTGTGTGTGTGTGTGTGTGTGTGAGAGAGAGAGAGAGAGAGAGTGAGACACATGATCAGACCTGCATTTTAGGAAAAATAACTTCGATGGTTATTAGAGGAGGGAGAAGGTTGAGGCAGAGACC
Source organism: Pseudochirops cupreus (assembly GCA_028627135.1). NCBI lineage: Eukaryota > Metazoa > Chordata > Mammalia > Diprotodontia > Pseudocheiridae > Pseudochirops > Pseudochirops cupreus. The sequence goes on along the minus strand of CM053580.1, from coordinate 318,732,820 downwards.
ACGCGTTAGGCTACTGTAATAGTGTAGGTACAAGGAGATAATGGTCACAAGGTGGTGGGGAGGTGACTGGAAAGATGGGGACAGAAGTGAGAGATGTGGAGACAGACATCACAAGATCTGGCAACTGACTGGCTATGTAGGCTGCGTGCAAGATAATAGATTTGGAATTGGAAGGGGTTTTAGTGGCCACCTAGTCTAGTCCCTTCATAGGGGAGGAACTGAAGTCCAGAGACGTTTCAATGACTTGTATAAATTCACTCAAGGATAGCTGGAGTATGATTCTGAGGTTGTGAACCTTAGTAAACAGAAATATGGTGAGTATTTCCTTTGACAGTTATCAGGGAAGTTTGGAGGAAAGGTGATTTGGGGGACAGGGGAAAAGCAATAATGAATTCTGTTTTGCACATGTTTAATTCAGGATGCTTATGGAACCTTCAGTTTGAAATGTTCAACAGTCATGATGTAGAGATACAGCTCAGGAGAGAAACAAATGTATATGGAGATTTGGTAGCTAGGTGGCACAGAGGATAAAATGCTAGAGTCAGGAAGACTTGTCTTTGTGATACTTGGATACTTACTAGCTGTGTGACCATGAGCAAGTCATGTAACCTTGTTTGCCTCAGTCTCCTCATCTGTAAAATGAGCTGGAGAAGGACATGGCAAACCACTCCAGTATTTCTCCAAGAAAATCCCAAATGGGGTCACATAAAATCAGACATGATTGCAAAGGACAGAACAACAAAAACCAAACTGAAACAAGCAAGCTGATGATGTCACCAAGAGATGGAGTATAGAGAGAAAAGAGCCCAAAAGAGATACTAACCAGTTAGTTGTCATAACATGGATGATGATAATCCAACAAATGAGGCTGAGAAGTGGGCAGAGAGGAAGGAAAACCAAGAGAGAAAAATATGAAAACTCAGAAAGGATGGCATATAGAGAAGAAAACAGTTAATAGTGCTAAATGCTACAATAAAGTTAAGTGGATAAGGATGGAGAAAATGCTATTACAGCTGGCCATTTAAAGACGACTGGTAACTTTGAAGAGAGTAGTTTTAGATGAGTGGGGAGGCTGGAAACCAGATTGCAGAGAGCTGAGATGGAATAAGCATTTATGCACCTACTATGTGATAGACACACTGGCTAAGAGCTTTACAAACATTATCTTGTTTGATCTTTATAAGAACCCTGTAAAGTCGGTGGTATTATTCTTCTCATTTTATAGTTGAGGAAACTGAGACACACAGAGCTTTACTTACCCAGAGTCACAAAGCTATTAAGTATCTGAGGCTGGATTGGAAGCCAGATCTTCTCGACTCTAGGCCCTGCACTCTGTCTGCTATGTCAACAGCTGCTTTTTAAGATGAAAGTGGGAGGAGAGGAGGTGGAAGCACTGAGTATAGGAGGCTTTCCTCAAAGGGTCTGGGGGAGAAAGTGAGGAGAGATAGCTTGAGAGCTTTTGAAAAACGAGAGAGACTTGGAAATGTTTACAGCAAGCAGAGAAGGAAGTACATGGGAAGAGGGATACTGATAAGGTATGATTTCATTGGCATAGGGAACATGCAGGTAGGGAGATTCCTTCTACCAATGCAGCCGGCACTTTCTCTGCAACTTCTTGTCTTAGATAGTTGTAGAGATCTTGCCTAGGACCATAGTAAGGTGGGGCCTGAATCTCACCATCACATTTTCAAAGCCAGCTCTCTACACAGCATGTCACTGTGCCCTGACTGAAGACTGAGAAGAGGTGATACTAGTGGAGGCAATATGGTGGCAAAGACAGGGGGATGGGATTAAGGATATGCACACATACACACACACACACACACACACACACACGGAGGAAAGGGTCCTTTTTTCATCAGAAACTGGAATAAAGAGGGAAGAAGAGGTCATGAGAAGAGGAGGACAGAAGATGCTGTCATGGGGTCTGCTCTCAATATGCTTGAAGTATGAGGGGAGATCTTCAAGTGAGAGGGAGGCCTGGGAAGACGTATAGAAATACAGTAGTGGTGAGTGGGAGTAATAAAAGGATTGCTTTGCTGCAGGAAACAGTCTTGGGTCTGTAAATTTATAATATATTATAATTTATAATAAATGTAAATTTATAATAGCATGTGAACAGGGGAGAAGGAAGTGGATGGTGAGGGTAATTTATGGTTGGGGTTTGGTAAGGTATGATCAGACAAGGAGAAGAGTAGAGAACTGTGTAGACATGAATCGATTCATGAGGGGTACAATGACTAGCCACTGATGTTCTTCAGTCTCAGCTGCTTCCTTTGCAAAATGGGAATAACAGCACCTACTTAGAAAAATTATGATGAGCATCAAATAAGGTACTACATATAAAGCACTTTGTAGACCTGAATGTACCATATAAAGGCCAGCTGTTACTATTACAATTCTTTTTGTTCCTAGTTTTCTTAATCAATACCACCTTAATTTCAATAACATTTTAAATGAACACAGATTGCTTATGCCAACAGATAAAATATACTCAAACAGTAAGCAATTACCATGAAAACTACTTAAAAATTAATGCATGTTGATCCTAACCTCATATATATTTGAAATGTGAGGAATGACACATTTTTTCTTTTCAACAGTGTTAAGTGGAGCATTTTTAAACAGTTGGGGAAGTTATGAGCATATGCTATTTAAATGCTAAGGGTACGCTTGATGTTGTATAACCCTCAAAGTCAGCAATGAGACCTACCCTTATGGAAAGCAGGCAGGCAAAGGGAGATGATAAGAAAATATTTTTAACAAATGATTAAATTACTATTAAATTACAAGGTCAGGAATGTTCTATGTTGTTGGATTGCTTTTTACTCATTTTCAGATGCCCTGATGTGATTCAGAATAGCTCTCAGAAATGAAAAGCTTTTTTTTCTCTCCGCTGTCAGGACTGAAATCAGGCAAAGGCTCATTTGGTTGGTGTCACACAGAGTTTTTTAGAGCTCACTGTCTTTCTGGAGAGCCTCTGATTTATCACCTTAGGCTGGCACAGCTTGGAGTGGATTGAGTAAAATAAAAATAAAAAAATAATCAAACACATTAATGCTTTGCTTTTTTTTTCAGTCTAACAATGAACTAGTTGAGCACACTCTAATCTGAGGAAAACAGGATATGATGATACTAGGGAACATTTTGAACAATCTTCCCCAAGGCTATGATCATGAATCTCTTCAGCCTCAAGAATTATTTTAACAAGTCCTCAGTCACCTCAATGAATTTACTACCTTAGGGAGGAATGGGATATTCAGAGCTCTTTGACCGAAAAGGTGGCAAACATCTGACCTGAGAAATTAGATAATGAATTTGGCCTCACAAATGTCATTGAGGAGAAAGTATTCTGTCTACTTAAAAACAGAAGACAGACATTTAGGAAGAAAAACAGAAACCCTTAAACCAGAAGCTTCTTGTTTACCATGTTTCTTTCTGCTAATATTTCACCTCTCCATGTTTATAAAAATTCACTCACTTATTCACTCCCTCAACAGCACTTATTTATTTTTGCTTTTTGGAGGGGTGAAGGCAGGGCAATTGGGGTTAAGTGACTTGCCCAAGGTCACATGGCTAGTAACCGTTAAGTATCTGAGGCCGCACTTGAATTCAGGTCCTCCTGACTCCAGGGCCCATCCATGCTTTATTCACTGTGCCACGTAGCCACCCCTCAACAGGTATTTATTTATTGATGGCATATACTATCAGCACACAGCTGTGGTTGGTGATTATGACAATTTCTTCAAGTTTTAAAATGGGAGGATTGGATTAGATGATCTCTAAGGTCTTTATGAGACCTAAGATTTTTAGTATAAATACAAGAAAAACTGGCAAATCTCCAAGAGTTATAATCTAGTTGGGAAGATAAAACACATGAAAGAATTAGGCAACAATATGTGACTAACAACAAGATGAATGATACAGAAGAACCAAAATGAATTATAAAGACATTGAGTTCTACAGTTTAGAGAAGGGAGAGATAAATGTGGGCTGGACTAAGTATGGGAATTAAAGTTGACTGTGCAATATTGGTATTATTTGGCTAGGTAGGGAATGGGGGCAAAAGGAAGGCATTTAAGATTGGGAGAATGAAACAAGCATGTCATAGAGACAGATATAAATGAGGGTATGTGCAGAGACAGAAAGCAGACACATGAGGCTAGATCATAGTGAAAGTGCCTCATTGTATGATGGTTACAGTGTAAACTCTATGACAATTGGTATGAGTGTGTGTGAGTGTGAATGTGAGTGTGTGTGTGTGTGTGTGTGTGTGTGTGTGAAATGTCATTAGCCCCTTAAAGAGAATTAATGTACCTACCCAAGTGCCAGCTATTTGCCAAACTGCAGAAATGCCCATTTGAGGAAGAAAAGATGGAGTCCTTAAGGGAAATAATAAGTTGATAGGCAATCTGTATGGATCCATACAAAGTAGAAAATGTACTATGAAGGACTCCTGCTTCCATAAAAGACCTGTAGCTGGTTCCTGGTTTCATGGAGGAAGAATTACTGCCTTAGAATCAGGTTTTCTGCCCTGACAGTGCATTTCATCTGCTAAAGTACCTCAGGGCTTTCCAACAGAAGCCAGAGAAAGAAAGTACATTTGGTGACTTAGAGAACCAATTCACCTCAACCTCTATTTTTGACATATCCTAGACATGCAGAAACAGTTCACTATGTAGACTGACTAATCCATGTGGCTGTGGAGTTAATAATCTCACAGGCCCTCCTGCCTCTTCTATGAACTAATTTCTGTGTACATGTCTCCTGCTACTTGACTTTGTCAGCTTCTGGTGCCGAAAAAGATTCAGTTTGGTAGAAGATGCTACTCTTTAGTCAGTTACATCTGGGACATGGAGGAGTAACCCATCATTATATATACTGACTCCAAGGCTCTAAACTACTTTCATGCTTCTTGACAGCTCAATTAACCTAGATCTGTTGGGCACTATTTTTCAGCAGTTCCAACTTCACTTGTACCTATTCCTGGATACTGAGGCTGGTAAGCAGATGAACTTTCAGGAACATCTAAATATAGACACCTAATAGATCAAAGCACCTCAACAGGCTTTCCTGAAGACTATAAACTTTAACATGACTAAATCTTGGCCAGAGGTATTAGAATTAATCCAATATCAGCAAATGAGGAATTATACCAAGGTTCAATGGGCACAGAGCCCATATGTAGAGGAAGGAAGGATAGACAATGCTCTGTCTTGGTCATAATATCCTGGTGATGGGCTATGGTAGCCTAATCAACTCCTATAATTTTTGGTGGCCGTGACACAACTGTCACAAAACATTAGTTAGTATATCCAGTCATATAAGGTTTGTCCTTATGTCAAGGACCCTGTGATGAAGCCAAGAGGTTGCTGCAAACTCCTAAACATTTCCTTCTACCCCTCGATGGTGCTAATGTTAGATTTGACTGTGGAATTATCCCAATTCAAGGGTTATTGGTTGTGGTGGAAACTGCCCAAGATGGTTCATTTCTTCCTGTGTGGGATCTCACACTGTGAAGGTGATAGTAGCCTGGCTTCTCTGAAAAAAATTTCCTGGTTCTTTTACTTTTTCACCTTTGATGGGAGGTCTTGGATTAGGTCATACTCACTTGGCATTATTTGTGATTTACAAGTAAAGATTCACTTTTATGTGGCATACCACTTATGGCTGGTTGTTGTCCTTCGTTCTTGAAGAGGACAAAATGACATCACTATGTTAGACTTTGTGTCTGACTGTGGCTGACCAGATCAATATGAGTTTGGAATACTCTATGACAGGTCAGGCACAAATAGTCTGTGTGAATATTTGGAGTGGATTCTCTAAATTTGTGCATCCTGAGCTTCTTTTGAGCTGTTTCAATTCTGCTTTGCTCATAGAACACAGCACCTTTTCTGATGAGGGCACACCATGCTGAGCTGTCCTGTGCCAGTGCCTCTCATGTCATGCTGTCAATTCCAAAGTTCTTAAGAGGGACATTCATTCATTCATGACCTCTCATCTGGACTTATGTCACAATCTCCTAATTGATCTTCTTGCTTCCAGGCTCTCATTTCTCCTATTCATTGTCCATTCAGAAACTCAAATGGATCTGTGGAGATTTTAATATTCTCTCCAATGATGCATGTAGCAATTCATATATTACTATCTTGAAAGACTCTTCTACATGTCCTTGCAGAAGTTTGCCACAGGGGGTACACTCAACATGCTGGGAGCCTTAACTTTCTCTTGACATCCTGAAGATACCATTAGAGCACAGATAAGTACATTAATTGTCCCTCATTTTTAACATGTGACTAACTACTCTTCCTTCTTTGTCATACATTTCTCTGATGTTATCCTTTGCTCTGGTTCTTCTGTATGGTTTTTTATTATACACCACAATCTATTAATAGTTCCTTATACATCGCAACCTGTTAAACATCATGTACTTCTCTAGTTTCCTCTGAATTATGGTAATATTTAATTCTTTGGAGACTAATATTCTGTGGCTTGCAGCCAGACACCATATATTCTCCACAGAGCTGCCACAAATCTTCCTAAAGCAAAGTTTTAACCATGTCACTCCTCTGTGCAAGAATCAACGGCTCCCTATTGCCTTTAGAGTAAAATACAAACTCCTGAGTTTGGTATTTAGAGTGGTTCAAAGTCATGATCCAGGTTATGTCTCCAGACTTATTTCACATTTGTCTTCTTTACCCACTCAGTGTTTCAGCCAAAGTGACTACTTGTTTCTCCCTAAATTTAGCATTCCATTTCCTGTTTGAATTCCTTTGATCAAACTGTCAGCCATGCTTGGAATGCAGGTGTTTCTCACCTCTGCCCATCAGAATGTTTGGCATCCTTCAAGGCTCAGCTAAAATACCATTATTGTAGAAAACTTTACTTGATTGATTTGTAAATGTTCTCTCCCTTCCCCTATGGTGGCAGCTGGGTGACAATGAATAGAGTGCAGGGCCTGGAGTCAGGAAGACCTGAATTCTAATCTGGCCTTCAAACACTGGCTAGCTGTGTGATTCTGGGCCAAGTCCTTTAACTTCTCTTTGCCTCAGTTTCCTCAATTGTAGAACTGGGATAATGATAGCACCTACCTCCCATTAAATGATATGCAGAGTGCCTGGAACAGAGTAGGCACTTAATACATTTTTCCTCCCTCCCTCTGCCCCTCCCTTCCTTCCCAGAATGGCTTTTATTTCCTCATCTGTTTACATGTGGTACCTCTTCTATTCCAAAACAGAATATAAGCTAGGAGACAGAAACTGTTTTTATGGTTTTGCCTTTGCAGGTATGGAATCATATATGTACACTTGTAATGATACTGGGATTTGAAGATCTTCCATGCCCCTTGAACTTGCTGACATAGCAGGAAGGGGTAGAGCAAGAGAACCCCGGAACCAAGCTAGTCTCTGTGCGGTGCTGACTGGAAGCAGCGGCAGAGGCAGTGGCTGAGGTTGCAGTGAGAACTCCTTGTTTGTTGAGCTGGCCAGAATCTCTGCCAAGCACTCCTGCTGAGGACTGCCTGGGACGAGAACTGCGGGGGGCTGGAGCTGCTGGGAGCAAGCTGCCTGGATGCTAAGTAGTTGTCTTGAGTGAGGAGAGAAGGGTCTTTGCCTGAGGTAGCCTGTCCTGTCTTGAAGGCTTGAGAATGTGGGTGTTTACTACTTTAACCACATGTGCCAACTTCATAACTACTGTGCTGGCTTTGACTTTCTGGTTTTGGGACTCAGTTTTCTGGTATTTAAATGAATGCTCTGGCTATATTTCTTACGTAGAGAGCCTGTTACATTTTATGATTAATAACCATATCAGCATATTTATAGTTACTGTAGGCATTATAAATACTGCACTGCTGATATAACACTTGGAAAGGACCTTAGAGATTACCACATCCAAACCTTTCATTTGCCAGAAGAGGAAACTGAAGCTCAGTGTGTGCAGGTACTTTGCCTGAGGCCTTCCTTATAGCAGGCACACACACACATATGTGTATGTATGTATATATATTACCAGCTGGGATTTCAATCCAGGACCTCTAAACTTGATAAATGCCAGCTGAATTGAAAGAATTCAAGAAAACTTTCTGACAATTCTATAAGAGTGTCTGTCCTATGATTCCCTTTTCCAAATGACAATGAATCCTCATCTCACAGAACACTATATATAGCAGCCAAGCAGATCCCTGAGTGGTCATTCTCCTTAGTGGTAGGTAGCATATTTATCTTGCAAAAAAGAATGCCCTGGCATGCACGAATGTTTCGTTTAGTTACGCAGCTTTACTCTGGGAGTTTAAGCATTCCACCAGTACAAATATTGGTGAGAAATATAATTCTATTTTATATGGAAAAATTATTTCAAAAATCAATTTAAAGGAAGGAATGGACAATTCATTCCAATTCACCTTAAGATGCAACACTTAAAAGATGCTACAGTAGTCTTTCTCCGTGTCAAACAAGCCTTAGGAAACTCTTAATTTAACATTACATTCAAAAGATGCAAATATACATGTAACCATGTGATAGTAGTTCTCTATCACAGAAGTCACAAAACATATGTTAATAGGAACCTGAAGGGCAGCTAGGTGGTGCAGTGAAAAGAGCACCTGAGTTCAAATTCCACCTCAGAAGCTTTACACTTAGTAGGTGTGTGACCTTGAGGAAATCACTTACCCCCAATTGCCTCATTTTCCCTCCCCAAAAAAATAAAAAAGGAACTTGAGAAAGAAGCTCCATTGATGTAATCATGACCCAAGTAAACAAAGATAGCCTTTACTGGACTGTTAAAATGGGTCAAGACTAACTCAAGCCAGTCCAATGATTAAGGTTTGCAGTTGGAATGCAATGAAATACTATTAAATGCAATAAAAATGCCTTGACTGACAAAGGATAAAAAAGTATACAATTCCCAAGTTTAAAAAGGTATCAGGGCAGATAAGCTACTCCTCTAGAATTACATATTCATTCTACTAAAACTTCTGACCTCAACTCCCTAAAGGCAGGGCCTTTTATAGCCCAGACAGAAAGGAAGTCAAACCAATGACAATTCCAAGAATTACATTCTCAGTAAGGGAACTACTCCCTCCCTGTAAGGGGAAACCAGTCCAACTTACGTAAAAAAGGATCTGATCCTACCACAGTTGTAGATGAAAAGGTTGACCTATTTCCAACTCTATTATAAACCTGTGAAAAATCTACACTCTAAACTAGAAAAATCACTCACATATTTTGCTGCTTTAATTTTCTACCATAAAACAGAAATATTTTCATTGGCGTCACTGAGATTGTAAATAAGATCTTCAGAGGTGAATATAAATTAGTTATCTTTGTCTGAATGTGCTTCTGTGTATGTGCCCTCCAGTTATCTTTCAGGATCATATAGCCCTTTTCCAGTTATTTTTCTTATTTCATATTCTCTATTCCAAGCATATACCTTGGAAGTTGGATTATGAAGATATCTTCTGTGTGTCTGCCTGACACTGGAGATCCCAATAAATACAAAATCATATTGCATTAAGTGTCCACAAAGAGGGAGGTGGCAGTTCTATCTTTTTGCCCTGGTCGGATGATTTTTGGAATATTATGTCTGGTTCTAAGTGTTATTTCTCAGAAGAGAGATTGGTAAGCTGAAGAGCATCCAAATTAGTGACAAGATGCTGAGGGAGGTTCAAACCTGGTTTAAGTGCTAGGGATATCTGGATCTAGCCTGCACAAGAAATGTTTTGGGAAGGATACAGAATCATAAGCTTGAGAGCAGGAGAGGGACCTTAGAGTGCATCCGGTCCAATGACTTCATTTTATAGATAAGGAAATTGAGGTCCAAAAAGGATATGGGTAAATACAAGGTTACACAAAGAGTGAAGAGGAGAGCTGGAATTAAAACCTCATTCTTCCCACTCCAAATGCAATGTATTTCCCACTACATCAGGCGGACAAGTCTTAATTTTTTTTTTTGGTCTTTTTAAAACTTTTTTTTTAAACAAATTAAAACTTTTCCCTAGTATACCTCCCCTTGCGGGTGACATAAATACAAACAAGCAAGGCAGTTCTTGCTCTCAAGCAGCTTACATTCAAATGGAGGAGGATAACAAATATAGGGATACTGGGAAGCTGGGGAGGAGGATGTAAAGGAGGAGAGCAGAGGCATAGCACTGAGCTGGACGCTGGAAGACTTCCAGACTGATGGCAGATGATCACTTAGGCTCATATGATTTAGAGTCAGAAGAGATCTCTAACATCAAATCCCTTAATTTTACAGATAAGGAAATCGAGGGCAAGAGACATTATATTACTTGTTAACTGTCACATAGCAGTGTAGGAAGAACACTGGATTCAGGATCAGAAGACGGGTTCAATACCTTTATAGCCCTGGACAGGTCACAACCTTTCTGAGCCTCAGGTTCTTCATCTATAAAATAAGCTGACTGTACTAAGTGACCCTCTTCCAGTTTCTAAACCTCTGATCCTAGGAAACAGCAAGGCTGAGATTGAAACCTTGGTCCCCTTACTAAGCTCTTTCTAATATGCTCATGGACCATACCATAGGCTTGATTTGCATCATGATTTTGGTGGGATTTGTATTAGATGAATGCTCTTCCATTTCTTTAGCTTATAATCTCAAGGGTGGTTGGAATTTAACATTTTTTTAATGTAACAATTTTTGGTTATTGTATGAGATTTCAATTTTAAAACATTAGGACTTGCCTTTTTTTTTTTTAAAGCTTTTAGAGTACATTTTATTTACTCTTCACCCAGGCTGGAAATGCAGCAGCCATTCATGGGCATAATTCCATTTCTTACTGTACAGAAACTTCTGATCTAGGCTGGTTCACTTTTTCCCAAAGTAGCCTTGTGGCCTCTGCTTCCAGGGACTCACCATATTGGTATGCACTTATTGTGGATGCCTGATTGACTTTAGCCTCACTGTAGCTCAGAACTACTGAGCTCATGCAGTGAGCCTCTTGGGTAAGAGGGATTATAGATACAGACCGTCACATCTGGCTTGTTATGGTAAAGCTGTCTAGGATGCAATGTCAAGGAAATTTTACTTAAGCTGGGAATAGAAGAGAAGTGAAGGTTTCATACCAAAAGATTTCTCTAACTACAACTTTAGGATGTTAAATATCCTTTTAATAGCTACTCTGTTCCATGTGTAGACTTAAAAAAAGGAAAAAAATGTTTGGAATTTTAAGTACTTGTAAATGAACGAAAAAGATGTTTGAACTGCTACATTCTGCAGACTTAACCTTTACTGTTCTACATTATTTTTTTTCTCCAAATATATAACTGAGAATGTGAGACCTATCAGTGAGGAAGGGATTGGTATAAAATACCTGGATACTTCCTGAGGTTCAGCTGATACTATAGCTCACGAAACAGTGAAGCAGTTGTTGGGGATACTGTAGAGTTAACTCCTGTTCAGGATTCATCACCTCAAAAATATCTGGCCAGTGTTTCTGGGTGAATCTTGTGAATGCCAAAAGTGAGAGGAGGAAGAGCAGAGAAATCCTTCATTTGTTGCTGTTGGTCATACTCTCTACCAGCAGACCTCTTAGGCTGGCTTTAGGAAAATGATTTAGGGCACAGGTAGCACCAAACTAGACACTAGCTATGGAGTTTCTGATGGAGTTGGGGAAAATCCTATTATTTGGAATTCTTAGACATGTTACCTTGCCACTAGTAATGCAGGGCACCTGAGGTGGTTTCCATTATTCCTCTAAGTCAAATTAGAGGACAATTCCTTATAAGACACCATCCCTCTACGACAGATGTTATTAGCCTTTTATGTGCCATAGGCCCCCTTCTGACAAATGGGTGAGGCCTGTGGGCCTCATCTCAGAACGATACTGTTAAAGGCAAACACAAATCAATAGGATTACAAAGGAAACCGATCACACTAAAATATAGTTGTTAAAACATTCAAAGGCAAAAGTTCTACGCCGTGGCCTTTTTTGGGGGGGAAGTGGGGAGGTCTGTGGACTCAAGGTTAAGGATCCCTGCTCAAAAACATTATTACTGGCACAACCTGTATCAGTAAAGATCTGCGATACGGAGAACACCTTTACTACACTTGCATTGTAGTTGAGTAGGTCAGCTGTCTTTGTTCCTCTCTTTTTCATTTGGAGTAGAGACTTCATGATTTAAGGTAGGTAAGAATAGGTTTATGTTTTATTTCAATTCCCATGCAGCTTCACTTCAAGAAAAGAACTGTCATGAATTTATGATAACTACTGGACATTATTCCTGTTCATCTAGTCCAATTAATATGTAAACTATCCAACTGGCATAATATTGCTACAGGATAACACTTTTTCATGTACATTTAACAAGCAAGTGTATTTTTACTCTTTTACACCAAATTCATTTATAGTTACATGTGCAGTGAACATGGGCACACTATGTTTGGGGACTGACAATTACCAATCTAATTTTTTTTTCTATTACAAGACAAAATCTAACAGAATTTAGATTATTCTCAATTTTCTGTCTTTGCTTCCTATCTTTGCTTTCACATATACCTGGTTAATAATTTTAGAGGACAGTAGAGAGGACATTTTATAGTATGATAATATTACATGAAAAAAGCCAGTCATTATTAATAACCAAGATAACACTTTGATAGAACCACATTTAGTTTAAAAAAGTACCAAATCCAGGACAAAGATTCACTTTTCATTTGTGTTCTGAAAAGCTAGCCACTGATAAGTGTGCAGCCACATTTGGACTTTATCTTAACTTCTTCTCAAGCAAATTGTCTGTGTCTGTATATCATATCTATCTATCTATATATGCAACATATATATCTCTAGAAAGTATGTATGAGAAAAAAATTATGAAAATTTATGAAATTTATGAAAACAAATCACCATCGATGGGTTAATGTAATTTGGGCATAAGGTAACAATTTCTGGAGAATGATATGTCTACAACCAGAAAATGTATTTTGCCATTCTTAAACCTCATGTTCAGTAGCCCTTTTCCATAGCTGTCCTCTGCTTCTGGCTCCTGATCTTCTGAGTAAAGGTTGGGGGTGGGGGACAGTTGGCAGCAAAAAAGATGAGTTGTCAATATTTTTGTTTGGAGGGAGAAACAGTTTCTGAATTTTGAACTTCTATCATTCAAGCACAACTCAAATTAAATTTATCATTATCCTTAACTGAGGAGTGATAGAGAGTACTGACATTAAGGATACTAGATAATTCTTTAAAGCACACAGTTACAGAGATTGGTATTTCCTTCAAAGCACTTTCACATAGCTGATTTGTACATCTGATGGTACAACAACCCTATTACTCCCATTTTATGGATAAGGAAACTGATGCTGAGAAGTATTCAGGATCACAGAGCTTATAAATGCCTGAGATAAGATTTGAATTGAGGTCTACCTGATTCCAAGTCCATTCACTATGCCAGCTCCATTTAACAATATTCACAATCTGTTGGCATGATTATGGATGAAAAGGCCAATGTGGATTCAGCAGTACTTTCTACACGGAATACACATGAAGTTTATTCTTTGATAGATAAAGCATTTATTAATAATTTACTATGTGCAAAGCTTGCTCCTGTAATGTCTGCTCTCTAAAATAGCTATTACAATTTAGAATAATAACATTTGATAGTTGTAATAGACTTTAGACACTATTTGAAAAATTGCCTCGTGAGACAGTACTAGCCCAAAGCCTTTGTTAAAAAAAAGAGCAATTCCATTTCTTAGACATACACACTAGACTACTATTCTGGGACAATTATTTCCCTGCTATCTATAGTTAGACTTCTTTATCTGAGGCCATATTTGGGTGCATCCTCATGTAGAGTTCAGTAACTTCAGAGGTGTCAAATCTATATATTCAATCCTTTATGAGACAGTGGGGTTTTGGTAGCACACACAATCACCCCACAACCTCTGAAGCAAGGAGAGACTACCAGATAGTTTGCAGAAGCACAGGGCAGGATGCCCCAGGGAAATGCTTACCCAAGACACAAGTTCTTAGCAACAGAGTGGATGATTGAAAGGAAGAATATGTAAATTGGGAAGGCTCTCTTTTCCCCAAGCCCAGGTATAACCCTAGCTATTCTGCCCAGACCTGAACTTTAATTAGGCGGTTCAATCAATCTCAACTGCCTGTCTCCCACTGTTGCAGCTCTATTTCTCTGGCTGTTCAATTTTTTCCCCCCCTTTAGCTTCCAAATTTTCTCTTAAAACTCAAATATCTCTTGGACAGGTCAAACATTAAGTGCTTTTACCTAATGAAGTCACTTGTCAATTACCACCACACTAAGGATGAATTGACAACTAGTTAAAAAAAAAAGAATAGGATCCAAGTTTGGCACTTAGGAGTCAGAGAGGTCATAGAATAGAGGAAAAGGACAGAGGAAAAGTTTTGTTGGAGGACTTGGAAAGGTTCCAAAACCAAACTTTGCCTACATCATAGTTTTAGCTGGTTGGTCCATGTTGTGCCCCAAACCCAGCCATGTTAGGTATTTGTGCCATAAATTGCTGCTTCTTACATTAACATGTTTCTTCTGTCCTTGCTCAATTTACTAAGGTTATTTTGATGTCTTACCATATTAAATGGCTTCCCAAAGTATTAAATCTATGCCTTGATTTGGCTATCTAAGGCACTGGGAATTCAAAGATAAAGTAAAATATAATTTCTGCCCTCAAGGAAGAATGTAATAGAGTTTAAGACATGAAGAGGTTACTAAGATGCAAGGTAGAATGCTACCATTTGATTAAAATATATACTAGGTGTCTGCTCTGTGAAAGTGATATGACAAATTTTCAGGAGGGAAAGAACCCTGTCACTTGAAAGGATTAAAATGGGGTGGAGCCAAGAGATGGTGGAGTGGGAAAAAGAAGTACAATCAGGTTCTATCTTCTCCCTGCCTTCGCACACAGATATCCAAAAAATGCACCAAACTGAGTCCTGATCAGGAAATGCAAGAAAAAAAAAGTGTTTTTTCCAGCTCACATCACCAAAGGGAGATAGACAAAAAAGTCTGTGAACATTAAGATGATTCCTAGCTAGGAATGGCCCTGAGGAGCATTCCAGGGCAAAGAGAGGCTGTGTGCAGGGCAGAAAGAGGGCCCAAGTCCAGCAACAAGCCCTGCCTGAACAAGGTTGCAGGAATAGGTGTCAAAGGGAAGCTCTTCTGCTCACCATCTAGTTCCAAAACACATTCAGGGTGAACTGAGGAGAAGACCTGAGCCTAGGGGTGAGGAATGATCATAAGCTCTAGGCCGTATACTGAGCAAGGAACGAATTGAGAAGCAACAAATTAAAACAACTCTGAAGTACTACCTCACACTTATCAGATTGTCAAAGGTGACCAAAAAAAATGACACATGCTTGGGAGCTTGTGGGAAAAAAAGGTACACTAATGCACTGCTAGTGGAACTGTGAACTGACCTAGCCATTATGGAAAGCAATTTGGAACCATTCCCCCCAAATCTATTAAACTACGCATACCCTTTACCTCAGCAATATTAACATTAAGTGGTAGATTTATGTTGTCAACTCTTTGAGGGCATGCACTGACTTTTAGTCTTCTTTTTTCATTCCTAGTGCTTAGAACAGTGCCTCGCACAGTGGTTCTCAACCTTCCTAATGCCACAACCCTTTAATATAGTTCTTCATGTTGTGGTGACCCCCAACCATAAAATTATTTTTGTTGCTACTTCATAACTGTAATTTTGCTGCTGTTATGAATCATAATGTAAATATCTGATAGGCAGGATGTATTTTCATTGTTACAAATTGAACATAACCCGCAGGTTAAGAACTGCTGGCCTAGCGCATAGTGAGAACTTAATAAATGTTTACTGATTGATTGACTGACTAAATCTATACCCCAAAGAGATCAAACAAAAAGGTTCACATAACCAAATTATTTATAGCATCTTTTCTCATGGTGGAGAAGTACTGGAAACTGAAGGAGTGTTCATCAATTGGGAAATGGCTGAACAAATTATAGTATATGAGTCTGAAGAAGGGGATGGACTCAGAGAAACTTGGGAAAACTTATATGAATTGATGCAAAGTACAGTGAGCAGAACTAGGAGAACAATTTATACAATACTAACAATATTACAAAGCCAAATAACTTTAAAAGTTTAGCAATTCTGATCAACAGAATGAGCAACTACAATTTTAAAGAATTAGCGAAGAGTGAAGCTTGGAGGAGAAAGTGGAAAGGAGAGAATCAGGGTCTAAAAATAACTAAAAAACAAAAAGAAAGAAATGGAAAGGAAATCAAAGCAGTATAAAACTTTTCCAAAGTAACAAATACATTGAAAATTAGAATGGACCAAATAGAAGATAATTAAAATAAAGTCAAAAGACTGAAAAAGTATAAGAAAATATAAGGTATTTCACAGCAAAATCAACTGACTTAAAAAACAGATCATAGAGACTTATGAATCACAAAAAAGCTTGAATATCACCTCTCAAGAAATCATAAAAGAAAACTACCTATATCTCTCAGGACAGGGGAAATACAAAGAACCCACCTGTTACCTCCTAAAAGGAATCTCAAAACGAAAAAAATATCATAGCCCAAAGTCAGAGCATCTAGTTAAGGAACAAATACTGCAATCTTCTAGAAAGAAAGAATTCAAGTACCAAGATGCTACAATCAGGATCACACATGACATAAAGAAATGGGAAGCTTGGAATATGATATTCCAGAAGGTAATGGATATAGGTTGAAAGCAAGAATAATTAATTTATCTAGCAAAACTGATTTTAATCCAACAAGAAAAAACAAGGACTTTAATGCAAAGACCAGAGTTGCATAGAAATTTTGAATTATAAACATAGGAGTCAACAGTAACACAAAAAGATAAACATGAGAGAACAATCAATGAGGTGCTAAAAGAGAATAAAATATTTACATTCTAACATTGGAAGAAGATACATATCCCTTCAGAACCATATCATCATTAGGGGTCATAGAGGGAGCCTAATTTAGACAGAGGGCCCGGAAGTGGTTCTACTATGTTTTGGTGATATTAAAAGAAGAATGAAAAGAAATGATGGGGGAAAAGATTATATTGGGATTGGGGGGAAGGAGAAGAAGGATGCAGAAAATTATTTCAAATAATTTGGGAACACAAGTAGTTTATACAAGGAGCTTATACAAATAAGGAAGAAGGGATGGGAGAAGCAATTGACACTTGAACTTAACTCTCATGTGACGGGGTTGAAGAAGAGAAGAATACATATAGCAGTGGGTATGGAAATACATTTCATTCAACAGGGAAACAGGAAAGAAAGGGGGAAAATTATAAGGTAGAATAAGATGTATGGTAGATTAAGGAAGGAATTATTCCTAAGCAAAATAAACTAAGGATGCACACAAATATTTATAATAGCTCTTTTTGCAGTGGCAAAGAATTGGAAACAGGGTACTGATTTGGGGAATGGTAGAATGATTTGGTGGTATATGAATGTTATGGAATTATGATGTAAGAAATGATCAAAAGGATGACTTCAGAGAAAACCTGGGAAGGCTTATATGAACTGATGCAGAGTAAAGTAAGTAGAATCAGAAGAACAGTTTACATAGTGACAACAATATTATAAAGTTAAGCAGTTTTGAAAGACTTAGGAAATCTGATTAACAAACATAAAAACAACTACATACAATTCCAGAAGACTGAAGATGAAACATGCTACCCAACTCTTGATAAAGAGGTGCCAGACTCAGAGTGCAGACTGAAATATATATTTTTTTGATATGGTCGATTTGGAGAATTTGTTATGCTTGACTATATGTGTATGTAACAGGGGTTTTATTCTTTCTGGCCAGGGAAGATGAGCAGGGAATGTGATAGGGCGAGAATGCAAGTTTTTGTTGATTGAAAAAAAAATAAAGTTTAATAAAAAATGAATGAACAATTATAGGGAGGTTTCATGGTAGTAAAATCTTAAGCCTTCATTTCAGGTCAATGAACCATTATTAAACACCTACTGTGTACACAGTACACTGTACTAGACACTAGGGAGATAATAATTCAATAAAAACACAGTATTTGCCTCATGAAGCTTAGACACTAGTAGAAGTATATTTCCTATCTAGCTTTGTGGTGCCGTGGATGGTACTGGACTACGAGTTAGGATATTGAAACCCTGCCTACGATGCTCACTATCTGTGAGACCTTGGGCAAGTCATTTAACTTCTCTCTGCCCGTTTCCTCATTTGTAAAATGGAGTAATAATAGGACCTGCCTCACCAGGCTGGTATGAGGATTAATAAGCAATAATAATTCTTTATTTAAATTAAATTAAGAATTAAAGCAATAATTAACATATTTAAAGCACTTTATAAATCATAACATGCTATATAAATGCTAGCTATTTTTATTATTATTACTATTACTAATAATACAAAATAATGCAAAAGAAATGCAAAATTTTATTATGGGAGGTCCAGAGGAGAAGGTAATTATCAAGTCTAGGCAGAAGCTTAACAGAGAGGTATTTTAATAGTTGAAAACATGGCAGTAGAGACTGCTCCAGGCTTGTAGTATAGCTTAAACAAAGGCTGGATACAGGAGATGCCAGGGCAAGAACAGGAGACAGTGATTACTCAGTTTAACTAAAATTAAAGGATATAATGGGGAGTCACATGAGAAAAAAGGTAATGTAGTAGAAAAGGAACTAATTCCAAGTCAGAGGACCAAGGGTTCACTTTCAGCTCTGTTATGTCTATATAACTTTGGGCAAGTCACTCACAGTCCATGGCCTTAACCTCACTTACAAAATGAGGGGATTAGATGAGATAATCTCTAATAAGATCCCTTCCAGCTCTAAATCTTGGATCCTATGAGAGTGGTAAAGGAAAGGAAAAGGGGCTAGGGTGTGGGTGGAAGCATGATTTCTAAAGCAGTGTTGAATCCTTTTCTTATGCTTTTACCATCCAGAAAAACAAACTTACTAGAAAAAAATTGTGAAAACAAGTAGTTTGAAATGCATGCCTATACAAACACATTTAGATATTTACTTAGATTGTTTTAAAAAAAAGTAATTAGAATTCAGCCTGAACTAGTCTTGAATTCATTCTACCATAAAGAACTGGTTCCAAGAACTGTGACTATCTCTCATATCCAGTAGAGTCTTTGTTGATACGGACAAGTAAGTAGGTGAGTTTAAAAGAAATTCCTCTCATATAAATATTTATTATTGGTGCCTGGACACCAATGGTAAATAACTACATCACAGATACCATTGCAGGGGTCAAATGCATTTCAGTATGAATAGGTAAAAATAATCTTAAGTGATTTTATTTAAGTTTCATGATATAAATGTTTTGTTTATTTTGTCAATGTTTTTTCCTGTCTGCAGCAGAGACAGAGAAATGAAGAAAAAAAAAAGGTTTTAAAACTTCACGTCTTAGTTGTTCTGGCCATAACAACAAAATGTTGCTGAAATGCACGTGTCTGAGATATCTTAATGAAAGCTCCTTCTACTCCCAGTGAATGCTTAGGGAATAGTTCTCCAATTCTTCATGGGTTTGAAGGTGTTAGATTGGTTCTGCATGTTTAAACATGTTCTGTTATAAGGCAAGGGATATCAACATGGCATAGTGTTGGGGTGTTGTGGATGACAAAACAGCACATTAAAGTGGCAGGCACAATGAACCTGACCTAACATAGAGAAATGAGGTGTTCCCACTCCCCAACAAGTACCATGGACTTGGTTCTAGTTCTGAGAATTTATGAACATTAAACTTTTCAATCTGGCTTGCCTGTGACTTATTAAATGGATCCTAAGTGATCTGAAAAGAAAAAGGGGTGTATCTTTGTTTCTTCTTGAAGTTGTCCCATAACTGTCAAAATGACAGAATCAGATCCTTGTTTTGTGATATTTTGCTTTTACTCAAGTACAAATATTGTTCCACAAGCACTATACTGAGATTTTAAAAAGCCGCCTCAGGCCTTCAGTAGTTAGATATGATCCTATTAGGACGCAATAAATTACAGAATCTTAAGGGATTGTAGAGTTAAATGTCCCATTTAATTTAGGAATGTGTTCTATCATATCCTCAACAGGTAGTCATCTAAACTCTTCTTGAACCTTTTCTAGCAACAGAGAGCTCATTATTTACAAAATTTTTTGCCTACAATGATTATTTAAGTTAGTACAATCAGTATTACTATTATTTTTTACAAAACTATTTCTCGATATTTAATCTGAGGTTAGCTGCCTTTAGCTGTATTTTTGTTTGCATTATTGTGGTCCTTGTGTATATGGTTTTCCTAGTTTTTCTATCAATTTGTGTTCTTGGGATTCCCAAACACCAAACTGCTACGTCCATTTGCTTATCTAGTCTATTTAGTGATATACTACTTTTTTCTGTTTTTAAAACTAGTACCAAATTGTTTTGATGATTACTGCTTTATAATACTGTATGAAATCTGATAATGCTAGGGTCCCTTCATTCTTACTCTTTCCCTTTATTTCTCTTTTGATTCTATTTATATGAAGTATTTATTACTGGTCTTTGGGAGTTTAATTTTATAGCTCCAAATATTAATTTAGGTACCATGATATTTTTAATATTGGCATGGCCAACTCATTAACAATGAATGTCTCTCCATTTATTTATCTTCCTTTATTTTTAAAAATTACATTTTATTTTTCCAATTTAGTAGCATTTCTTGTCTTTTCATCCCTTCTTCTCCACCCTGCCAAAGAGGAAAAGCAGAACTTTTATAAAAAATATACATAATCAAACAAAACAAATTCTCATACTGGCCATGTCAAAAATGTATGCCTCATTCTTCACATAAGAGTTCTTCATTCCTTTGTCAAGTAGAGGGGTACAGGTATTAACATTTTTCATAATTGGTTCTCTGGAATTATTGTTGGTTATTGTGTTGATCAGAGATCTTGAGCCTTTCAAAGCTGCTCCTTTTTATTTTGTAGTAGCATTTACATAATTCTTGAATATGTCTTTGTAGGTTAATCCAAGATGCTGTATGCATTTTGTAGTTATTCTGGAAGCAATCATCCTTATTACTTCCTCTTGGATTTTGTCAGTACTCTGTAGAAAAGCTTATGATTTTTGTGGAATTATTTTGTATCCTTACTGAAACTTTCAATAGGTTCAATGAGAACATACAAGAAACTCTGGGAAATGCCTTCTTTCTATCTCAGTGAACCATCTTATTATCTGCAAATAAGGATAATTTTACCTCTTATTTATTCTAGTACTATGTTGAATAATAGTGGTAGAGAGGACATTTGCTTTACTTCAGTATTTACTGGGAAAATTTCAGTATTAACTCCCTTTGCTAATAATATTCTAAGCATGTGTATATGTGTATATATGTATATGTGTATATATTCATATACATAAAAAGCAGGGTCCCTTTTAAAAATCTTTGATATATTTTGTAGGCTTTTTTGTCTATCAATATAATTTTCTGTTGTTATTTTTATATTTATGTCGTTTTCCTAATGAGCTATCCATAAAACCAACTTTGTCACAGCAAAAAAAAATTTTTTTTTGGATATACTGTGCTACAGTCTCTTTGCTAATATTTAATTTAAATGTTTGTGTCAGTATTCATTAGTGAAATTGGTCTATAGTTTTCTTTCTCTCATTCCATCCTGCTTTGTATACCAAGATCATATATCTCATGAAAAGAATTTTGTAGAGTATCTTCTTTCTCAATTACTAAGGAAGATTTTCATAGTTATTAATTGCTCTTCACAGATTTGATAAAATTCATCTGGAAATTTATAAGGACAAGGGTTCCTTATATCCAGCCACCTTATAGTAAGTCATTTATTCATCACTTGATTTTTCTTACTGAGACTGGGCTGTTTAAGAGGTCTATTTATTGTTTTTTTTTGCTAATTAACCATTTCTTTTAATTTTCTTATCTCCTCTCTGTTCCTTATGAATTCCATGAAGTGCTGCTCAGATGTCATATTTTGATGTGCAGGTGATTTGTGGCTCTTTGAAGGCCATACTAGCAAAGTGTAAACTCTGGCACAATCTCCTCTATTGGAAAGAGTGTCGATGTGGTGGTCCTGGCAAAGACGGTGTTCTGCTATCTAAGGATCAGCTCCTCCTTGTGAAAATGTTCATTACCAGGGTTCTGGCCACTTGGTGAAAAATTCCTTGGATATGAAAATCCATGAAGCAAAGAAAAATCCTAATTATCCAGGGCTCTATGTAGCTCCCTTCCAGTTCTGGAGTGATGGTGGCAGAGTAGTTGGAAGGGAGGCATAAGATGCTAAGTATCTCATAGATTTTAGACTATCTATGAAAATTTAATTTAGCCAATGGTCCTATAATGAGATCCTTGGCCAATGATATTCCATATACTAATGAAAGAAATAAATTTTATTGATTTTAACATTCTTGCTATAAACATTAAAGCAGAAGTCAGTAAGTTCTGTCCTTAATACATGCCAGGCACTATACTGAGAGCTGGGGGTACAAAGAATTTGCAAGACTAGTTCTGGTCCTCAAGGTCTCATATATCAGGTGAAGAAATATGTAAATAGTAGATACATACAAACTATACAGAGAACAGATGGAAAGTAGTCAGAGAAGGAAAGGCGCTATCATATAGGAGGCTAGGAAAGGTCTCTGACGGAAGCTGGAAACTAAACTGAGTCTTGAAGGAAGGCAGGGAAACCAAGAGGTGGAAGTGGGAAGGTTAGAGCTGTACAAAGACATAGACTCAGGAGGAGGAGTTTCCTATTCAATGTGGCTAGGTTATAGAGTGAGTGGAGGGAAGTAAAACGTAAGAAGGTGCCAGTCTGTGAAGAACTTTAAATAAAACAACCACAACAAAAAAGACTTTATATTTTATCCATGAGGTAACAGGAACTACTGGAACTCATTGAACACACGGTCAGACCTCTCGTTGGAAAAAATATCTTGGCAGTTGAATAGAAGATGTGTTAGAGTGGGGAGAGACGAGGCAGGGAGACTAATTAAAAGGCTACTGAAAAAGTTCAGGCAAGAGGTTAGACGGCAGAGAGACACAAGAAATGTGAAGGCAGAAAAAAAAAAAGATTTGGCCATTGATTTGGCACATGAGGTAAGACTGAGGAGTCAAGGATGACAAAGTTTGTGAGCCTGGCTGAGTAGGAGTATAATCATGCCTTTGATAGTAAGGGAGAAATATATCTATGGAACATAGAACTTGTACAGCTGCAGAATTAGTGAATGAAGTGTGACTGAGTAGGACTGGATATGTGCCATATCTCTATCTATATATTGATATATATCAATATATATCACTATATATCAATAGATATCAATATATAGATATATATCTGGGAATTATTTGCATAGAGATAACAGTTAAAGCACTATGGGAACTAATGAGATCAAGATAAAAGGAAATTGCAGCTAACTAGGAATTATTCTCCTTAGTGAAGCAAATAAAGGAGGTGGTTTTTATCATATGTACATATAGAGAGGAACAAGAATCATCACCACATAGGATATTTGGTCACATCCTACTGTAGTGTTCATGATAAGCACATGCAAAATATCTCCATGAAAACTGAGTTCAGCTTAGGTGCTGATATCCATTGTAAAGTATGACAAAGTAAATGAAACTCTATGAAGATCCTTAAGACCCTCCAAATTAATAAAGGTTAAAATTAATACAAAGCTAGGAAAAGGAAGCAAAAAAGAGAAAAATATGGTGTACAATTAAAACAGCATCAACTTGACATTTAAGTAAGCTGCTGATTCTGAAAAAATGGGAAATGGATGGAGTAACGGGTATCAATACGAATTATAACAGTTTATAGATAATTTCAGTGATATAAATA
Source organism: Pseudochirops cupreus (assembly GCA_028627135.1). NCBI lineage: Eukaryota > Metazoa > Chordata > Mammalia > Diprotodontia > Pseudocheiridae > Pseudochirops > Pseudochirops cupreus. Next base: position 318,709,014 of record CM053580.1, on the reverse strand, counting down.
AATTGCCACAATGAAGAAACCAAAATAGAAGTTTGACTTTTAAACACTTACTTAATCACCCTGCCAAGTGAAGAAATGTGGTAGTCAAGGAAAACACTCATGGTAAACTTCTACAGAAGAGGATTGTGGAAAATTATGAGCAGTTTTATTAGAGCATAAAACAGTGAGGCGTAGTGAAGGAAAAAAATATTTAAAAGAAGGTTAGTAAGTGGTGCAACTAAGCAATTATTTTAGGGATATTTAAAGATGATTTTGGAGGGATGGTAAAAAAGAGATGAAAAATGGAGATCTGTAAAGGTTTCTGTTTTTAAATGTCTTTTCAGAAACCAGAGGTCAAAATAATAATTTAAGTGGCATAGTACAACGGAAAGAGCTTTGGATTTGGAGTCAGAGGACCTGTATTTGAATCCTAGATCTGCTACTCATTATTTGTGTAACCTTGGGCAAATTACTTCCTCATCTATAAAATGAAGAGGTTGGACTAGATGGCCTCCAACGCATTTTTCAATTGTAAATCCAAGATCATTTGACAGGGAACTAACCTTCATCTCCTCCTGGTTCTGCTTCTCACTTTATGGATTTTGCTATTGTGCCTTAACTGCTTGGAACATCCTTCTTCATGTCAGCTCCTTTCACTCACTGATGTTTTTCTTCTGGGGCCTGCCCTTTGGGTAGGGGTCTAGGCTGGCCAGCCTTCATTCCCTTCTTCACTTGGATACCAAGCCTCTGTTATGCCCTGCCCCTCTGAGAACACAACAACAGGCCCCTTGAGGGCAGGGGCTGCCTTTCCTTTTGTTTGTGTTTATATTGCCAGTGCTCAGCATACTACCTGACTCATAGCAGGTGCTTAATAAATGCTTTTTGTCCAATTGCCTGATGGTGGAATTACCACATCTGAACTCAACATCACAGTTCTGATTATGCTGCAAGAGCAAGTGAATGCACTGAAGAACAGAAATGAGGTCTGAGCTGAAAGCAACATAGTTTTGAGGACATTAAGGGATTCAGTCTCAAGGTAGAAGAATCTTAGAACTGATGGACCCGTGAAAGTAATCGAAAGGGAAAAAAATGAAAGTGAATACTATTGGTCTTTTCATAACACAGTACCAATGCTCCTTTTCAAATGGTTCAACATTTTGGCTTTTTCGACTCATTGGGCTTATATTCTTTGATAAAGTTTTAATTATTCAGAGTAAATGAGAATGTATCACATCTTCAGTTTATCATCTAAGTTGAGTGGTACTGTGAATTGTCACCATACATTTTCTTATAATACCACCTAACAATAATTTCCAGTTATTAAAAAAAAAAACAACACAATACCTTATTTGTGTCTTATTTACAAACAACTAACTCTATCAAGTCTGTCTCCTCCATCTAGCCATCCAATATAAAAAGAAGGTGCAGGAGTTCTTGTCAGGCACACGTTATTTTAAATGTAAAGTTAGTTTGGAAATCAAACTGTATATATATATATATATATGCTAGCTATTATTACTATATACGACACTTGTAGATTAACTCAACATGATGTCAGATGGCTGTCACTTTAAGGCTTAACAAATATCTTAAAGAGAAAACAAATTAGACGTAGTAATCGTATATCAAAAAAGACAAAACCAATTTTCCAAGTAATGTTTTAGTTTTACTTCAAGTCAACAGTTCAAGTGTAGAGTTATTTGAACATTAGGAGTTCTCTTTAAAGTGTGGGTGGCCATAAAACAAGAACACTTATAACACCTGTCATGACAGCTGCTAAAAAAGAAACATAATAAGTTGTTCTTCCTGTATGTAAATTAAGGAATATATTACCTAACAACATTAATTATTACATTACTGACACAGCCTCTCACTGCACTTTTGTGCCTCTTTGTGCTTCTTTTTCATTCTGTACTATTGTTATCTGCAAGCAGTATCTGCTTCTTGGTAGAATTGTTTCTCATTTATTTCCTTCAGTATTTTGCTCAGTTTTTTTTGTTTCAGTGCCATGTGGCTCATTTGTTAGAATACCTTTTTTGTTTCAGCCTTCACCATGAGTCCGTGATGGACTTCCCCTTTGGACCTACTAGCTCTTATTGTGTGTCGGGCACTGCACACTAAAGGCTTCACAATTATTAGCTTGTTTCATGACCTATGATACTTTTCTATAGACATCTGTGAGGGATAATTTGCAGTGAAGTTTCCCCATTCTAAAAAAATCAAATCTAGAGTGGCTTCAGCATCTACTAGGCCTAAGTTTAGAAGTCACCTGACCTTACAGGAATCTGGGACTTAGAGCAATGGAGACCCTCCCCAGTGCCACCTCAGCACAGGATATGCCAAATAAGGATAAAACTGCTTTCCTGGCCTTGCACTGGACACCCACATGTTTCCATGTCCTTTGTCTCCAAGACGGATTCCCGAGCTTAGGTTGTGGGCCGGCCTCCCTACTAATGAGAGTGAAGGCCAGCTGGGGGGTTGGGTTTCTGCATCAGAAGGTTATATAAGCATGGGCTTGCTTCTACCTGTTGTTCTCTCCAGTAATGGCAGACATCATTTGAGAGACAGGGGCAGAGTCCTTTCTCATGAGAAAAAATAAAGACCTTTTCTGATCTCAGATTCAGAATCTGAACTCTTCCATCTCACATACAACTCTCCAATGTACTTATCATGCATTATCTTGTATTATAATTACGTTTATAGGTCATATCCCCCTTCTGGTAAACTCCATGAGGACAGAGATTTAATTCTAACTAAACCGTTTGTGCAGTGTTCTACAAAAAGAGAAGGAATTTAATAAAGGTTTGTTGAGCTCCTATTCGATGAAGGCTTAATTCAGGTACTACCTCTTTCAGGAAACCTTCCCTAATCCTTCCAGGTAAAAGTGTTCTTTCCCTTCTCATTTGTTTTAAAAGTACCATATCTCAGCAGTTTCTCCTTTGCACACATTTTCATTTAATGGCCTATAATATTGTTTTGCATCCTAACAATCTATATACATCTTATTTTCCTATTAGAATATAAACTCATTGAAGCCAGAGTTTTTATTACATTTTTCTAACACAATGAGCCCAAGATAACCAAATTAAGGTGTGAATTTAATGTACTTACTTATGCATAGCAGGTACTTAAATATTTTAAATATGAGTGAAAACATTATCCTACTTTCTAGTTTTTTTCCTTTTTTAAACATCTTATCACTTATTAGATTGTAAAATCTTTGAGAACAGAGTTAGTGACTATCTTTGTACCTATACACTAATACTTCAATGAGTCAATTTTCTCATGAACAGCAACCAATGTTGAGAAATCTATCCATGTAATTCTTCACTTTTGTTCTTCCACAAATCCTCCATAAGTGAATATACAATGCTCTGAAGACCTTCCTCTAGGTGGTTTAACATTCTATCAAGTATCAAGTTCAGCACTCAAGCTATCCATTTGACTAGCCAATTTTCTTTTCTGACCACAAATTTCATAGATTCTACCCTTTTGAGCTACTTTTTATATAAGTTGTAACTGGTACTGCCTACTAATTCTATTTATCTTTCCTTTAACCACTGTTATGACTTACATAATATTGCAGGGGAGGGGGGAATAGATTTGTGATTTTATTAATGTAGGAAATTCCCTCTACCAATGTAGACTGGAAACTATTCTACAATATAAAATCTTGGAGAGTTGTTTGGAAGCCTTGAAAGGTTAGAATGACTTATCCAGGGTGACATGGCCAGTATGTGTCGAAGGTGAATCTTAAACCTACATCTTTCTGACTCTGAGGCTCGCTCTCCATCCACCATACTGAAAAGTGCTTTGCATAGTGCTTGGCACATAGTAGGCACTGTTTTAATGCACATTCCCCTTCTTCCTCATCTCCATGCCACTGCAGCATTTAATACTTTTTAAAATTTCATTTAAAAAAGTAATCTGTCCCTTTCCTTAAATACACCCCCTCCAAACCCTGCCCTGATTAAAAAACAAACACCCTCCCAACCCCCCCCCTTCAGAAAAAACAAAACAAACAACACTTGAAAAATAAGGCCCTCAATGTATGGCTACAAAGTCTGATAAAAACAAATTCTCATATTGGCCATGCCTAAAAAATAATGTCTGTCCCTACATTTTAAATTTATCACCTCTCTAACAGGAAGCGAGCGGCGTGTTTCATCTTTATCTTTCTGGACTAACAGTTTATTACTGTACTGACTGGAATTCTAAAGTCTTTCAAAAAATGTTTTCTTTATAATATTATTATATAGATTGTTCTACTTCTGCATTAGTTCACAGAAGTCTGCCCAGTTTCCTCTGAAATTATCCATTTTATCATTTCTTATAGTACAATAATATTCAATTGAATTCCTATGTCACAATTTATTTAGTTATTCCCCCGTAGGAGAGCATCCTGTTAGTTCCAACTTTTGGCTACCAAGCACAGAACTGCCATAGATATTTTTGTACATACAGATCCCTCTTCTTCGATTTCTTTGGGATACAAACCGAGTCACGGCAGAGGCAGGTAGAAGGATTTGGACAGTGCTGGGCATAGTCCACACTGTTTTCCAAAATGGCTGGACCATTTCACAGCCCCAGTATCAGTGCTCTAGCATACCGGTCGTTTCCTCATTTCTCTCTCTACAAAGTTACAAATGACTTCTTAATTGTCAGATCTAATGGCCCTTTTTCAATCTTTATCTTTCTTCATTTCTTTGCAGCAGGCAACATTGTAGGTAACCTTATTCTCCTGGATACTTTTTCCTGTTTGCATATTCATGACACTATTCTTTCTTGGCTGTCTTCCTACATCTGTGACCATGTCACTTCAGTCTCTTTGCCACATCTTCATTTACATCATACCCATTAACAAGGGTACGATGCTCTGACAACAATAAGCTGAATTGTGCTTTCTCATCTTTTCTAACAGGGCTTCTTAAACTTTTTCTACTCATGACCCCTTTAGCACTTCTTAAACTGCGGGTTGAGACCACAGTTTAAGAAGCATTGTCTAGATTATCATATACGTTTTAAGTATCATCTTTATGCATATGAGTTCTAGTTCTCTATATACATCCTTGCCTTCTCTTCTCAATATCAGTCCCGCACCTCTTGGACACCCTGAGCTAGATGTCCTGGGGATATATCAACATGTCCAAAACAGAGCTCATTGTCTTTTCTTCTAAACTTCCCCTTTTCCCAAACTTCTCTTGTAAAGGGCACTATCATAGTCACCCAGGTTCAAAACCTGAGTTTCATTTTTGATTCCTTACTCTCCTTCCCAAATATCCAAACAGTTAACAAGTTTTGCTATTTCTACTTTCACAATTTATCTCCTATAATTTCCCTTCTTTCTACTAACACAGATACCACCCTAGTTCAAGAAAACACTAATTTCTGCATGAATTATTGCAATAATAATACTAGCTTTCTAATTATTCTCTCTGCCTCATGCTTTTCCCCATTATAATTCATCCTTCATTTAGCTGCCAAAATGATTTTCCTAAAGAGCAGGTCTGACCACATATTCAATAAACTCGAGAGGTTTCAGGAGAAAATAGAAAGCCCTTTGTTTTAGCAAACTTGGCCCCCTCCTACCTTTTCAGTACTCTACTTTACTCCTCTCCACATACTTTACAACCTAGCCACACTGGCCTACTAATAGTTCCTCAAACATGAGATTCCAACTTCTGCTTCTGAGTCTTTGTACTGGATATCCCCAATCCCAGAATCCTCTGCATCCTTATCTCTCTACCTCTTGGTTCCCTGCTCTCCTTTAGGGTTCAGCTCAACTCCCATCTTCTATGGGAGCTCTTACCTGGTACTCCCTGATCGCAGAGACTTGTCTCAGATTAACTTCCATCTATTCTATATATCTTTTTCTTTCTTTTTGGAGGGGGCAATTGGCCTTAAGTGACTTGCCCAAGGTCACACGGCTAGTTTTTGTGTTAAGTGTCTGAGGCCGGATTTGAACTTGTGTTTTCCTGACTCCAGGGCCGGTGCTCTATTCACTGTGCCACCTAGCCAACCCCTACTCTATATATCTTCTCTGTATCTGGTTATTTACTTATTTTCCCCCCACTAGAATGTTTTTTTGTCCTTCTTTACATCATTAATACTTGTAACATTGCTTAATATACGCTGATGGTCTGACAGACACTACTGCTACTGAGTGAAGAGTGAGCTAATTTCTTTTATGAAGACAATCTCTAAAAACAGATTTAGATACAGGGCCATCCCTAGGTAACTTGGAGTATCCCAATTCATACTGTATGGTTTCCCTAACAATTTTAATCTAAATAAAATTATAAGAAAATGAATAAGGGTATGCTTGTAAGAAAGAAAAGTCACAAAGGGCAACTGATGTGTGGAATGGTAGGAGGCGGTTGCAGATGCTTTGGTTTGGTGATGGAACTTAACAACATATGTATGTATATATAAATAGGTAAGCGTGAGACATTTTAGCTTCAGATAGAAGAACCATTTCCTTCTACCATTCTGGTTGGCTACTTGAATCATTCACTGTTTATTTCCCAGCATCTTGATGGCCATAACAAACCACTGGTTAAGGGGCAATTGCCTCACCTGCCTATATCCAATTGTGCCTATATCCTGATACAATTCTGCCTATCATTTCCATGGAGCTCATAAGAAAGAAGAGGAAACCTCATTATGGTTTGAAATAGCTGAATATTTAAAAAAGTTAAAATCTGAATGCATAATACCAGTTCATTAAACTAACAACAACAACAAAAATACTTGAAACTCTTTATTTGACCCATGTGTCAAATTTAATTAGATTTAAAATCTGCTGGAACACTTGAAAACAGAACAATTAAAAACCTTCAGTTTTCTATCTTTGCTAACAATGGCTATAGAAGCTATCCTATATTGTAACCAACTAGATCAGCAGAACAAAGGTCCTGCTTTCCTGAACTGAAAATCAACTTCCGTGGGTTAGCTTTAGGGACTTTGTCCCTCCTTTCCCAGTAATTTTTTTGGGAAAAGAATAATGTTGAGAAATTGCTTTTTAAAAGGAAAGTTCCAGTCAGTCTTAATTTTTCTTTAAATATATCTATGTTCATATTATAATCCTTTAGTTAGTAAAGAATGGTTATATATAATGCAACTATTAGTGTATCATACTGTCAGTTAAATATGTATATTGCTCCATAGTTCCAAAAGAAACAATTTTTATACTAAAGTATATACATTAACAATGTGTGTATATATAATAAACTAATTACAGTGAAAATGTATTACAGTGAAATTACAGTGCCTATCTCTGCAATTTTCCTGATTTATTCATAACCACTGCATTTAAATGCTATGTTTTCACAAAGAGAAACAAACAAAATAGATTAAATAATATGTGTGTGCGTGAGGGCATGAGGGTCTTTCCATGTATATCTTTGATTGATTGTTACCCTCATTACTTCCATTTCCTAGAACATGTGACAACAAAAAACCATAACAATATCCTCTCTATATATTCAAAAACATTTAAATTGTTTCAAACTTTGTGTTTTACTATGAAATTGTATTAAGTTTTCAAGTTCATGATACTAGCATCTTTGCCCCTCCTAGATCATAAAAGTTCTGATTTAAGGAAAAAAGAATATAATTTCTTTTTAAAAATTTTTTTTGGAGAATATAATTTCTAACACAGACAATAGGTGGCAAGATGCTGTAAAGTTTCTTTAGCAAGGTGCTATGAGGTTTGATAATGTCATTAACCCTGGGAGAAATGATTGGACTAGAACTGATAGCAAGCAACTGAAAAAGCAAGGAATGCTTGAAGACCCTGTAGTTTTTCTCTAAAAAAAGAAAAGAAATTCACAAACAGATGAAAAGTTTCTAAATTCAACTAAGCAGAGTGAAAATCCCTGGATGAGTAGGCATAGGTGGGTTGTAATTTGCATCATAGATCTCATTACATTATCTTTCCACCCAGACCCATCCCTCCTCCAAACTTTACTATTATTGCCCAGAACACCATCATCTTTACTATTACCGAAGTCACTTTTGCTCACACCAAATATCCAAACAGCTACCAAATCTTATAATTTTTATGTCCTTAACATCTCTTGTATCTGTCCCCCTTCTCTCTACTTACACAACTACCACCTTAGTTCGGGTTTTCATTACCTCTCATTTGGACTGTGGCGATAAGTCTTCTAACTGATCTCTCTATGTAATGTGTTTTCACCACTCTGAACCATCCTCCATTCAGCTTCCATAGTGATTTTCCTAACATCTGATGATGTTATTCCTTTATTAAGTAAACTGTAATGACTTTCTATTGACTCTAGGATCAAATAATATTTTATCTTTATATAATTCCTGTTAAATGTTTATTTTTATATGTTTTATCATGAACATAATTTTTAGTAGCTATAAATAATCTCTAAATGATGTATACATACACAATTACACAGATATGTGTGTATACATATATACTGTTTTTCATTGTCCATTCATTTCAATTGTGTCTGATGCTTCATGACCCTATCTGGGTTTTCTTGGCAAAGATACTGGAGTGACTTGCCATTTCCTTCTCCAGCTCATTTTACAGATGAGGAAACTGAGGCAAAGAGGGTTAAGTGACTTGCCCAGGGTCACAAAGCTAGTAAGTGTCTGAGGCCAGATTTGAACTCAGGAAGATGAGTCTTCCTGACTTTACACCTGGCACTCAATATTCATTGTGCCACCTACTGCCTATATGTACACACACACACACACACACACACACACACGCATGCACCTACACACACAATGTGTGTGTGTGTGTATGTATGCATGCATACACACACACACACATATATATACACACACATATAATCCTTATATATCCATATATGGTTTATGTGCTCACATTTTTTTGAATTTGTGGGCTACAGGATCAAACAAGTTTGAAAACCACTGGAAAGTTAGGAAGGTCAAATTACAGCTGGCTGTTTTCTACTCTATAAGCTATATCACTAGAAAGGGCAGAGTATGAGATACTCAAAGAGGAGGAGCAGGAAAAAGGGCTGAGAAAATTATGATGACTTTGCTTAAAAATTATGTCAATTTTGTTTTCGTTCTTGCTCTTTCAGACAACTAGTTTTGAGGAGTTCTATAATTGAAGTCAATTTATTAAAAAAAAGAGGTTTTCTAGGGGATTGCTAAGAACCAGCAGAATTTAAATAGCTGTATCATTCTTAGAAGTAACAATTCTCAAAATTAGAAAGTTAAGGCAAGATAAGGAAGCTTTTATTTCTCTAAAGTTATAGGGAGTGAAGAAGCATTTTATATTAAAAAAAACTTTCAAAAATTATGATCACTTCATATTAAAATTCTTCTTGTGTCTAGGCCAATGTGGTATATTATAAGTGTAAGTCACTTCTATAAGTAAGAAGTTCCCTATATTTATTTACTAGGCAATGAACAAAATAAATAACATCTTTTTATTTTGTTCAAATAAAGAAAACATCCTTTTATTTTCCTCAAAACAACCTTTTAAAACTTCAGTGTGCTCCTTACTCCTAGAATATAAGGATTTCCATTGCATCATTTTATAGGCCATTCCTATTTCCTTTCAGGTTTTTCTTTAGAGACAGACAAGTCTCATTTTATCTAGTCCACATTCACCAGAAAAGTCTGCTATTTCTCTGATTATGTTAATTGCTCTTCTCTGTACCTTTTCTAAATTTACTCTGTCCTCCTTATAGAGAAATGGCAAGAACTAATTACACTGTTCCTGGTATAGAGATGCTATGGTTTTGTACAAAATAATTTTATTAAAATATACCATAATCATGAAACTTTACTGCTATTATGTTTTACTTGACACCTTCTGCTTGACCTAAATGTTTGAGAAACAGGAAAAATACACAGAATATTAACATATCGGTGAAGTAGCTGTATGAATGTGGGCAAATCCCATCATCTTACCTGTAAAATGGAGATCATAATGCTTGTAATACCTACTTCTTTCCGGGATGCTGATAACGACTTGTAGTTCTTTCAAGTACTTTTATTCACTCCGAATGAATAAGAACCAGTAAAGTAAGTTTTCAGAAAGGGATTTTTGAAAGAATCTTATAAAAGAATAATGCTGGTTTGCATATTACTTCCTTGAAGATAGGGAAAATAACTGTGTTTTTTTAAAGGAAGCTTATAGACAGGCAAGAAAACTATAAGCTTTGTTAAGATTAATTCTTCCTTCAAATTAATCATGTATTATTTTTTTTGTAAATGGGGATATATGTTTTAAATAAAGAGGCTTAATCAATTCTTTGATTTATAAAGAAAAAAAAGAAATTACCTTTTACCCTGATTTCTTAATATGTAAATAACTCCAGGAAAAGTGACAAGAAAAATATTTAAAATGTTACCTGGTTTTTATGCAACGATTTACTTACCTCCAAAGAGATGGAATGCTTTTCTGCAACTCGGTAGGGGCCATTTTGCTGAATTGGATTTCTGAAAGCTTTGCTTTATTTTCAAGTATTCCTTAGTAAAGAATGTTTTTGTAGCATTGTTCAGGTCTAAAATAGAGGCAAAAAGGTTTCAAAGCACACATTTAAGCAAAAAACAGTGCTTATATGAATACAAAGATGAAAGTATTAGTATCTTGGTCATGGTTCCAGATCTTTTTCATTAAGTGAAGATCATATATTATAAGCAATCTTTTCTATTTCCACAAAGATAATTCCCTAAATCTTCTATCTGACTTGGCTTTAAGCAAGCCTATTGAACTCCAATTGCACTACTGATAGAAAAACCAAAACAACAACTCTTAGAATGACTTTTCCATAATTTATTCTGCTTCATTCCATTTATCAAGTATATGTTGAGACCCTAGTGTATGTGTAAAACTACACTGATTCTGTGGGGAAGTACAAAAAACACAGAAGGTCCTTGGACTCCTATTCAGGAGTTCATAGGCCTAGCACAGAAGACTAAACATAAAAAGAAAACAAGTTGGGCTCAATTATAAAACAACATGGTAGAAACTGTATACCTACATAGATGAAGAGACAAATAAAACAGTAATTGGTTGGGGATAAGGTTACTCAGGGAAAGTTTCTTGGAAGAGTTGAGTTCAGATCTTGGTCTTGAGGGAGGTGGTTGATGGAAGGGTGAAAAAAATTCTTCTTTGTCTTCCCAAACCCACAGTAGTGGCATAAACAGAGCTAGAAGCAAGACAAGTATTGTGGCCAGGATTCTGAAGAGGGAATCAACTTACACTAATTAGCTTGAGTTACTGGCTGTGTTGCACAAAAGAAAAAAAGGTGAGAAAAGGTAGGAAAGTGTTAGTGGTGAGCAAACAAATGATAAGGGCTTTGATTGCTTCATCTGTGAGAAGTAATCACACTTTTAAAAAATCTATAAAAAAATTAAAATAGGTTAAACTCAATTTATGTTTTCCTGTGTTTGTATAATTTTCACCCTGGACTGATGCTATTGTTGACAACATTAAAAAAAGGGAATAGATTCCCAAGTTTCAGTTTACAAAAAAGCAACTAGTTGTCTTCCTATTCTTGGTTGTTGTTCTTCACTCTCAAAGAGGACCAAAGTGACATCACTACACTGGGGTCAAGGTAGAGTGTGTCCCATTGTGGCTGATTAGACCAATATGTGCTCAAAAGGCTCTACCACAGGTCAGGCACAAATAGTCCAAATGAACATTTAGAGTGGAAATGACTCTAAATTTGGGCACCTCACTTTTCTTTTAAACTACCGCAATTGTGTTTGCTCCTAGAGCACCATGCTTTCTTCGATGTGGGCACACCATGCTGGATGGTTCTGTGCCAGTGTCTCCCATGTCCTACAACTGATTCCAACGTTCTTCAGAGAGACCTTGAGTGTCTTTTATTACATCTTCTGACCTCCATTATGAGCTCTTGCCTTGGGTGAGTTCTTGGTAAAATAGTCTTTTAGGCAAATTTACCTTTAGAATTTGAAGAACATGGCCAGTCCATGAGGATTATCTTCCTATTCTAACTGCTCCTTCAATGGCTCTTCTTTCCCAAAAGCCCATCAGCATTTTTTGACCTTCAAGAGGTTTGTAGTCAGTACACTTCTCTCTCTCTCTATTCTTTCCTTTGGCAATCTTATTTACTCCTATGGCTTCACCTACATTTATATGGATGACTATTAAATTTCTGTCACCATCCTTAACTTCTCTTCCAAACCCTTCTAACCTAGAAATCCCTGTTTCTCAAATGTACTTAACCATTTTAAGAAACAAGTGCCCCAAATTCTACCCATTTTAGTAAACAACTCAAATAGCAATTTCTCCCCAAATCCTCCCTAGACATCCCAGCTGGATATGACCTTTTTCTTCTCCAAACTTACTTTATATTATTATCATTATTTGCAGATAGTATGTTGTTTGGCTCCCCTACGATATCGTTAATTTTTTAAAGGCTAGAACCATGTAAGTGGTTTTTATGTCCACCACAGTACATTACGTAATGCTTTGAACATAGAAAATATTTAAAGCAACTTGCTTGAATGTTGACTAAATAAAATGGGAGAAAACCAAAATGCCCTGCAAGTGAAATGAAGCAGAATGTGATACAGTGAAAAGAATACTGGACCTGAAGTATGAGGTCCTTACTATAAATCCTATTTCTGCGTCCCACTACCTGCATGACTCTAGGTCACATGACTCTTAGTCACATCAATTTCCTAGATGTCACTTTTTTCCACTGATAAAATGAGAAAGTTGGATTGGATGAGCTCTTAGGTTCCTTCTAGCTCTCAAAAGGTATGATCCGCTGAACTTAATTTCAATGTTTAACCTGGAAATCTCTCTAACAACTCTAATCCTAGACCCATAAACCAGTGATTAAAGTACAAAATAAGATGAACCTGGGAATGTTGTATAAAGTTAGTTTTGTAGCACCATCAGTTTAGGTTAAAAAGACAGTCTTAAGGCCAAAAAACCAAAGGGACTGATGGAGTTATTAACAGATACTATGGTAGGAATTTGGGTAAGGGCTACAACTTAAAATTACTGGCAAAGATTTATTTTAAGTGTCCAGGTCAAATTCTGAAATTTGTCTGCAAATGACAACGTACAGTGCTAGCATCTCAATGATTAAATCTATCTTTTGTTTGCTTAGTTAAAATCCAGTATTGCCATGAAATCAAATCAACAAGCATTTATTAAGTATCTACTCTGTGTCCAGGTACTGTGCTAAGCATTGGGGGTACAAAGACAGGGGATACAAAATAGTTCCTGCTCTCAAGGAGCTCACAGTTTAATGGGAGAGATAAAATATAAAACAACTGTGTACAAATAATATGTATAGAGGATAAACTGGAGAAATCTCAGAGGCAAGGGTGTGTAAGAATAGTTAAAATGATCAGTTTTGACAATGCAAAGGGGTCATAGATTTAACTCAGTTACTACCTAATCTGACTTCCTCACTGTAGATGGAAACTAAGAACTAGGGAAGTTAAATGACTTGCTCAAGGTAATGAGTATCAGAGGAATTGACTATTATCCATTTTTAAAGGGGCATTTAAAGGTAAAACATTCAGTCATTTCAGTCTTGTCTGAGTCTTCATGACCCCATTTTGTTTTGTTTTTGGAAAAGACATGAGAGGTTTGCCATTTCCTTCTCCAGCTCATTGTACAAATGAGGAACTGAGGCAAACAGGGTTAAGTGACTTGCCCAGGGTCACATAGCTAGTAAGGGCCTGAGGCCCAATTTGAACTCATTAAGAGGTATCTTCCTGATTCCAAGCCAAATGCTCTATCCACTTTGCCATCTTGCTGCCCCCAAAGACAAAATGTTGCCATGTGCAACATTTTAAAGTCTGCTAAGCACCAAAGAATACAACAGACTTTTCAACCAATTAGTGAATTCTTATTATACCTCATAACATGGGGAGGGTTAGATTATAGGTTTTAGGAATCTTAAGACTATACCATGAGACGAAGGCAAAAACAGGAGCTGCGTGAAAACTTTCCTCTGAGTCTTTGACTAACTTTCACCATAAAATCCCATGTTATGTTATCCATGTTAACCTGAGTTCCCTCAGTTCTAATCCTAGCTCTACTAAACCAGCCATGTGATTGGGACAATCTCTTAAACTCACTACTGTTCATTTTCTGCATCTGTAATGGGTTTGGAACAGGTAGTTTTTTGGTCCCTTCCATGCTCATAATTCTATGGTTTTTGTCATCTCCAAACTGCTATATATGTAGAAACCATCATTATGGCAAAGATAGAGTACATGTACCTAAGCAAAGTGTACGTGGCTTATCATCCTTCATTGGCTCTGAGCCTTCATTATAACACAGTTAGGAGAGTGACTGCAGGGCAGCCACCATTTCCTAGGTTAGGGTTCGGGAGTGGAGCCCTAGTTCTGGCTCTGGTAGTTAATATTTTTCTATGATTCTAAATCTTCAGCCTTATTTGAATCTTCTAGGGCTTTACCAACATTGTCCAAAGTAGGTGCTCAGAGAATGTTGTTTCTTTTACATGGCTACATTTGAGCAAAAAACTGCATGCACACTACAGGGCACTGAAAGGTAGGTAGGTGGCACAGTGGATAGAGTGCCAGGCCTGGAGTCAGGAAGCCCTGAGTTCAAATCTGGTCTTAGAGATTTACTAGCTGTGTGTCCCAGACAAGTCATTTAACCATTTGCCTCAGTTTCCTCATCTGTAAAATTAGTTAGAGGAGGAAATGGCAAACTACTCCAGTATCTTTGCCAAGAAAACTCCAAATGGGGTCCCAACGACTTGGACATGACTGAATAACTACTGAACAACATAGGGCACTCAAAGAGTCTATAACATTCCATTTCTCAAAATCTCCTGCAAGATGTCTTAACAAACTAGTAAACCTAGGAGGCACACATGGAGTTTTAATGTGAACTTACTATATTACAATGTACTATGCGCTTATGTTTTTCCTTTAGAGAGGGTTATTCTTACCCTTTTAAGTGTATTGTTGGAATCCTAGAAGATAGCAGTTCTCTCTTTCTGATAAAGCTGATCTAATTTTAAATGAGGATACTGTAAATATTTGAGCATTAAACTAAAATCACTATGAAAATGAATTTATAATACCAACACTGAAATGTTGCATATCTACACAAGAGAGGTTCTTAACTTTTTTTTGTGTTATGGACCCCTTTGGCAGTCAGGTGAAGACTATAGACCCCTTCTTAGAATAATGGTTTAAAATAACTGAAGGAAATGCCAATTTTCATTTAGAAGTTAGTAAAAAGGAGAATATGATTTTTTTTTTAAAACAGGCAACCAGGTACCAGAGAACCTGGCACATGTTAGCACAATATAAATGCTAGCTATACTACTACTGCCGCTACTGCTACTACCACCACCACCACCACTACTACTGCTGCTGCTTACTGTTACTACCACCACCACCACCAAGGATAATAACTGTTATTGACAGTAGTGATGACAGTGATCATGATAAGTATTATTGTTATTGCTAGCATTATGATTATTATTTGTCTTTATTTTTTTATTTATGGAGGAGTTCTTTCCCTTTCCTCCATTATTATTAATTAATAGTATTCTCATCCAAGGTCATGGACTCCCAGAGACATAGTATAAAATTGTGCTATGTCTGTATAGATGTCTGGATATAATTGCTTGTATAATAATCATAAATTATATTTTAAAAAACTATAAGGAGTTTTAGCGGATCCCATATTTACTCACAAACCTGAAATGAAATGGTTACATATGAATAAAGTAGTCTGATTACATTTCATGTATTAATTCCCTAACATTGCCAATTATCACCATGACAATAGCATAGCCCATGGGATTTTTTTTCTTTTTAAGAAACAGAGGCTAGAAGTCCTAGGTTCTTTCATATCATATTCTCAAAGATACCATATTTCTATTGTAACCAAAACCAAAATATGCCTCTTTTAATAAGCACCTAACCTGGAGTCCACAGATAAATTTCAGGGGGATTTCTGAACTTAGATGGAGAAAAAAAATCTTATCATTTCACAACTAAAAAAAAACCCAAACCAAAAACAATCCCACAACACAAAAAAGGTTAAGAATCTGTTCTATAAAGATTGTTTCAGTGTGGAGGTATGAATTAAATTTCACAGTGATCTTAGTTCAACACTTAAATATTGACAGTCATGATTTAAAATTAGATTAACATTATTAAAGAACTGCTATCTTGCGTGATCCTAATGATACGCTACTCTATTCTAAAAATGGAAAATATCTTAGCATCTACCTCACAAGGTTGTTGTGAGGATTAAATGAGATATTTGTAAAAAGCACTTAGCACAGTGCCTAACACACAGTGAGTGCTATATAAATGCTTATTCCCTTTATTCTCTTCCCCTCCATCTTTAACTTTCTCCTTTTTGATGTTATAGACCTTGTTTTCCCATTTTAAATATTTTAATTATTTTTTCAATAGTTTTTTGCTAACCTTCTCCATGAGATCAAGTAGCTACATTATTTTCTTCCATTGCCACCATTTAAAGTCACATAAAGCAAAAGAGGTTATGTTTATAAGGTAAATTATATTTTTTTAATGTTTATGTTTATATAGTAAATTTATATTAAAAATAAGAAAAATAGGCTTAAAAAGACCATGATATTTGAACAAAGTAGTTGTTGTTAACTAATACTGAACATATCTTAGTTGGTATAGTAATTCTGATGGCAGCTTAAAATCTGCAATCTCTTACATAGACCTTTTCCTTTCATAGTGAATTTGTTCATTATGAATAACTCTGACACTTGGATGATAAGTCTTAGTTCACCAAAACCAAGTTCTATTGTACCTGAAAATTTTAATTAACATTTTTTCCCCCGAGTTTACTCTGACACCTACGTCAATACTCTTATTAGAGGTGAATTTTCCATGGTGACCCAGAGCACTTCCGATCACAGTGAGAAAATTCTGATCAAAACAAGAGATAAGGTTTCCCCGGGTTGTCAGCCAATTCCCACTGACATCAGCTGGTGTTTTTCAGGCAGTCAAAAGAGGAAGATAGAACTCCAAGTGATGTAACAAGATCTATTCATTTTTTCCCTCCGGCCTGTCTTCTATGTTGTGTGACAAATAATGTTTCATTTGCCAAGGTGGGTTTTGTAAAACCCAATAAGGTCAAGGAAGAAACTTATAATTTTTCCATAAACATCACAAACAGGTGATTTCCCTAGAGAGACTTTGATGATGTGCTTTAAAACATTTTCAGATCTAATCATGAACATAGATATGCTTGCTACTCTCTTCCAGTGGGAACTGTGAATGTTCTTTTATAGGCAGTACTTGGTTCAAGGAGATTATGGTATAATAGAGGGCATTTGCAGAAAGGATGCTACAGAATGCCTACTATATAAACCTGGGAATCAGGGCTCTCATCAATCAGGATTAATAGTGTAAAATTAGGAAAATGAAAAAAATGGTCAACAAGCCTTTCACAGCTGATACTGAACCTGGTGGACGTCATCTTTTAATACAGCTTTTAGCTTTAGGACAGACCTGGGAAATGGTTTTCACATCTCAGATTTTTCTGGCCTCACTCACTTCCCTTAAAAGGTATACTGATTTTATTATATTCTCAAGGCTACTATATCATCTAAAATGTTTCCCACTTCATTATCTTGGCACCTGTTAAACACACAGAACCTTAGAAAGCCCAGAAAACATTTTCATTCAGGGATTTGGAAAATAATGAGGCAAAATCTGCAGGATTTGTTTTCTGATAACATGTTAAAAGACAGTCTGCTTTATATGATGATATGCTTTATGTTTGAATTACAAACAACTTCATTCACTAAGTACTGATTAATGGCTATCATGTGTGACGCACAGAGAAGATACTGTTTTCCCATGTCTCTTATTTTTGTTTCATCAATTCCAAATGATAATGATAATATATAGTAAATTTGTTATGTTTACTTCTACAGAAATAACAACTAGAATTACAATGAGGAACAAAACGGAAAAAAGAGACAAATCTAATGGGATTAATTTCTCTTTGGAATTCATTTTGCATTGTCAGCTTTTGTTGCAAACTTGTCATACTGTCTTAACTCTGTGTACACAGTTAAGTATAAAACAGAGAGAATACTGCCTGGCCTACCTCACAAGGATTTGGAGAGGATTTACTAACAAAAAGACACTGCAGATGGCAGGAATATTTTCTCAGGTTCTCTATAAATGGTTACTAATGTTGCATCTACTTTTACAGAAAGTTAAAAAAAAAAAGTGAAAGGGTACCTGCTGCTTCTGGAAATTTGCTATTTATTTCACAGAAGAACTAGGAAAAGACTGATATTTTTCAAGCAATTTAATTTCCACAGAAATGGCCCAAAAGAAACTGAATAACTATGCAACACTCCCTTTCCCACAACACCTTTCTTATATTTAGTAGATTATCTGCAACCTCAAATACATCTTATCTTAAACCTCACTCAAAAACTGTCTTCAACTACCTATTATTATTGTTAACTCATGGGAAAAGTACAAACTACTTGTTTGGCATTCAAGGTCAAAGGCATTTAAGGTTTGGTTCCGACCTACTTATTAACCTTATCTCTCATTATTTCTCTTTACACAGCTCATATTCTAGGCAAATTGGAATATGCTCTAAAGATTTCCTTATGTGACTTGGCTTATAATTTTTCCTCTGCCTGAAACAATCTTCCTTCACCCTAGAACAGCTCTAATTATCTTAATTTCTTCCTAGCCTTCAAAGCTCAACTCCAGTGCCATTTCCATCATGGTCTTTCCTAATCTCCCTAAGTTAGAAGTGATCTCTTTCCTCTTTTGAATTAACAAATGGTACATTGATGATATATTGTACCATAGTGTATATTTGTGTATTATTTGTGTAATTGAGAGGCAGTGTAGAGAGGAGTGAGTAGAATGTTGGATTAAGAATTAGGAAGACTTGAGTTCATATCCCACCTCAGGTACTCAACAAGCTGTGTGAGACTGTGTGATCTTAGATAAGTCACTTAAACAGTTTTCTCATCTGTAAAGTCAAAGGACTGGACTGGATAGTCCTTTGATACTTTATGCCAGTGGTATCAAAGTGAAATAAAAATGGATCCTTATGGGCCACATATTGACTTAAGAAGTCACAAATTATCTAGGTAGTGTTGCATTTTTCTTCATTTTGTTAAATATTTCCTAATTACATATTAATCTGGTTCTGGCTGGGTCAGGAGTTTGATACCTCTGCTCTACAAGACTGTAAAATCCTTGAAAAAAAGATTGGATTTTATTCTTTGTATTTATCACAGTACCTAGAACATGGTAGTGCTCACAATAATTTCTTAAATTGAACTTAATTGTATTTAATGTTTTCTTAGTGTAAAGTATATTTACTAAGTAGGACTTGAATTAGTGAAGATACAGCAAACAGGAAGTTTAAGTGGACTGAACCTGACAGTAAGTTCCTTGTTTTAAAAATCTGCAGTATCAGTTCAAACTGGTAGGTCAAACTGGTAAATGGAACTCTCTGAACTGCATAGCTATTTCTAGAGTATCAATCTCTTCAGAAAGAGAATTATTTGTGGGTCTCTATTTTAAAATTTTTCCTTGCATTTAAAAAAATAATTTAAATGAGTGAATTTGTCCAGTCTAACTCATTCTAATATATCATCTGTGCATGACAGAATTCAACGTTGCTTTTCTTTTGGGAAGCAGAAAGAGTGTTTGTACTTGCTTTGGATTCTCAACAGATCTGGAGGAATCTGAATAGACTACAGTTCCTCAGGTAGGAACATGCCCTCTTGGACTTTGGGAATTTTTCACACACTCACACATCGCTTTTGTAACCTATGGTGAGTGGGTGCTCTTGTTCGCTTTCTAAGATCAAATGACCAATCAATCAACGTCTGTTTAGCATCTACTAAGTGCCAGGCATTGTGCGAGGTGCTAGAGATACAAGAATAAATACAGGAACAATCCCTACTGGCAAGATGTTTGTATGTGCCTGAGGAAGATAATATTTGTGTGTGTGTGTGTGTGTGTGTGTGTGTGTGTGTGTATGCATGTATACATACATGTATATGTATACACAGAATAAATATAACTAGAAAAATACAAACAAAACCCAAGTAAATTCCCTCAAAGCAGTTGGGAAGGAAGGGCACTAGCAGCCGGAGGAGGGGTATCAGGAAAGGCACCTGAAAGCATCCTGAAGGGAGGAATCCCAAGAAGTGGAAATAAGGACAAAGTGCATTTCAGTATGAGGGAAGGCCAGTACAAAGGCATGGCAATGAGAGACGGAGTATTACGTATGAGGGACAGATTTAAAGTCAGTCAGTTTGGTTGTGTTATAGAGTCTGGGTGGGGGGAATGTGTATTCAAGGGGGTGGGGAACCTGTGGCCTTGAGGTCCTTGGGTGCAGCCTTTCGACTGAGTACAAGTTTTACAGAACAAATCTTTTTATTAAGGGTATTTGTTCTGTGAAGTTTGGATTTAGTCAAAGCGTGGCCCTTGAGTACCTGGAGGGCCACATGTGGTCTCAATTGAGGCCCTAGGTTCCCCACTGCTGGTGTATTATATGAGGCTAGAAAAGGAAATTGGGGCTAGATGAAGAGCTTCATCTTTGATTCTCTAGAGGCAGTAAGGAGTAATTGGAACTTACCAAGTAGTGGAATGATATGGACAGATCTGTATTTAAGGAAAATCACTCTGGTAGCTGTATGGAAGATATACTGGTGTGGGGTAGAGCTCAAATCCGGGAGACCAACTGGGAAGTTATTGAAATAATCTAGGTGAGAGAGGACATAGGCATGTACTAAAGTAGTGAGCAGAGAGGAGAGTCTGACTGAGAGATAGCTACGTAGGTGGAAAAAGACAAGACAACTGACTGCATATGGTGGGTTAAGGACAATGAGGAGTGAAAGATATTGCTGACATTATGAACCTGGGAGAGCATAATGACACTGCCTACAACATAAATACGAAAGTCTGGAACAGGGGTGGGTTTTAGAGGGAAAGAAATGTGTTGTTTTGGACTTACTGAGCGTGAGATATCTCCGGAACATATGATCTGAAATGCCCAACAGGCAACTGGTGATGTGGGACTGAAGCTCAGGGGAGAAACTTGTTCTAGATCTAAAGATCTGAGTCATTTGCATATAGATGATATGCTCAGAAGCTGTCAGGGCAGAAAGTAAAAGGCACAAAAGAGAAGGTTCAGAGCCCGAGCCTTGGGGAACGCCCACAGTTAGGAGGCATCATACAGATGAATAGCAAAGCAGACTGAGAGCTTAGACAGGGAGAACAAGGAGAGAACATTTTCACCAAAATTCAGAGTGAGGAGAGTAGGAAAGGGAATATTGGCAACAGTGTCAAATGCAGCAGAATAGTCAAGAAGGATGAAGTCTGAGAAAAGACTATCAAATTTGACAATTAAGATGTCCTCAGAAATGTTGGAAAGAACCATTTCAGTTGTATGATGAGGGCAGAGGCCATACTGCAAAGGGCTGAGGAGAGCCTGGGAGGACAGGAAATGGAGGCCCTAAGAAAAAGTAGGCAGCAGGCAGTTTTTTCAAGAAGGCTCGCTTGGGGGAAAAGGAGGACAAAGAATGGGTGAGGTAGGATAAGACATGGGACAAGAGCTTGAGGGAGTGGTAAGATCTAATGAAGGATTTTTATTTTTCAGGATAGAGGATGGAGACCCACGCAAGTCTGAAGGCAGGGGAGAAAGGGAAGGGGGAAGGAAGAAAGAAGGGGACAAAGAGCAAGACAGACAGACACAAAGAGACAGAAACAGAAAGACAGAGAGAAAACTGAGGATTCAGTTGGCTGCCAGGATTGGAAAGGGTTGTGATCAAGAGCACATGTTGAGAGTAGAGCTGGGAGGGACTTTCAAAATCACTGATTATAAGCCCTTAAATAAACAGAAAGAAAAACAGAGGCCTAGAAGGTTAGGCGGCTTCTACAAAGCCAAAGAACTAGTAAGGGGGCAAAGTTAGGGCTTATATTCCCGTCTTTTGATTCTAAATCTGGATTATCTGCATTTATACCACTTAGGAATGATTCTCTATATTATTCAGTGTTTCATTAGATGAGAATGTCTACCAAATTTCACTGTTAGACTAATGATAAGAGCTAAACTTCTGCTAAATTAGTACTTATTTGGTGTCTTTACTTTTAATTTGCTTGCTCTGAATCTCTTATATAATCAACATTTAGTATATATTTTAAGAGAAAAGAAGGAAAGCCTTTTAGTGCCTATTATGTACCAGGTCCTGTGTTAAGTACTTTACAATATCATCTCATTGGATGCTCACAACCATCCTGGGAATATTATCCCTGTTTTACAGATGAAGAAACCAAGGTAGTTAAAGGTTAAATAACTTGTTCAGCGCCATAAGAAATGATGAGCAGGTTGATTTTAGGAAAACATGGAAAGACTTGCATGAACTAATAAAGAGTGAAATGAGCAGAACCAAGAGAACATTTTATACAGTAACAGCAACACTGTTTGAAGAATAACTGTGAATGACTAAGCTATTCTGAGTATTATAAATATTCAAATCAACTACAAAGGACCTATGAAGGAAGATGCTATCCACCTCCAGAGAAAGAACTGATAAATAGAAGCATGCATAGTATAGTTTTAAATAAAGTGTGGGGTGAGGAGGGAGGGAGACAGTTTAGAACTTAAAATGTAACACAAAAAAAATTAAATTAAAAAAATTGCTAAGGATCACATAGTTAGCGTCTGAGGGTAGATCTGAACTCAGATCTTCCTGACTTCAGGCCCAGCTCTCTATCCACTGTGCCATCTAGCTGCCCAGCATGATATCCTTGAAAGAGTTGTGGGCTTTATGTCAGGAAGACCTGGGTTCAAAGCCCACTTCTGGTAGCTGTGTGACCTTCATCAAGTGTTTAGTCTCAACCTAGTTATAGAGGATAGGTGTCCTGAGATCTACCTTGTTGGAAGGAATTCTCAACCTGTTGTAAACTCAGTCTCTTCATGTATTCATGACATTCTTAACCAGAAAACTGATTTCATAAAATCCATTTTTTTTTCTTTTTGGAGAGGGAAATAAGGGTGAAGTGACTTGCCCAAGGTCACACAGCTAGTTTGCTTTGTGTTAAAAGTGTCTGAGGCTGGATTTGAACTCAAGTCCTCCTGACTCCAGGGCCA
Organism: Pseudochirops cupreus; assembly: GCA_028627135.1. Lineage (NCBI taxonomy): Eukaryota > Metazoa > Chordata > Mammalia > Diprotodontia > Pseudocheiridae > Pseudochirops > Pseudochirops cupreus. The sequence goes on along the minus strand of CM053580.1, from coordinate 318,685,904 downwards.
GTATTCTCTTCACTGCACCACCTAGCCACCCCAAATCTACTCATTTTGGTTGCCATGATTTATCAGAGCTGTCTGCTAGACATAACTGAGATATATCATAGAAATGATAAAGTATAATAGAAGTTCCACTCAGTTTTGGGACACCTGCCTTGGGCCTGTGTTGCCGTGCCTAGTGAGAAACTAGTGCATCTAGCTGGCCCAAAGGCCTAGTTCTGCTTCTCCCACCATTTTCTTCCCATGTCTCCCTGCTGCTGCATTTTCTAAACAGGATTCAGCAGAGCCTATGCCTAGGAACAGCTAAGCCATTTAACTTTGACATACTTGCAGTGGGCCTATGTTGATCTGATCGGTGAGAACTCATTATACCACCCCGAGTCCAAATTCCTAACCATGCTTCGTTGCAGCCATCATCTGTTTGCTACACTTCTTTGCTGCTGATTCATGCCTTTGGAGATGATGCTCCCCCTCCCCAGTTCTGCCTCTTGCTCTGGAAAGAGTAATCAAATCAACAGTTGACACTCTTTCTAGAAAGGAAAGGGGCCCTCTATATATACTGGAATGTTTGTCATTAAATTTAAGTAAAAGGAATTAGATTTTTGTTTTTAAAAAGAACCACGTTCTCTGGAAAAATGAGCAAATAGCTTGCCTAATAAAGCAACTCAGAATAAGGGAAACTTATCTTATCTTAAAATTAAGAAATACTTTAAATAACTAAATAACTTATTTTATAATAATAAGAGATTAAATTTAGCAAGCCTTTTTGTAACATGTGAATGAGTTTATAAATGAGAAAAATTTTAAATTTTATATGGTACTTATATAAACTCTAAACACTGTGTACGGTTTTCAAGATTTTTTTTCTCCTATGATTTATAAAATATTTTAAAATTTATCAGTGTGTGTGTGTGTGTCCATGTATGCAGAATGTTCTTCTAGGGATTAAACAAAAGAAGAAAGTTACCTGTCTGGAAAAAGACTCTAGAAATGATTGTCCGACACAATGGACAGGGTGTGCTCGTCGGGTTGTCTTTGGCCAGGGTCCGGAGGCAAGGTTCACAGAAGATGTGGTGGCAAGGGTAGCACATATATGGGTTGAAATAAACATCCAGACACACGGCACAGATGTAGCTTTCCTTTTCTTCTGTACATTCATTGTCATCATCTGTACTCACATCATTATTCAAAGTCTATGAAACAAAAACAGAGGGAGGCCAAGCTCTTCAGATCAGCACAAAAAAGATTTAGAATCACGAGAGAAAGTAGAGGTTTACTATAATATCAATGAATAGCCTTTGCAATTAATGTAGATCTGCATTATTTCTAGAAAATATCAGGAATAGTGGAAATATTTTCACAGAAAAAGGAGAAAATAAAATAGTACATGGAACTCGGACACCTAAAACAAGAAAAAATTTCTGTGCAGGATGAAAATATGCAGGAACACAACTGTAACCAAAAATATGCATGCTCGTATGAACACATTTCTATTCAAACTACTGATGTTTTGTTCAACAAATCTAAGAAATCATGAGTATAACATTAAAACTTTCTTTTAATATAGCTGGAGCCTATTCAGATTAGCTGACTGTCACAAGGGTATGCTGACACAGCACTTTGTTTTGCATCTCTATGACACTTGAACTAGCATGTGGAATAGTCATGTATCATATTTCTCTTACCCATCTTTTAGACTCTAACCTCTAGGACGGATAGGATATTGTGCTTTATTTAAACTTTGTGTCTCAGTGCCTAACTGCTGTGAACAGCACAGTTATATGGCCCAGCAACCAGATGAATAAAAGAGAGAGACAGGGTTGTGTTAGATAGTCTGTTTATTACAGAACCATTTCATATAGGCCCAAGATACAAGAAAATCACAAGGCTTATATTCCCGGTAGCAGAAATCCCTACTAGATGGAATGCACGGGACCCTTCTTTGGAATCGACCTCTCCTACCCCAGCCCAAGGCTAATTATTCAATGAGACTTCATCCTCAGGACCATTCCCAGAGACACAAACAAAGCAGGGAGTCACTTGCTAATTAACTACTTTAGTTATTCATAGAACCCGGAAAGCATCCATCCAACAAGATTATACTCTTCCTGCCTATCTGCCTCATAAAAGAGGGGAGCATATCCTTAATGGGGTCAGGGGACCCCTGAAAGTCTGGTCTACTATACCTAACATCAATTGTTTAATAAATATTTATAAAATATGAATTAAATTAAAAGTTTGGCACCCAAATAAGATCACACCTGTCCTATAAAGTGCCTGAACTTTATTTGAATGTCCAGGAGAAGAGTGGGAGAATACGAGATGGTGGCAGCATGGTTTTTTGGTCTGGAAAAAAGCTACTGTTATCTCATTAGATGTGAGAAGCTATGATCTTTTTGAGCCTTTTCCCCAGGTTCAGCACCTTATCATGTTGAGATTGTTTCAACAATGGCAGTCATTTTTGCCCCAGCCAGGTAAAGCACAAAATTCAGGGGAGATTACTAGAAGGCCATTCTTTATCTCCAAACCCATATGTTTGAGACAAATGGAGATGAACAGAGAATAATCCAAAATTTTAGTATGTTTTGGTCATAATAATTTTCTGTGCAGTTACTTGAAATGCAAGGTGGAAAAAGGTACAACTGTAATAATGAGCTTTAGGACAGAGACAAAAAAATCAGTATGCTCTTATAGGCCTTGAGTCAAATTTTAATTATTTAGCAGTTGATTATTCAATCTGAGAATTATCCAAGTGCTTTTTTCTTCCTCTTCGTCTTTCTTTGATTATCTATTTATTGCTCTCCCCTGCCCCCTATCAATGGCACTCTTTGTCAGGGGTATCAAAGTTAAGAAGCAAAAAGAAGGCCATAAAATTGTACTGTTTATTAAATCACTGGCTGAGAAGTAGGAATATATATATATGCGCTAATTATTATCCAGGATATCCAAAGGAACCATTAGCCCTAACAATCAATATAATAGCTCACTGTATTTTTCAAAGAACATTAATGGGTATATTTGGCCCTTGGTGGAAGTTCATTTGCTGAAATCAGAAGTTTAGAAGGAGCTTCAAAAGATCATTTTTTTTCCACATAACTCTGTACCTAGGCAAAAATGTAATTTAAAACATCTGCAAAGGACAACTCTCTATTCAAAACAAATCTGAAATATCTGGATCTCTTCAATGTTCAGAAGGCATTAGGATCTGCATTCAGACTGGTCAAAAGAAAGTTGTAGAGAATCAAATCTCTCAAAATTTCTTGACTGTAAAAAGTCATTTTAGCCAAAAATTTGAGTGTGCCCAATGGAAATTAGGTTAGTCAGAAGTCTAAGGCACAAACGATGGACAATGTACACTTTAAGCCACATAGAAAGATGGAAATCTAAAATCTTGCTAATTCAGGGAAATAAATGTCAGAGGAAAAAAAAAAACCAGGCCTGTACAGATCTGGTAACTTAGCTTGCCTAAATTGGGAATATTTAATAAAGATTATCATAACTAATAATGAAGAAGTTCAGATAAATTAGCTCACCTAAACTATGACTGTTTAATAAAAAATCATTTACCACTATTGACAATAAAGATGATTGCATAAATATGTTGTGGGTTAAGGTCCTTGGCTTTTTGCTTGACTTTCATAATAAACAAGTTCTCAAACCCATGCAAGTCTTTTAATAGAGGCTCAGCTTCAGTTTTCCTTTGTGATTATGTGGGAGAGAGAGAGAGAGAGAGAGAGAGAGAGAGAGAGAGAGAGAGAGAGAGAGAGTGTGTGTGTGTGTGTGTGTGTGTGTGTGCATGCGTACACGTGTTTGTATCTGTGCTCAGCATAAAAAAAAAATCAGAAGCCAGTTTCTGCTTAACAACAGTTACATTAATGGCAAATTCAGGAGTAGCACATGTATCTCTGCCTGTGTATTTCCTATTTGATAAGATAACTAAGTGACTGTATATATTTATATCTATCTATATTTTTTCCTTATTTCTTCAACAAGCATTTATTAATCATCTACTATTGACCAGGCAATGTGCAAAGCCCTGGGTATATAAAGGCAAAAATAACATTCCCTACCTTGTAGGACCTTACGTTCTATTGAAGGGAAACAATATGTACCCAGACAGGTAAAAATGAATTCCAGGTTATCAAGGACCATATGAAAAATGCTGAGTCACCAATAAGAGAGATGCAGAATAAAACAACTCTGAGATCCAGCTCATATGATCAGACTGACAAAGATGACAAAAACGGAAGATGGCCATCGTTGGAAGGACTATGGGAAGCCAGGTAGAGTGATGATTATATTATTCATGAAACTGTTCATTAGTTTAGATGTTCTAGAAAGTAGTTTGGAACCATATCTCCACATCCACTACTGTGTATACCCCTGAACCCAAGAATACTACCTTCCCTGTAATTTAGAGTCTTAGACTACTGCTAGACACTTGCTTGGGGTCACCCCGCCAGTAACCTGGGGCTTCCTCAATCTGGCTTCCTGACTTCAAGGTCACTTTCTCCACATTATACCATAATGCCATTCATGTTATCATGGAAGGTGCTGACTTACACTGGGAGAGACGAATGGAATCACAGGTCCAAACCCTAACTTTAACAAGGTTTTAAAACTATCATTATAATGAAAGAGAGGGACTACCCGGGAAGCTTGGTCAATTAGCAAACATTTCTACTTATATTTGATTTTGATGTTTGAATTGTTTCAATCCTAGAATAGTTACTGAGTGCGTACTCTGTGTAATGCATGGGGTTAGATTATGTGAAGGCAATACAGCTGAGCAGAACACAATTCTGTCCTCAAAGAATTTAAAAGAACAATACAGGAGAAATAGAACACGTATAAATGCAACAAGTATAATACAAGGCTGGACCCTGCATATTTTGTAAGAGTGATAAAAATCATTAATATAGAAATTCTGAGGAGAGATTTCTTTTGGCTGGAGTGGTCCAAAGAAGGCACGAAACATTTGATTTGGGAAAAATGTGAATAGGCCATTGACAGGAGGTAAAAGCATTGAAGGCAGAAAGAGAAGCACAATCAAAGGCTTATGTGATCTCAATGTCAGAGGGACCTCAGAGATCATCTAGTCAGTTTTTTTTATTATATCCTATACATGAAAAAATTCAGGTTCAAAGAGGGGAAATAATGGACATGCTCAAGGTCACACAAGGTTGTGAGAGTCCAGGATTTGTACCCAGGTCTTTTACTTCAAATTCAATGCTTTTCTCACTACAGCATGTTTTCTCTTGGATTATTAGCTAGTACACTACTCCTTTGCAATGAGTAAATAGACTTTGTGAGAAATATAGGCCAGATAAAGAGACCAAAATTGATTGGGGAGGGGGGGGGGAGGCAGAAAAGGACAAGAAATGTTCAATCAACAGCAAAGATCTCCTTTTGTCTGGACTATAGGGTATGTTTGGAATATAGCTGGAAATTATCCTGGAAAGGTCGTATGGGGGAGTCCTTGAATAAGATTAAACATTAAAATATATTCAGAGGAAATATTCAGAAAATAATATTGTCAAATTAAGGTAAACTATAATATTTCCTAGAAACACCAATGTAACCAATATTAATAATGAAGACTTTAGCATAAGAGCCCAGGACATGAAATCAACCTCTGAGTTCATGTTTAACAAAAGACAAATTCTTTTGGATGTCAAATGTCTTTCAAGTCAGCCTTTTATTGTATAAAATGAGACTACCAAAAGCAATAAAAGATTAATAAAAAAAATCAAGGCAAACACTTCTTGAAAATGCCTATTTAACCATTTAAAGGGTAAAGATATTCTATCTTTTCATTTCAATTCTGATGGCTTTGAGCCATTTAAACATTTTAAAATTCATCTGACTAGAGATGACAGATTAATCAGTAAACATTTATTAAGTGCTTAGTATATATGTTAGGTACTGTGTAAAGTGTTGGGGATATAACAAGAGGCAAAAGACAGGCCCCGCCTTCTAATGGGGACGTAACATACAAACACACACACAGAGCTATATACAGGACAAAAAGGAAAATATGAAGGCACTAAAATTAAATAAAATTAAGAAAGTCTTCCTGTAGAAGGCAAGATTTTAGTTGAGACTTAAAGGAAGCTAGAAAAGTCAGTAGTTAGAGTGGAGATGGGAGAGCATTCCAGGCATCGTGGATAGTGACAGAATATGCCAAGAGTTGAGAGATGGAGTATCTTGTTTGTGGAACACCCAGAAGGCCAGTGCCACTGAATGGAAGATGTATTGGGGTGTAAGAAGACTTGAAAGGTAGGAGGAGGCTAGGTTTTAAAATCTGACTGAAAAAAAACTGAGTAAACTTGTGAAGTCCAAACATAAATATCTCTATCTTCTTTGAGCTCAGAAATTCTTTTACCAATTTTGATTGCAGCTCTCCATTGAGCCCCCATTAGTTTCTGGGAACAGCTTATCTAGGTTCAGTTTCCATACGGTTTATAGGCATCTTTTGCCTATATATTACCTACTTTATAGCAGAATTAAATGTAAAGCATATCTAATTTCTATTCATTATTTTCTGTCAATATTTTTACCAATGGTTTGGTTGAAGGTATGGACAGTATACATAGCAAAGGTGAAGATGACATAGTCAGCAATGGCAGTTATCCTGCTAAATAAAAGAATTACAATCCAAAAATATCTCTCTGTTGGATGGAATGGTGGGATGAATCTAGTCAGATAGAATCTACTTTACTAGATCAATGATATTCTCGGTGTGGATACTAACTCCACTGGTGAAGATGACAGATTACCCACGGATTCTCATTTTGTGTGATTCTTATACACTTTTTTCCATAAATACTCCCTCCCTTCAGAGTCCCTTCAAAGAGATGAAGAATTGCCTCTGATTGAAAAACTCAATTTTCTTAGAATCTATAATCCATTAGGTAGCTGTATATACTTTGAGAAATTTAAAGTATGATTTAATGACTACTACAAATGACATGATTAATATCATATAAAAAATTCCCAAATGACAAGTAAGGATCAAGATGCCACAAGAAAAGAGAGACACGTATTCTTATTTGGTCATAAACCTGGTCCCTTATACACAGACGTGAGAGGTACATTTTTCCATGTTCACCTAATTTACTCATAATATCACCCTTAGGGTAACTCATTGATGGTTTGTTCAATTTCTTTTTCTAAGATAGGGTTAAGTATTCTATTTTCTCTTCTGTTAATCTTGGAAATGTGTATTTTTTGTAAATATTCATCTACTTCACTTAGATTGTGAGATTTATTGGCACGCAGTTGGGTAAAATAGCTCCTAATAACTGCTTTCATTTCCTCTTCATTGGTGGTGAATTCACCCTTTTTATTTTTGATATTGGTAATTTGGTTTTCTCCTTTTTTTTTTTAAATCAAATTAACCAATGGTTTATTTATTTTTTTCTTGCAGTCAGACCCTAGTTTTATTTATTAGTTCAATGGTTTTCTTACTTTTAATTTTTATTCATCTCTCTTTTGATTTTCAGGATTTCCAATTTAGTGTTTAATGAGACATTTTAAATTTGTTCTTTTCCTGTGTTTTTTTTTTTAATTAGGTTAAGTTAGGTTAGTTAGATTTAGTTGTTTTTTTAAAAATTTAGTTAGTGCCCAATTCGTTGATCTGCCCTTTTTCTATTTTATCAATGTAAGCGTTTAGAAATATAAAATTTCCCCTAAATACTGCTTTGGCTGCATCCCATAAATTTTGGTACTTTGTCTCATTGTTGTCATTCTCCTTAATGAAATTACTGATTGTTTCTATAATTGCTTCTTTGACCTACTGGTTCTTTAGGATTAGATTATTTAGTTTCCAATTAATTGTTAATCAATGTTTCCATTTTTACTGCTTTATGATCTGAAAAGGATCCATTTAATATTTTTGCTTTTCTGCATTTTGTAGGGTTTTATGCCCTAATACATGATTAGTTTCTGTGAAGGTGCCATGTACAGCTAAGAAAAAGGTATAGTCCCTCCTAATCCCATTCAGTTTTCTCCAGAAGTCTATCATATTTAACTTTTCTAAAATTCTATTCATCTCTTTAACTTATTTCTTGTTTATTTAATGATTAGATTTATCTAGCTTTAAGAAAGCAAAGTTGAGTTTTACTATTTCCTCCTATAACTCATTTAACTTTTATTAAGAATTTGAATGCTATGTCATTTGGTACATACATGTTTAATATTGATATTACTTCATTATCTATGGTACCTTTTAGCAAGACACAGTTTCCTGCTTTTGCCTTTTAACTAGGTCTATTTTTCCTTTGCTTTGTCTGAGATCATGGTTGCTACATGTGCTTTTTTTTAAACCTCAGCTAAAGTATAGTAGATTCTGCTCTAGCTCCTTATTTTAAATCTTTGTGTGTGTCTATTTCAAATGTGTTTCTTTTAAATAACATACTTTTGGATTCTGATTTCTAATCCATTTTATTATCTGCTTCCATTTTATGGGTGAGTTCATCCCATTTACATTCAGTTATGATTTCTGTCCATTTCCCTCCATCCTATTTCTTTCTGCTTTCTTTCTCTTTCTACCCTGTCCCTCCCCTAAAGTCTGTTTGCTTCTGATTACTGCCTTCTTTTTTTTCTGCCACATGTTTAACCACCCCCACCCCCACCTTTCTCCTTTCCCTTTCCCTTCCTGCTTCCCTATTGGGTAAGACAGACACACCTCATTTTTGTCTATCCACATTTTTTATATCATTTCAACACAATCAACTCACCCTCATGCCTTCTTTTGATATACAATCCTTCCAACTTCCCTAATGATGATAAAGTTCTTAGAATTTACATGTATCATCTTTCCATATACAAAAATAAACACATTAACCTATATGTCTATAATGATTTATTTCATGTTTACCTTTTTATGCTTCTCTTCATTCTTGTATTTAAAGTTCAATTTCCATCAGAAATGCTTGAAAGTCCTCTATTTCATTGAATTCCTTTTCCCCAGTTTTGCTGGGTAGGTTACTTCTACCCAGGATAGGTGACCCTGACAGAGGACCTTTTTAGCATCACAGCTCAGAGTGCAAATCCTTTGAGTAGAATTTGATTTCTGGATGATACTATATGTATTTATATCTACCATAAAAATAATAAGTTTTTAGGACATGTTATGAAATTTCTCAAGGGGATATAGTCTTTGGTGTACTTGTAATGCAAATTTTAGTTCTTATCTACTAGCATGCCAAAGAACTCTATTTTTTGCTCTCTCCTGGTCAACAATTTTATTAATGATTTGATGGATGATAAGTTGCATGATATGACAGCTGTTTTCAGCTACTGTATAGAATCTCATGTTAGAGATCTATTCTGGATAGCTCCAAAAGGCAGAACTAGGACCAATGAGTAGAAGTTAACAGGAAGCCAAGTTTGGGCACAATATAGGAAAAAAAAAACCTTTCTGAGTTGTCAAACAATGTAAAAGACTGCTTTATAAAACAGCAATTTACGTATTATTAGATTCATAGAATTTTAGTGCTGGATGGGATAAGAATGGTCATCTGTTCCAATCTCTTGTTCTTAGTTTGAGAGACTAATTTCGGGATGCTGGGAAGGCAATTAGTCTCTCCTGCCATTCCCCACTACCTAGTAGAAAATGCTCTTTAAATGGCTGATTAGTTTGTCACTGTACCAGACAAGTAAAAAGATGAACCATGAAGAAATTTACATTTCCTTACAAAAGTAACTGAATAATATAGGTACAGCTGAACAGGTCTCAGGTGAAGAAAGGGAGCTAAAAGCACAACTTCTTTGATTCTCTCAGATGCTTCTAGGTGAGGAATATGTTTTTATTCAGGTCTGTGGGTTGAATCCCATGTCAAACTCTGGCAGCCATGTGATTATCAACTTTCATATATTAATTTGTGAGATGGAAACAGGTTGAGAGTAGCATTTGGCTTTCTGATTACATAGAGAATTAAAAAAAAACCCACACCCCATCTCTGATGTATATTGGGGTGGTTATATCATTAATTTCCCTACTTCTCAAGCTCTGGGATAGAGTTTGTAAAACTTTTTATTGTTATATCCTTAGAGCTGAAGGGATGTAAAACAACATTCTTCTAGCTAAGACGGCCATTACCTGTAGTATTATAACTCTTAGGGAGATAGAAAAGGAATGCAAAGAAAAATAATATAACTATTTAATAAAAATAACAGTACTACCTAAGCATACACAAAGATAGGAAAAAAAGAAAGTTCTAAATAAAGCATGTGTGTGTCATTTTCTAAATCATTTTCACATCTTTGGGAAAATTATACTCTCATAAAATATTTAAACACTTGAGAAAAATTATTTTTAAAATATCAATTTATATTTCATCAAAGTGGCAGAAAATACAGTAACTATTGCTCTGTTATTGGTGAGTTTTATTTAAAGAATGAGATAATTTTTTTAAAGGACTTGTACTATTAATATCATTACATATAAAGCACACAAGGAGAGAGGCAGCATGATGTAGTAGAAAGAAGTTTGGACTCAGGATCAAGAAAGACATGAATCTAAATCCTTAGAAACTTAATACTAATCTATATGACAATGGATAGGAAACTCAACTCCTCTGGCCCTCAGTTTCCTCATCTGTAAGATCTAGATAACGATTGCTGCAGATCATAGGATCAAAGATGTAGAGTTGGAAGGGCCTTTCGTCGTCATCTAGTCTATCTCCTGTTTCACAGACAAGAAAACTGAAGCCCAGAACAGCTAAGTAAGTTGTCCAAGGTCACACAGGCAGCAAGGGAAAGAACTGGAATCTGCCCATCAGCTGGAACTCTGACTCTAAACTACTCCTGACTTGTGAAGGACCCCAAGATCTGCTCTCTTTCCACTGATCCTCATGGCCTCTGCTGCATCAGGCTGTTGTGAGGAAAGTGCTATGAAAACTTGAGTTACTTCTGTTGTTATTATTGATATTATTATCATTATTCCTTATTGTAAAAGGAATATAAGGGTATATGTGGATTAAACTCATTAAAAATATTTAGGACATGTAAATGAATATAATGTTCTCCTTGAAGAGATTAATGCACTATTACTAGAACAAATGAAAGACGAATCAATTAATTCATTCAGATGAGCATTTAGATTGTGAGCTCCTCAAGGGCAGGGACTGTCTTTTGTCTTTGTATCCCTAGTGATTATTAGTACAGTGCCTGGCACATAGTAGGCACTTAATAAATGTTAGTGCCTAGTACACGGTAGGTACTTGATAAATGTGTCTGTTACATGCCAGGCACCATGCTAAGTTTTGAGGAAACAAAGAAAGGAAAAATGGTAATCTTTGCTCTCAAGAAGTACATAGTGCAATATGCCAACAAATTTGTACAAATAAGATCTATGCAAAATAAACTGGAGACAATGAAAAGAGTAAAGGCATTAAAATTAAGGGGAGTTTGGGAAAGGTTTCCTGTACAAGGTGGGATTTTAACTGAAACCTGAAGAAAGTCAAGGAAACCAAGAGGCAGAGATGAGAAGGGAGAGCATTTCAGGTATGGGGAGCAGCTAGTGAAAATGTCCAGAGTTGGGAGGCTTTTCTTATTCAAAGAATAGCAAGGAGACTAATGTCACTGGACCACAGAGGTAATAGTAGAGGGGGAGGTTTGAATACCAATCAGAGAATTTTATACTTGATCCTGGAGATGACAGGGAGCCACCAGAGTTTACTGAGTGTGTGTTTTGGGGGGGAGGGGATGTGGGGCCAGATCTGTGCCATGTCACTTTGAAGGTCACTTCTAAAGTTGAGTGGAGAATGAACTGGAGTAGGGAGAGACTTTCACAAGTAAACCAACTAGTAGGCTACTGCAACAGTCTAGGCATGAGATGATGAGAGCTTGCACCAGAGTGTCAGAGGTGAGAAGTAGGCTTTATCCACAAGCCTTGACAACAAATTAGATGTGAGGAGTTGAGGATGACACCTGAGTGAGCCTGGTTGACTGGGAGGTTTGTGGCATCTTAAACAGTAATAGGGAAGTTAGGAAGAGGGAAGAGTGAAGGGAAAATAATGAGCTGGTGGGGATGACTGGATCAAAGGAGGGGTGTTTTAGGATGGCAGAGACCTGGGTATGACTGTAGGCAGTAGGGAAGCAGTCAATACAGTGGGAAAGACTGATGACAAATGGGAGGGAGCGGAGCTGATAGAGGGGAAAAAGGGGATGGAATGGAATCACCTATGAATGTAGAGGAGTTTGTCTTTGCAAGGAGAAAGGCTATTCCATTATGTGAGACAGGTGAAGATAGAGGCATATAGTGAGGTGGATAGAAGAGGTAGTGCCCAGTGAATGACGTCATTTTTAAAGAACAAAATATAGGGCAAGGTTCTTAGCTGAAAGTGGACTGGGACTGCTTTTAAGAAATTTCAAAGCTCCTTTGGTAATTTCCAAGCTTCTCCCAGAAACAAAATCCCATCTTTTTGATATAAATTTTTCTACTAGCATTGCTGTATACCTGATACATAAGTGAACCACAACAGACTCCAGAGAACTTAAGTTAGACGTAGGGGGCAACTGAAAGGCATGGAGATCATAAAACCATTTGTTTAAAATAGAAAGAGATCTTGAAGGTCATAATAGGTATAAGCAAGATGCAGCAGACAGCCAATGAGGCACTTCAAGGAAAACAGGAGCAAAATATATCATGAGGAAAATGTATGATAGGAAAAGAAGACATGCTAGCCATGTGATGAAGTGAGAGATGATAGGTGGACAGACTGACTACTCTACTAGTATCCTTAAAAGTAAGGAAGGTCTCCAGTGCTTCGGGTATATTCTATGTAATAAAGTTATGAAATGATACATGGGAGCATATTTTGCAAATAAGTGGGAGGCATGGATAGGTTACAATCTGCACTAGTGGAGGACATAGTCAAATCAGTGAGATCACAATGCATTTAAGCATGTCCAGGCAGTGAGGCAGATGCCTGATAGATATTTGTCTTTATTTCTCAATCTACTAAACTTATAAATTTCACATATTCAAATCTTAAATGTTGGGATTAGAACAAGAAAGACAGATGTGTGGACTCACCTTCCTCATTCACCAGTCACACATGGGATTGGTTATAAGTACTGAAAGAGCAGCCAGAAAGGCCTCAATACCTAAAAATGTTATTCTATCAGCTGCTCAAACTTGACATCTTATCATCCCTTTGGGTTAAGCACACTTCTCTTTATTCAGTTCTCTTTTAAAATGAAAATACACTCAAGGGGGATAACATGTGGCCATTAATATCTTAACATAAATAGTTACCAAACTGCTTTCTTCTGGGCCTATGATGAGAATACTAGGTACCTGCGGGGGAAGAAGTGCTGAAAGGCAGGAAAAAGTCCAGAAAGAGTAGGCAGGATTTCTGAAGATAAACTTCACCTACTTTATGATTTTACCTAGGGCTGGCCCTGAATACGTATATTAGATATTTTGTTTCAACAAGACACAAAGTAAATCAAGCAATTTAACAATTTTTCCAATAATTAGATCAATACTGACAGTCCATCCAGGCTGTTTTTAAGGCTGAAAATTCACTGAGCCTCTGGAATTACAGTAAACTCATTTATATGAAATCCAAATGATCTGAAAACTCAAATGATTAGAGAAAAAAATCACTAGTTAAAGAACAGAAATTTAATCACAAAAGGAATACTATCAACTTATATCATGCAGTAAGAATATAAACTATGATATAAATCCTCTAGTATATCTACTATATTTATGCCATACAATGAAAATGGAGTTTAAATTGATAATCATGAGGCACTACAGACTTTTGAAGTATTTTCGGATTTTTAAGAAAGGTTATGTTATGGGGGAGCGGAGCCAGATGGTGGTGTAACAGCAGCAACATATCGCAGCTCTCACATAGCCACCCCAAAATACCCATAAAACAGGACTCTAAACCAATCCTAGAACTCCAAAATGCACACAAAGATACTTCCCACTAAAGTCAGCTCGGCTACGAGGAACCATATCAGCACTGCCAACCGAAACCAGCCTGGCCTGAAGCCGCAGCTGTGCCCCAGGGGCGGCTGGATGGGAGGAGCTGAGGAGCCTCTCAGGTGAGCGGATTAGCAGCAGCTGCGAGTGGGGATTGCAAAGGGGGAGATAAGCAGTCCAGCCCGAAGGCCTCCAGAGTGGAAAAGGGAAAGGCAGAGGTTTTGCACCCGCCTCCGCGTTGCAGCTTCCCGCCCACAGCCTGCAGACACCAGGGGGACTTAGCGATTGTTCTCAGGCCAGTGCTCTCGCGTTGAGCGGCCTGGATCCAGATCGCCGTCTTGGGCCTCCATCTTGGAGTCTTCACTATACAGTCAGCCGGAAGTAATTAGGAAGATTCCCAGCATCTTCCTGAGAGCTACAGCAGCCGGGAGGACCCCAGCGATTTGGGACAGAGCTTTCCCTTCTGGAAGCAGAACCCCACAGAGATTAAAAAAAAATCACGGTCTGAAGAACCATGAGTAAGAATAAGCATAAGAAGCAAAGTAAGAACAGCTCCCAAACCCTTGATTCCTTCTTTGGGGAAAAGAAAGATCATGGGAGAGAGAGGGAGGAGGAGAGCTCAGCCAGAGCACCCCCACCAGGGGCCTCCAATAAACATGAAGAATGCCTTAAAGCT
>CM053580.1:318627212-318670786 GCA_028627135.1 Pseudochirops cupreus | reverse complement strand
TAGAACGGGGGGGGGGGGGGGATAGCATGGAGGGAAATATCATCAGTCTTTCACAATATATCCACTATGGAAATGTTTTGTGTAACTACACATGTACAACTTATATTGAACTGTTTATCTTCCCATTAAGGGTAGGAGACGAGGGAGGAAGGGAAAGATCATTATTATTATTATTTACATGCAACTGGGAAATAAGATATACAGGCACTGGGGTATGGAGATCCATCTGGCTCTACCAGAAAGTCAGAGGAAATAGGAGACAGAACATTGGTTGGGGGAGGGGGTATTCAGTGGGATCACTGTTTGGGGGTAATGGGTATGGGAAAGACGGAAAGAAAATTTGTAACTCAAAATCTTGTGGAAATGAATGATGTAAACTAAAACACAAAAGTTATTTTAAAAAATTTTAAAAAATAAAAAAAAAAAAAGCGAAACACAAAAAGCCAGACAGGGTTTTTAATCCCCCCAAGGAATAAAATCTCAATGTCTTTGTCCTCTGTCCTTCATGATTGGAATTCACTCCCTCCTCACCTCTTTGGTGTGTAACATACTCATGGCCTTTACCAGGTCAATCAGGCCAAGAAAATTATGAGAACCATTGACTCAGCTTCTCATCACAAAAATCTCTGTGAAAATATGGTCATTTTCATGGGTAATTTGTGGATGCAAGAGGCCTCCTAAGAAACCAAGTCTGAGTTCTCTTTTGTTTTCCAGAATTAAAAGACAGATTTACTTAATATTCTATGCACATTTTTCAAATATCTATTAAGAACAAGAAAATATGATGAACACTAGGGAACATACAAAAATAATAAGACACAAACCCTGCACTCAAGGCACTTAAAATTTAGCTAAAGAAATAATACAGATAAAATTATATAATTTACACAGAAAATTCCAAACTATGTCTGTTAGTTTTTTACATAATTTTTTTCACTCATTCAATAAACACTTGTCTGATGTCTGCTCTGTGGGATTCATTGTGCTAAGTGTTGGAAGCAGAGAAGTTATGTAGATAAATAAGACTTAGTCACTGCTGTCAAGAAGCTTACATTCTAGGGGAAAACACAGAGCGGTGATCAAGGAAGACTTTATGGGAGGGATAGCATTTTAATCTTGACCTGGAAGGATAGACAGCATATCAATAAGTGGAAATGAGTGTAGGAAAGAGGAAACACAAGTCATAGTGGAAGCAAAAGAGATTGGGAAGTAGTATGCTTTCTGGGGACAGGAGTAAGAAGGGTGGTCTGGGAGATTAGAAATAGAATTTGGGAGTGCTTTGAACACCACCAAAAGGCAGCATGGTGTGTTGGACTCAGAATCAGAAGGACCCTACATCAGAAATCTGCCTCAGAGACTTACCTGAAGCTCAGTTTCCTTATCTGTAAAATAGGCATTATAACAATAGTACTACTTCACAGGGTAGCTGAGAGCACTTGAGTTAAACTGTGAAGGAGGCTAGGGGTGCCAAGAAGGGGAGCAGAGGTGGGGACTACATTCTAAGCATGGGAGAAAGCCTTTGCAAAGGCACAGAGATGAAAGATAAGATAGGGGTGGGAATATAATGGGGAGGGGCAAGCATGCAACTTTGAATAGATTTTAGAATTCAAGAAAGGGAGCAATGTATAAAGAGTTGGGAAAGATAAGATGGATATAGATGGTGAAGAAAATTAAATGCTCAAAAGAAGATTTTTTTTATCTGATCCTAGAGGTATGATCTTTCCTCCTCCCAAATACTACTCCCTCAAATTAGTCTTTTTTTGTAAATTTTTAAAATCTACATTATCTTCTATTTCATGTTGTTTCCTCCATAACATAATGTAAGCCTTCTTGAAGACAAAAATCATTGTTTTTGTCTTTGTATCCCAGGGTTCTGAAGTTTCTAGACAACAGTAGTCACTTAATAAATGCCTGTTGTTCATATCAAGTAATAAAGATTTTGAAAATCTTAAAGCATTATCATTATGCTCACTGTTGTCACAATTATCATCTTCATCACCATCACCATTATTATTACCATAGCAAGAAGTCTTGATTTTTATTTGATGGGCAGTTGTTCCCCACTATAATTATACAGCTGTAGGTTAATGGGATATAAGATCTTTCCTGCCCATTAATAAGCCTCACAACAAGCCAATTAGGCTCTGGGCCACAGGTATCCCCACACCTTTCCAATTAAGTGCTGATTTCCAAGCTTCTCAGCACTAAGTCAATAAAGTCTGATTGGAAACTGTATATATATATTATACAGCTTGGAGGGAGAGGTGGGGGTAGAGAGAGAGACACACTGAGAGAGGGAGAAGCAGACAGAGAGAAGAACTTGCCTAGGAGAACCTGCTTGTGGGGAGGCTTGACAGAGGGAACCCTTGCAATGGATTGGTGGATTACTAAATGGATTACTAACTTTGCTTTCTGGTATGCTAACAGTAATGTCCTAAATAAATATTTTGGTTTTGTCTGGGAGGAGGAGGGTTTTATAACATTTTTTGAGCAAACCCTAGGAATACATGTGCATATTCATAGCGGCTATGGGTATCACATTGGCATTGCAATAGCAAAGAAAGGTAATCAGATCTGTTCACCAGGAACACCAGTCTGACATTGGTGAGACTGAACAAGAAAGGAATGTCAGTGAGAGAAGTCATTAGAAGATTGCTTCAATAGTTCAAGTCAGAGTTAATTATAGACTAACTTAAGGTTGTAGAGGTAGGAGTGGTAAGAAACTGGATGTAAGAAATATTCTGTAGGTAAAATAATCAGTACTAAATTGCTGACTATGGCAGGGGTGGAGAACATGCAGCCTCAAGGCCACATGTGGCCCTTTAGGTCCTCAAGTGCAGCCGTTTGAATCCATACTTCACAGAACAAATCTCCTTAATAAAAGGATCTGTTCTATAAAACTTGGACTCAGTCAAAAGGCTGCACCCAAAGACCTAGAAGAACATATAGGAGACAGTTCCATTCACAGAGATAGTGACACTGGGGCGAGAAGTAAGACTCGTAATAGTGTTTTCAACTTGCTAGGACCTCTCAGAGCTTGTCATCCTGATGTCAGAGCAAAATTTAGTGGAAGTTGGAACCTAAAAAACTTAGAATAATCACATATTTCAGATGAGTAATATCATTATTTCATTGTTGAAGAGGGGTCATCCAAAAGTATACATATTGAACCTATCCAACTATCATCTCAAATAAGAACCCTTTAAGATTTTTTATTTACATGCAAATTTATTTCTACAGAACAATTTATTTCCAAATAAGTATTTTCAGATGAAAACTACCCTTGGTTTTTGGATGATAGTTACTTATTTATGCCCAAGCAGACACATCATAAAATATTCATTTTCAATATCGCATCTTAAAAACAAAGATAACAGTCTATAGTAGAGGGAATCATGTTTCATGAGATTGATTTTTAAATGTTTTACCTGCCAAACGAGGCTAAATTAATAATTTAGCTTGCTCTAAAATGCCACAATCAATACAACAGCTTTTAACTCAACTGAAGAAAAATAGTACAGAAGACAATAATAATAAGACATCTCAAAACTGACTCCATTCTTGTTTTCCTTCAGAGAAATTAAACTAGCAAGTTTTTATATAGGAAAGGGAGTAGTTGCAAGCATATAATAAGCAAAAAAATTATTGCAATGATTACTTTAGCAAAAGCCCTTGAAGGAGTAAGCTGTGGAATGAGACACATAACAGTCATAAAGTATGTATCTTGCACCCATAGATGTGATAAACATTAAAATTCAATTCAATCTATCATTGTAATCTTCCCTTCAAGTAAAATTAATGTAAGCTAGAAGTGGAAACAACAGATATGTGGTCAGGCAACACAACAGCAAATGATGCTTTGGCTAACTTTCTTTTGTTTGCTTCCAATTACATTTTCAACTTTCTCTCCTGACTGTAAACTTTGGGCTGTGACACACACACACAATCAACAACAAAAAACAAACAATGCAGAATGGTAATGGTTTTTTTTTTCTCCAAACATCTTAACCAACCTAAGTATCTTCAACTTCTAAATCTGCATACCATGTAAATTTATTGTTTTAGATTCCACACAAGAACTTTCTCACATGGAAGATGAATCACTAAGAACTACACAGAATCTCAAAGTTGGAAGGAATCTCAGAGACCATGAACTCCAAACTGTACCTGAACAAAAGTCTAGTCTATAACATCTCCAGGGAAGTCCTCTAATGTGTGAGAAATCACAAGATGACAAGGCAGTCCACCTGACTATTTGTTGTTGTTCAGTCACTTTGTTGTGTCGGACTCTGTGAACCCATGGACCACAGCATGTCAGACCCTTTAATCCTCCACTGTCTCTTACAGTCTATCCAAGTTCATGTTCATTGTTTCCATGACACTATCTATCCATCTCATCCTCTCCCATTTCCTTTTGCCTTCAGTTTTTCCCAACATCAGGGCCTTTTCCAGTGAGTCCCATCTTCTAATTATGTGGCCAGAGTATTTAAGCTTCAGCTTCAGTATCTGACCTTCCAGTGAATGACCTGAATGAATTTCTTTAAGTATTGACTAATCTGATCTCCTTGCTGTCCAAGGGACTCTCAAAAGTTTTCTACAGCACCATAATTCAAAAGTATCGATCCTGTCATGCTCAGTTTTCCTTATACTCCAACTCTCACAGCCATACATTGTTACTGAAAAAAAAATTTGACTATATAGACCTTTGTTAGCAAGGTGATGTCTCTGCTTTTTAGTATGCTGTCCAGATTTGTCATAGATTTTCTTCCACAGAGCAAGTGTCTTTTAATTTCATGGCAGCAATCACCATCTGCAATTATCTCTGAACCCAAGAATATAAAATCTGACACTGTTTCCATCCCCTCCCCCCCATTTGCCAGGAAGTGATAGGAAGAGTTGGCAAGATCTTAACTTTTTTGTTAAGTTTCAAGCCAGCTTTTAAATTCTCCCCTTTCACCCTCATCAAGGGGCTTCTTAATTCTTCTTTACTTTCTGCCATCAGAGTGGTATCATCTGCTGTTATGAGAATCTGAAGATCTTCCCTGCCCCTAGGCCTTTTGATAGGCTTAAAGTGGCTCTGAGAACCTTGCCTGATTTTAAAGTATACTCTGCCCCCTAAGAGGCTGAATGTGGTCACATGGAGCCTGTGGCAGGAGGCTTGTTTTTCAGGAATGCCCACACCTTATTACTTTGTCATTGGGCAGTGGGTCAAGAGGGCTGTAACATTCTCTGACCCAGGAGAAGGCTGTGTATACACCCTGATGTGAGGTTTTGCTCTGGGGCTCACTTTGAGAAGAGTTGTGTGATTTGGCCAGATGAGACTCTGGGCAGCTGTTGAGCCCCCCGGCTGAGAAAAACCCAGATGTTGGTGCTTCCCTCTCTGGTAACTGACTAGGTATGGATGTAATGGTCAGACGACTGGAAGCCCATCTGCTGGTCTGTTTCTCTGTCTGCTTGTAACTTCTGCTTGTAACTTGTTTGTATTCTGTTTGTACTCTTTGAAGTTCAGGGTGCTGATTTTTTCCCCTGAACTAGGTAAATGATATGTGTTTGATTGATTAAAGTAAGATTGTTAACCCATCTTGAGTTGCTTTCCCTTTAGAAAAGCAGATCTAAGAACCTGTGCTAGCAGCCACCCTGGGTATGCTAGGGTGCTTGCTGACACATCTGCATATCTGAGATTGCTGTTATTTCTCCTTGCAATCTTAATTTCATTTCTCATGATGTCCTCTACATATAAGTAAGGAGACAATATGGAGTCTTGTTGTGTTCTTTTTCCAATCTTAAACTAATCAGCTGTTCCACGTTGGGTTCTGTTGGAGAGTTGTAATTGTTAGGAAGGTTTTCTTTAAATTGAGGTGATATTTGCCTCTATGAAACTTCCATGAATTGTTCCTCATTATGACCTCAGGACTAAACAAACAAGTCAAAATGATGGCACTTCAAGTGCTTAAAGAGTTATTATCTGCCTCGAGAGTTTTCTTTTCTTGAGGTTAAATATCTCCAGTCCCCCCAGATCTCTAGGCCCATACCAGATATTCTCTAGCTTTTCAATACTCTTCCTAAAACACAGCACCCAGAACTTAATACAGTTCTCTATATACGGTCTGATCAGAATAGATGACTAACATCTTCTCAAATTCTAGATACTATTTATCTCACTACAGGCTAAGATTCTACTATTATTTGTAAATAAATGAGTATCAAATTATAGCTGCTGTGGACAAAATGGAGTTTCCTGCTGGAATAAATCCCCAGGGAAATTCTTGGTCAGTTAGCTCATCTTTTATCTTTAAATCTCAAGGGCAAAACCACCAGTTCAATTCTGCTGCAGGGATTTCTTTCCTTTCAGACTCACTGCCCAAGTCTGTCATTCCCCCCATCCCCTCACCCTCTCATCTAAAAGTAAGCAAAGAATCTGTTTTTAGGTTTTTTAGAGTTAATGCTACCAGACTATAGGAAAATAGACAGTGGATAAAAAGAAAAATTGGAAAAGGTACAAGAAAATCTGAAACTTGGTTATAATAGTCATTCCTGTTGGTATTCAATGAAATGTAAATGAAGTTAGACTATCTTTTTTTTTCTAAGCGCCTGGTTTTAATCTTGATCAGCATTTACAAAAATACCACCATTATGATAATTGCAAACTCGCATAAGGAATTTTACAAATAATTCAACAAGACAATCCAATTAAGCCATTATACACTTTAATATTTGCTAACTTTGAGGCAAAGGCATAGGAGAAGCTGTGTACAAAAAGGATATTAGAAAATATGATTCAACGGCAAGAATTCTGAAAAGGCTAAGAGAACCAACATGCAGCTTCATAACTATATATCATGGAAATATTCTTTAGTTGATGTTGGGAGGCAGCAGACATGAGGATCCCAGAAAAGTATTACAAAACCTGAGTGTTTCTTAATATGCAGGAAATGATTGGTTACTGCTGTGGGACTTATTTCAAAATCAGTTGTCTGTGTAGATAGCAATAGGTTTGTGACATCTGAGATACCATGACTATGAGGAAACAAAACTGCAGGTCACCCAAAGTTCAATGGCAAGACTCATGGTGAGTGTAAATAGCATTAATTCTATAGCAACCAAACATGGAAAGCAACATAACATATATTATGCAAAAGATGCATTATTACAAAAGGAGCCAACCAAGTGGTAAGAGAGAGGGACAACAGATAAATAACTTTTATTTCCATAATGTTGCTTTAGTATCTCCACAATGTCAAGATATGGAAGAGACTAGATCAGAAGAATGTAAGCAGGGCTAGACATGGCTGAAGGGAGTAACAGTTAATCACATTACAACTCTGAGTTCATATTGACTAGTTAATCAGGATTTATTATTCTCCTACAATACTCCATATTCTTCTTTGGCTATTCTTTTTCTTTGTTTATTTTATACAGATAGCAAATACTAATATGAGCAAATGTTGATGGGTTCTGAAGTTCAAATTCCTGGGGGTAATACTGGAAACATTATATCCTGAATTTATCACCTACAAATGATTCTGAGTTTCTAGACTAACTAATAATCCGAAACAGAATGGGCTACTTCCATTTGCTTCCAGGAAGTAGTAGAATTTCCCTCACTGAAAGTCTTTAATCAGAGACTGAATGACTACTTGTTAAGGACTTTATCATCTGCCAGTCAATAAACATTTACTAAGGGTCTACCAGTGTCAGACAATGTGCTAAATATACGATACAGAGAAAGGCAAAAGACAGTCCCTGCCTTTGAGAAGCTCACAATATAATGGAGACAACATCCAAACTGCTTTGTACAAACAAGCCATTTACAGGATAAATAGGATATAATCAACAAGGGGAAAGTACTAGAAGTATTGGAAAAGGATTTCTGGAGAAGGTGGGACTTTATCTGGAACTTGAAGGATGCTTGTAATCAGGGTTAAGGAGGGCATATCCAGGCACTGGGGACAGCCAGTAAAAATTCAGAATTGGGAGACCAAGTGCTTTGCTTGAGGAGTGGCAAGGAGGACAGTATC
This sequence comes from Pseudochirops cupreus, assembly GCA_028627135.1. Lineage (NCBI taxonomy): Eukaryota > Metazoa > Chordata > Mammalia > Diprotodontia > Pseudocheiridae > Pseudochirops > Pseudochirops cupreus. The sequence goes on along the minus strand of CM053580.1, from coordinate 318,662,768 downwards.
ATTGGATCAAAGAATATATGTGGAGTGGGTGGGGATGTTAAAAAGATTGGAAACACAGGGGAAAGGCACAGGAAAAGTTATAATGGGTACCCTCAACAGAACTACTGAAGTTTGAAAGGCAGGGAGGTTTTGAGGAAAAGATAATGAGTTCAGTTATGGGCATGTTAAGTTTAAGATCTCTAAAGGACATCCTTCAAAATGTCTAACAGGTGGTTGGAGATGGGAAAGTGGAGGTCAGCAGAGAAATTAGGGCTAGATGAGCAGATCTGAGAATCATCAGCATGGAGATCATAATTGAATCGGCTTTTGACAGTTGATCTTTTGCCTCCATTCTCTTTACCACTTCCCATCCCCCATGATTTCTCCTTCTTAGAACACTGCTCTCTTGGAGTTCTGGAATAAGACCAGTCTACAGATCCAGAAATTATGCTCAACAAACAAACATAAGCTAAGAATTCTTATCCACTTTACTCCGCTACCACAAAGGTTTGTTCTAAATTTATAATGAAAGATACACCGAAATATATTTTATAAAGCAATTGTTTTTCAAAAATTGAAAACATCACGTAAATGCTAAGTATTTTTAAAGTAATAGTTCTGAATCTTAGGATCTAGGAGCTTATTAATCCAATGTGAAGTCGCTATTAATAGTATGCCCTTAGTTGGCCAAAATGACTGTTTGTTCCTGGGATAGAAATTTCTTGGTAATAAGTTAAATATCTAAAGCTACTGTTTCCTGAATTAAGGTAAAGTATGACTCCTAACAACCATAAATGGAATAACTCATTTTGAGGAAAAGTATTAAAAACCTCCAAGATAAATGAGTAGAAGAACCACACTCAGCATAAGGGATTCCACATCAAACCAGAGACCAACAGTTCTCATCTGTAGAAAACTTCCAAATTATAATTAATTATTCTTAGAAAATTCATCATTACTATAAATCTAAATATAGTTCCTTAAGAAGATGCAAATTGATGAGCATCTTTCATCCTTCACATCTTCCTACACACAGCATTTATTAAATGCTTACTTCCTCCCAGATATGGTGTAAGTGCAAGAGATACAAATAAAAAAGAGAGTGTTCAAGGGAAAACAACATAAAAAAGGAAGTCTAAGAGCTGGCTAGGGGACAAAATTCTTGGTGCTGGGGTAGATTTTTGACGAGAAGCCAAGAAAGAACAGAGCTAGCCTGGGGCCCTTCACAAAATGGTGTTTCTCCCATTACCAATGGGAGAAGAGGGCAGGCCTTGCAGAACAGTGCTCCAGATTGAGAAAGCTACAGCAATGGTTAGATATTTCAGGGCAAGGAGGCTGCAGTTGCTAAGGAAAGTTCTAGGATGAGACAGCAAGGTTTGGAAGTCCACAATTCACAAACAAGACCTGAAGGGCCTTTAATCTACATATCTTTAAATCAGTTCTATTCTAGGGAAGCAGTGTGGTGCAATGGAAATAACACTGGCTCTGAAGGCACCACAGTAGCATTCAAATCCCAATTAAGAAGATTACTACCTGTGTGATTTGGGGCACTGGCTTCAGGTCTTCATTTATTAAAAAAAAAAAAAGGCAGTGAAGTGAGTGAGGATTACAATAGATTGCCTCTGAGGTCCTTTCCAGCTCTATTATCTACAGCCCCATGATCCTACAAATCTTTCTTTGTAAAAAACTGCAGAAGGTAATGATATCTGAATGGCTTACATTTAATTAAAAAAAAATTCCATTCCACTTTGTCATTTATTGTATTTGCAGATACTCTGTGCACAGGATGACAGCAGCAAAATCATTTGGATCTCCCTTAGAGGTTTATTTGTCCTTTTTGTCAAAGTCTAATCTAACATAAGTAAATACGGTCTCTTCCTAATGAACTCATCCTTGCACTGGCTCTAAAACAGTATAAATTATGGTAAAGTCTTTAAAATCTTGGGAAATATAGGGCAGCAATCAGTAAAAGTCTTTATCATTTCTCATATTAGTATCAATTATTTCCTAGAGAAAAATGTTACTATTATAAACCAGATAGAGAACATTTTTCTAGGGCAGTAGCTTAAAAAAATCAACAATCACCATAGTGATTTTGAAGATTATTTTCTATTTTCTTTTCAAATGGTTCTCTCTAGGGCTGATCTACAGTTATAGCTCTTAACATAGAAGATTTGTTTCTTGTTTATAACAATACTTCAAATTTTAAACTGAGATTTTGAATTAAGAGAAATGTTTTGTACTCTCCTATGAAAATGCTTTTGATCTTGGCTGAGATTTAAGGGGTAAGAATGAAAAGTACTATAGCTTTCCCCTAAAGAAATTGTAACAAAACTTGTAAATATTTATAATATTCAAACCTAATTAATTTAAATTTGGCACATCTACCAGTGTGGTGTGGAGGGAATACTACTGGACCCAACAGAACTGGGTTTTATTTCTGACTAATTATTAGGTATATAACCCTGTGCAAATCATCTAATCTATCTAGGTCTGTTCTGTAATCTGTAAGAGAGGAAGGTTGTATTTGTTAATATCCAATGATGCTCTTAGGTCTAAAATGCTATGATTTAAACCATATATTAAAGTTCACAAGGAAATACAATATAAAATATGGAAAAGAGCACTAAGTTTGTAGGTCATTGGGCAAGGCACTTCATTTCTCTGGGTCTCATCTAGAAAATGAAGAGGAGAGACTAGGTGCCCTCTGTGGAGATTTGATCAAGCTATGATCTCTCTTCGAGCTCTAAGGCCACCACGCTAAGAAGCAGATCTGAATTTAAGCCCCAGATCTGCTATTTACCCATGTAAATGGGCTATTCATTTCATCTCTTGCACTTTGAATTTCTTCATCTGTAAAAATTAAGGAGTTGGGGGTGGAGGCAAGATGGCGGCATAGAAGCAGGAAAACTCCATGAGCTCCCTCCATGACCATGTTAAATACCTATAAAATATGACTCTAAACAAATTTTAGAGCTACAGAACCGACAAAGTGACAGAGAAACAAATCCCCTGCTGAAGGCAGCCTGGCAGGTGGACAGGAAGGGTCCATCTCAGTGCGTTGGGAGCTGGGAGCCAAGCCCAGTCCCATGTGAGGCCCTGTAGTTTTAGCCCCAGGGCAGCCTCAACCAGCAGCTGCAGCAGACTTCGGGAAAGTGGATCACCAGCAGCTGTAGCAGTTTCCAGAAATATCAACCCATAAATGCCAAAGACAAAGTAAAAAGTCAGTATGGAATGCTGTTGGAACTGGGGGGGTGAGGGTGGGGGCTGGCGGAGCATGGTCTGGCCTCTGCCCCCTGAGCTAGAAGCAGCAGAGGCATGGCAGCCATTGAGCCTCCTCCATGTGGCTGCTTCAGAGCTCCTGGCCTGCAGGTCGTAGAGGGGCCAAGCAACCATTCAGAGGCTAAGCGCTCTTGCTTTAACCTGCCTGGATCTGGATCGTGGTCTTGGGTGGTGGTCCTGAGAGGTGTGACCATTGAGCCACAGCTTGTGGAAGCAGCAGAGAGCAACTAGCTCTGGTAGCAGAGAAAACCCCAGCGATTTGGGACAAAGCTCCCCTCTCTAGAAGCAACGTTATATTGTGGCGAAGAGCTCAAAAGCCCAGTAAGAGAGTGGCAACACAAGCAAGCAAAGGGAGCAAAGCAAGCAGAACAATCAAACCTTAGATTTCTTTTTTGGTGACAAAAAGGATTAAAGCATGGAATGGGAGGAAGACAACATATTCAGAACTCCTGCACCAAAAGCTTCCAAGAAAAAATATGAATTGGTCATAGGCCATGGAGAAGCTCAGTAAGGATTTTGAAAATCAAGTAAGAGAAGTGAAGGAAAAATTGGGAAGAGAAATGAGAATGACGCAAGAAAATTATGAAAAGAGAGTCAACAACCTGCCTGAAGAAAGTAACATCTTAAAAAAATATAATAACTCAAATGGCAAAAGAGGCCCAAAAAGGAGGAGAAGAATGAGGAGAAGAATGTCTTAAAAAGCCAAATTTGCCTGATAGAAAAATAATTTCAAAAGCTCACTGAAGAGAATAATTTCTTAAGAATTAGATTGGGGCAAATGGAAGCTCATGACTTTATGAGAAACCAAGATTCTATTAAACAGATCCAAACAAATGAAAAAATAGAAGGCAATGTGAAATATCTCCTTGAAAAAACCACTGACCTGGAAAATAGATCCAGGAGAGACAATTTAAAAATTATTGGACTACCTGAAAGCCATGATCAGAAAAAGAACCTAGAAATCATCCTTCAAGAAATTCTCAAGGAAAATTACCCTGATATTTTAGAACCAGAAGGCAAAATAGAACCTGAAAGAATTCACCGATCACCTCTTGAAAAAAGATCCCCAAAAGAAAACTTTTAGGAATATTATAGCCAGGTTCCAGAGTTCTCAGATCAAGGAGAAAATATTACAAGCAGCCTAGAAGAAACAATTTGAATATTGTGGAAACACAATCAGGATGACACAAGATTTAGCAGCTTCTACATTAAGGGATAGAAGAACTCGGAATATGATATTCCAGAGGTCAAAGGAGCTAGGATTAAAACCAAGAATCACCCACCCAGCAAAACCAAGTATAATGTTTCAGTGGAAAACATGGTCATTCAATGAAATAGAGGACTTTCAAGCATTCTTGATTGAAAAACCAGAATTGAATAGAAAATTTGATATTCAAATACAGGAATCAAGAAAAGCATGAGAAGGTAAACAGGGAAAAGAAATCACAAGGAATTGATCAAAGTTGAACTATTTACATGCCTACATGAACAAAAACAATAATTGTAACTGTAAATTATGAAACTTTTCTCAGTATGAGGTTAGATGAAGGGAATATAAATGTATATATGTATACATACATATATATGTCTATATAGGAGGGTATATGTGCATATTAATACATATGTGAGTGTGTGTATATATGTGTATAGGTATACGTAGACGGGGGCACAGGATCAATTGAATAGGAAGAGATGATATTTAAAAAATAAAGTTAAAAGATGAGAGGAATATAATGAGAGGAGACAGGGAAAGACAAAATAGGGTAAATTATCTCTTATAAAAGAAGCAAGGGAAAACAATGAAGGGGAAGAACAGGAAGGCAAAAGGGAATGGGTCAACGTTACTCTCATTGAATTCTGCTTAAGGAGGGAACAATATACACTTTAAATTGGGTATCTTACCCTACAGGAAAACAGGGCGGAAGGGGATAAGACAGGGTATGACAGAAGGGAGGGCAAACTTGAGGGGAGGGTAGTTAGAAACACACACTTTTGAAAAAGGAGAGGGTCAAAGTAGAAAATAGAACAAGTTGGCGGCAGGACAGGATGGAGGGAAATATAGTCAGTCTTTCACAATATATCCACTATGGAAATGTTCTGCATAACTACACATGTACAACCTATATTGAATTGCTTATCTTCCCAGTAAGGGTAGGTGATGAGGGGAGAAGGGAAAGAATCTGGAATTCAAAGTTTTAAAATCAAATGTTTTTAAAAATATTATTATTATTATTCTTTTTACATGCAACTGGGAAATAAGATATACAGGCACTGTGGTATGGAAATCCATCTTGCCCTACCAGAAAGTTGGAGGGGACGTGGGGGAGGATATAGGAGAGAGCAGATTGGGGGAGGAGGTATTCAGTGGGAATGCAGTTTTGGGGTGGTAGGTAGGGAACAGACAGGGAGAAAATCTCTAACTCAAAATCTTGTAAAAATGAATGTTGTAAACTAAAAATAAACATAAAATTTAATTTAAAAAAAAACCCAAAAATAAAAAAAAATTAAGGAGTTGAACCAGATGATTGCTAACATTTCTAAGAAAACTGTGAACAACATTAGTTTTCTTTTGTTACGGATCTGCAATACCATCCAATAGTGCAGCAGCAAATTATACTCCTTCAGTTACCCACCCCCACCTCTTGGAAGCCTTCAAACCTTCCATGGGTCCCAGTGTAGCTGGTAGCTAGTCATCTGTGTGACTGCTTGCTCTTGCTACATTACAGACCCACTGCTTTTTCCTGATTATACTTTTTCTTGAATGATATTTTCCTTATGTCACTTCTTCCACATAGCTATTATTAGTAATATATTCCAGCCTATTTTATAGATGAGGGAGAAAAAAATCCTATTTGGTTTCAATGTTGCTAGAACTTTGTTATTCTGTGTATATATTTTTGATTTAAAAACCTCGGAAACACAACTTCATTCTTCAATCTTTTCTCTTAAGTTCTATTTATGAATACATATGTTAATTTTCTGATTTGCAATTATTTAAGGCTGGAAGCATAATTTAGAATTATTCAGAATTATTATTCATAATTCAGAATTGCATAATTTAATTTCCCAGTTCTTAATATTGGCTTTGATTCTTATATTATTAAGGAGCTTAAATTGTGTTGTTTTTTTTTAAATCACTGCACCTCAGCCTCTACATATCTAACTGTACATTTCCTCAAAAACAGAGGCTTTGTCTTTTTTCATTTCATCAACTTAGTCACAGAATCAAAACTAAGCAGAAAAGGGAGACCCAAAATTTTCCCAGCTCTTCACTGGTAGAGCTGCTGCAAAAAGTTAGATTCACAGTTTAGAGAAATGTGGGATTTCATGTGACTTGGAAATACTAGCACATGTTGGGTGCCTTTTCTGTTAAAAAAAATGTACTTAGTGTGATCAAAAGCAAAGGTTGGAGTTAAGTGCTCATTTTGATAAAAGTCTTGGGCAATAAAAATGTCTTATATTTATAAAAAGTAGAAAGAACAAAGTAGCACATTCAAGAATGCTGAAAGGACTACATTGTGCAATGACTGATTTTGACAGACTTAGCTCTTTTCAGCAATACAAGGATCTAAGACAACTCCAAAAGACTAATGATGGAAAATGCTATCCCATATCTAGAGAAAGAACTTTGGAGTATGAATGCAGATAGAAGCATACTGTTTGCTTTCTTTTTCTTTTGTTGTTTTGTTTCTTCTTTTTCATGGTTCCTCCCATTGGTTCTAATTCTTCTTTACATCATGACTAACATGAAAGTATGTTTAATATGAATGTGTACATAGAGCCTTTATCAGATTGTGTACTGTCTTGGGGAGGGGGCAGGAGGAAGGGAAGAAAATTTAAAACTAAAAATCATATGGCAGTGAATGCTGAAAATTAAAAATAAATTAATTATTTCTTTAAAAAGGAGAAAAAAAAGGACTGAGTTAGGTGGATTAAATTTTTGGATTTGCCACTGTTCACTAGTAAATTATAGCCCTAATACAATCTTTTATCCCATTTATAAATTGAGGAAAATGTTCTTTCCGAACCTCATAACAGTTTAGAAATGAACTTTTTTTTCTTTTTTACAGTTTCTTGGGTAAAACGGGTAACAACAACCTTCTACATGTTAGAAATAATAATAATAATAATGGGTGGGAAACTACCCACAATCTAAGGGAAGTGATACAAATATTCTTTGGGACCAAACTATTTATTCAACTAAAGCTGAATGGCTTAGAAGCAAGATACCTCCTTAAGCTATTAAAGAAGTATCTACTGAACTATTTCCCTACTTACTGTTATAAAGTTACTTATCAGACATGAATATCTCAGCAGTAAGAAATTTAAGTTCACTGATACATATATATGTATAACCTTTATTATTTGTTTATAAAATCCTCTTGTTCAAACAAAAATGTGAGAAAACGTGACAAATACTCATTAAAAGCAAAACTGGCTAAAAGAAGAGAAACATAATTTGACAGAGATCTTTGTTTACCCTGAATCTCTACATGTGATACTAATTCAAATTGTATATAGTGGAAAAAAATAGAGAAAAAATCGTTCAGTCTTTCTGAGAATTCAATGGGCTGATCTTTGGTGGGATTGCTGAAAATTACTCTTTATATTATTATTTTCCAATACAGCCCACATTTTCTCTATACAGATTTCAGTATGGATTGTTTAACATTCATTGAGTCTGTTCTCAGATACTTCTATATAAGTCCCATTTCAATTAATGGAGACTATATTCAAGTGCTTATAAGTTGAACTTGGTACATAGTTTCATGTGTATTTATTCTAAGTCTCAAATGTAATTATTATTAATTTCTCATTACATGAATTAATGTTTTATTTCTTTCAGTATTGGCTATCTATAGATAGCTTGCTCATTTTATAACACACATTTATACCCTCTAGGCTACATACTAAAAATAAAATGCATTTAAAAAAAAAAAGAAATCAATGAAGGAAACAATGATCTTTAAAAGGTATTTCAAAAACTTCCTCACCTATTGTCACAGGTGTTGCCCCTCTGTTTAAAGAGGAAATGAACTAAATAAAAAGTGTATTTAATAATTTTGATTACAGACTTTAAGCCAAGAACTTTTAATTTCAGCAGCTGGGCCAGCTAAACAAAGGCATCATACGGCAAGACTTCAAGTGTAGGCAACACCACAGAGCTTTCTAATGAGCCTATGGAGGGAAGGTAATTTGATTTCTGACTAACATATCATTCTTTTTTTTTTTTTGCTTTTTTTTAGAGGGCAATTGGGGTTAAGTGACTTGCCCAAAGTCACATGGCTAGTAAGTGTGTCAAGTGTCTGAGGCAGCATTTGAACTCAGGTCCTCCTGATTTCAGGGCCGGTGTTCTATTCACTGTGCCACCTAGCCGCCCCTAACATATCATTCTAAAGTTTGAAGTAATCAGTTGATGTGATCATAATAACTGAATTTACATATAACATATAATGTATTAAAGTTTGAAGGGGCAGCTAGGTGGCACAGTGGAAAAAGTGCTGGGCCTGGAGTCAGGAAAACTTATCTTCCTGAGTTCAAATTTGGCCTCAGACATTTACTAGCTTTGTGACCCTGGGCAAGTCACTTAAGGCTGTATGTCTCAGTTTCCTCATCTGTAAAATGAGCTAGAGAAGGAAATGACAAACCACTCCAATATCTTTGCCAAGAAAACCCCAAATAGGGTCATGAAGAGTCAGACATGACTGAAACAACTGAACAATAACACTCCATTACAGCAAATTCGCCTACTTGCTGCTACTCATACATGACCCTCCATTTCCTATACTCATGCCTTATCACTGATCATCCCTCATGCCTAGAATGTACTACCTTCTCATACTTGTGGAATCCCTGATTCCTTCAAGGGTCACCTCAAATGCAATTGCCTTCAAGAGGACTATCCTTATGCCTCAGACACTAAGAACATAAGGATAAAAATTAAATAATCCCTACCCTCTAGAAGCCTAAATACTCTCAGGAGAAATAACATGCATATAAATCAATAAAGTAAATATAAAGTAATTTCAGACGCAGGGAAACACTAGTAGCTGGGAGGATCAGAGGAAGCATCATTTAGGAGTTGGCACTTGAGCTAAGTAAGACCTGGGAGAAAGCTAAGGCTTCCAAGAGCAGAAGTTAAGGAGAGAGCATATTTCAGGCATGATGGAAAGCCTGTGCTGTGCAAAGGCAAGAAGACAGGAGATGGAATGCCATGTATGAGAAATAACAAGGGAGCCAGTCTGGCTGCAATATATAGTGGGTGAAGGGGAATAATGTGCCTGGATGTGTAGGCTGAAAGCATTCTGTGAAGTGCTTTTAAATGTCAAACAGAAAAATTTGTATTTTATGTGAGAGGCAATAAGGATCAATGGAGCTTTTTGAACAGGAGAATGACATGGTCAGACTTGTGCTTTAGGAATATCACTCTCCAGCTATGTGGAAGATTGTGTGGGGAGGGGTAGGTCAATTAGTAGGCTACTGCAATATTCTAAGTGAGAAAAGAGAAAGGCCTGAACTAGGTTGGGGGTTATGACTGGAAGAAAGAGAAAGATGCTAAAGCTGTTTAAATTATTTCATATTTATTTTCTATGCACTCTGCATTTATTTGTCTCCATCCATGCTATTTACCCCCAAGAAAATATAAGGATTTGGTGCAGATGCTTTTTAATTTTTATCTTTATAGAATGAATTGGTAGAATTTTATTTAAAGGGAACATTGTATGTCTCTCCTCATTTTGCAGAAATAATGTAGGGACGAGATATATGACAGAAAGAACATTAAGCTATTAAGTCAGGTAACCTGAATTTTTATTCTGGTCCTGGCACTTGTCTATAATTAAGTCACTTTATCACTTTGCGATTAAGTTTCCTCATAAATAAAATTTAGGGGTTAAACTAGATGAGTGCTAACTTTCTTTCCAATTCTAATATCCTGAGCCTGTGAATCTGTTTTTTGTTTATAAAGGACAAATGTCCAATGATAAAAATTCAAATATTTATATTTCTACAAATATTCAATGTATTTCTTGTGCATTTAATCATTTAGTAGTGGATTTTCACACTGAATAGTATTTCAGATCAAAATATACGTGGTCTTTGAAGGTATTCAATAATCTACTGGTTAAATATGCTACCATTTTAATGAGTTCTTAATAAATCTGAAACAAATGTATCAAACCTACCCAGATTTATTAAATTTCTACAGTGTTCTGGAATTTTGTCTTCCCATTTGCCAGTGGAAAAGTTGGCAGATTAATGAACATTAATGATTAAATCTCCTAAAACTCCAGTGTTATTGGGATTGACCCAGAAAACTATACAAAAAAGTCCTTATTGTTTATAATGGCATGTTTGGCCCGTCTGTCATTTCCTTATATTCATTAATCTAGTTCTTTCATTCAACAAGTGTTTATTGAACACTTACAATGTAAAAGGCCTTATATCATATGCTAGGGAATATTAAAAAAACAAGTCTACACTGTCATGGATTTTCCAATCTTGTAAATCCTTGAATCTTGTACGTAAAAATAACAGGAGGTAGGATGTGATAAATTCTATAATATAGGATTAGATAAAATGCTATGGGGGTTTAGATAAAAAAGAAATTATTTTAATTGACAGGACTGGAGAAAGTAGTCTCATAAAAGATGTAATGATTGAACTGAGTCTTGAAAGAAAGAGCATTTTGAAAGACAGAAGCTGGGACACTATGACAGAAAATTTCTTTTTGGGAAAACATTTTTTAATGTTAATAACTGCCTGTGATTTTGAGTAAAAGCTTTATGCCCTATATGTTCCCATACATCACTTCTAGGATGAGCTATATGAATATCCTTCCTAATATAGAACAAACGCAGCTTGGAATAATGGCTAGAGGATCATCCTAGAAACCAGGAGGACTTGGATTCAAGTCAATTGAGACATACAGGGTTAAGTGGCTTGCCCAGGGTCATACAGCTTGGATTCCCATATGGCAGCGTGACCTTGGGCAAGTCAGTGCCCTTTCAATGGGCAAGTCAGTGAACCATTCAATGCACTAAATAATCCTTGACTGTAAGTTGCAGACAAGGTGCTGACCTGAACAGGTAGAGGAACCTTCCTCAATTGGGAGCTCTCTACAACAATGAAATCACAGGTCCAGTCCCTAATAAAGAACTAAACCTTCTTCTCTACTTCCACAATTCTGTTAAAATTTTAAGTCTTACTCTCACTTTCACCCAGTATACTTAAGAACTAAACTCAAGGTGCAATGGTTCATTGTTCTAGACTTCTTCCATATCAAACAGAGAAGAAGGAGGGAAGAAGTGTCTTACATACCAAAACAACATCACTAATAGCTGCAGTTGGAATAACACATGTGTAGTTAAAAGCTGGAAGACCTGGCCACTGGGGTGGTTTCTTGGTCCCACTGGCATGCTCTAATTTACTCAATGAAGACTGAAATAGCGGGGAAACCAAAAGGCTTCTGCTTACTATGACATCTATACTATCTTGAGATCTTTATTTCTGGAACCCACAGGATCTGATCATTCTTAAGGATCTCAAAAACCTGACTGCATTCCAAGGCAGAGAAGGAGCCATGAGTAAAGCACAGAAAGGGTAGAAGAACCTCCTAACAGATGCATCTGTTTTCACTATCTCCACTCTAACAATCCTACCTACCTATTAAAGCCCGATGTAGATGTTATTTTATCCAGAAAGCTTCTACTCATCCCCACCACTTAACTTCATATAATTTTTACTTCTGTAATAGTCCAGGAAAGAACTATACTACCTGAACCTGCTGCTGAATAAACTGAGTTTGAAATAAACCTGGAATAACAAGAAGAAGAATTGGAAGTGCTAAGGCATATGGGTGGAAGGCAAGGGCAACGATGGAGAGTGAAGCATTTTTCTAAAGATGGTTATTTGCTTCTGTGAGCAGAATGCTACAAATGCAAAGGCCTGTAGTAAGAAAAGTACCTAGAATGGCTTGCAAGTCAGAGACTGAGCTGTTGGATTCCTTTTTGGAGTCTTTGCTGGCAGGGATCAGAAGGTCAAACTTTATATAAGGAAAGTACATGGGAAATCTAAGGATTCCAAGGGCACAGAGGTTAACAGCAATAACTTCCTCTAAATTTGTACTTTGTTCCTTGAAGGATTTTCAAATGCCACCTCCCATAGGTGTTCGTGGTGACCATAGATTTGCATCCAGAGATCTTGCAAAGTCTCTTCTAAGTAGTAAGGATAGCTAGTGCAATTACCATAAGCCACTTAAGCAAGAACCTTATGATTAACTAGGATGGTGATTCAGTCTCTGGAAAAGAAGTAGCTATTGCTCTTTCAAATGGAGTACTAACAACTGCCAATGACTGGGCAATATTTCATGTGGCACAATTTTGTCAATATTTTTCCCCCCAATATTATTTCTTTCCTACATAATTGCTTTCACTGGCATCAACTAATAAATAAGCTGAAAGTTGTTGCTAGAATATTTCCATGAATATCCACATGGCATTCAAACAGTTAAAGATTCCTTTTCTACAGAGCCTAGAAAATCTTGTCAATTTTTCATAAAATATATTTTTATTTATTTTGTTAAATATTTCCCAATTACACTTAAAATTTTTTAACATTCATGTAAAAAAAACCTGAGTTCTAAACTCTCTCCCTTCCTCCTTACCTTCCATCTTCCTTGACAAGGCAAGCAATTTAGTATCAATTACACATGTGAAGTCATGCAAAACATTTCCGTATTAGCCATGTCACAAAAGAAAACACATATCAAATAAACAAAGAACCAAAGAAAATAAAGAAAGTTTAAAAAGAAGGCTTCAAGATTTCCATGAGTTCTCTCTCTGGGTACATAGCATTTTTCATCATGGGTCCTTTAGAAGAGTCTTGGATCACTGTCTTGATGAGAACAGACAAGTTTTTCACAGTTGATTATTCTCACAATATTACTGTTACTGTGTTCTCCTGATTATATTCACTCTGCCTCAGTTGAAGTAAGTCTTCCCAGGTTTTTCTGAAGCCATACTGGCTTGTCATTTCTTATAGCACAATAACATCCCATCAAAATAATATAAAACAACTTGTTTAGCCATTCTCCAATTGAGGGGAATTCTCTCAATGCAATTCTTTAACACCACAAAAGGAGTTGCTATTAACATTTCTGTACAAATAGGTCCCTTTCCCTTTTCTTTAACCTCTTTGGGATACATGTTGGTCAATGTCTGAGTCTCTCAGTTCATTCTCTGTGTAGGACTTAATAACCATTCCCCTAGCAACATGAAATGCACCAAGAAGTTACCAAATGTAATGACAAATCTTTGCCTTCAAGGATTCAAATTAAGCATCTCCTTTAAATGGAATCTTATAAACTCTGCATCTCAGGTGCCCATTCACTCAGTTCAGTCAATGAAATACTCAACATTTACTTTTTGAATCTCTAACTCTAATTGGCCTATGTGCTGTGCCTATAAATGTATGTTTATAGCCTGTCAAATAATATTTTAAAAGACTATGATATTTTATCTTAAATGTAATTCAAAAAGGGAAGAAAGCATTAGAAATTTACATGCTAAGGGTAGAGTCAAGAGGGCAAAGTAAACAAAGTGCCTCATCTGAGCTCTCCAAAATTCCCCTCTGAATAATGTTAAAATAATGCCTCAAAATTAATTCTGGATAAACAGAAACCACAAAAGGATGGGGTGAAACAGTTTTCCAGCCCAAGACAAATTTAGAAGGTGGGCAGGAAAGTCTATCTCACTGGGGTGAGAGTGTAGCATAATTCTGCACAGGCACGGCTAGCAAGGTGAGGCAGGCCTTAAGGGTGTGTGTATCAGCTGCTTCCAGACCTCTCAACCTCAGACAACTGGTCAGAAGGAGATTACAGGGAACTGTGCTGGCACTGAGAGCAGGATTCTGTTGCACTACCCATATGTGGTTCCAGGGTATAGTCCCTGGGTCAGGAGGAGCACTAGCCAGAGCAAGGACCCAGGTAACAATTCAGGAAAAAGAATGCTTGTGGTTCCTCATGGGCCAGGAGAACAGTGACCACACCTCTCCTTAAAGCAGTGGTTCTCAACCTTCCCAATGCCTCAACCCTTTAATACTTGTATGTGGGCATATGTGGGCATATCTGCATGTGGGCGGAACCGGCTGGAGATGGATAGAGAAGCCATGTCTCTGTTCCTAAGACCATTGGAAATATGTGTTTTCTGATGGTCTTAGGCGACCCCTGTGAAAGGGTCGTTCAACCCCCAAGGGGATCGTGACTCACAGGTTGAGAGCCACTGCCTTAAATCATACAACGCTGGAAGAACTGGAGACTTATAGGCTAACATAACCAGCTCTGAAAATAGCAGTACAAAAAAACCCAAAAGCTTAGGACAGCACCACCTAAACCCCAAGAGCAGAGCATAATTTTAATATAAAGTTAAAAATCAAGAGATAGGCTGGAAAATGAGCAAACAAACACACAAAAAAGATTCTGATCAGGGAAAGTTACTATGGCGACAGGGAAGATTAAAACACAAACTCAGAAGATGACAATGAAATCAAAGCAGCTATATCCAAAGCCTCAAAGAAAAATGTGAATTGATCATAAGCCCTGAAAGAGCTCAAAAAAGGATTTTAAAAATCAAATAAGAGAGGTAGATGAAAAATTAGGAAAAGAAACGAATTCTTGGAATGCTATATTTTGTAGAACAAAAGAGTTGAGGTTACAACAAAGTATAACTTACCCAAAAAAGTTAAGTATAATCCTGAATGGGTAAAAAAAAATGGACATTTAATAAACTGGAAGACTTTCAGGTATCTGTGACAAACACAGCAGAATTTAAGGAAAATTCAACATGTAACATCCAGGAAAAATATGAGATAAACATTAAAGACCAATTATAAGGGACTCAATAAGGTGGAATTGTTTATTGCTTGTATGTGAAAGTATTAAGTACTCTTATAACTGTTGTCATCATTTGGGTAGTTTGAAGGAAGGGCTTGAGCTGAACTAAGTATGATGGGATGATTCTAAAAAAATAAAACGGTGTGGGGAGAGATAAGTAATTATCTCACAGAAATGAAGCATAAAAGGAAAATTAATACAGAAGAAGGTGGGGGCTGGGTTGTGCTGGAACTTTACTCTCATCAAGAACAGGTTAAAGAGGGAACAACCCATCTAGAAGGGTAAAAAGTTCTTGAAAATTCCAAAATAAATAAGAGGACAAGGGGATAGGGTGAGGGGAGAAGACAAGGAAGGTATTCTTGGAGGGGAAGGGAGGAATAGGAGGGAAAGGCAGCATATAGAAATGCGGCAGAGGAGTGAGGAAGGACAGGATAAATAGGGTAAGAAGGGTAGTGCGGAAAAAGAGGAAGGTGGGAAATGCACAAGAAGTAATTATATCTCAGAATGTGAATATGATGAATTTATCGATAAAAAAGAAACAGCGGATTAAAAAACTGAATTCAACAATGTTGCTTTCAGAAAACACCATAAAAATGAGAGATCCACACAAAGATAAAATAAAGGACAGGAATAGAATTTATTATGTAAAAAAAAAAGCAGGTGTAGTAATCCTGATAGACAAAATTAAAACTAAAATAGATTTAATCAAAAGAAAAAATAGGGAAACTACACTCACTACGTGTCAGCAATATTACTCAATATTGTTTTAGACCATTTAAAATAACTAGACAGCATATAATACCTAAGAGTATACCTCCCAGAACAGACATAAACAGAAAACACTTTTATTACAAATATAGTCAGATCTAAATAAATGAAGCAATATTTATTATTTATGGGAAGGCAAAGCCAATATAAAAAAATGACAATATTACCTAACTAATCAATGCCATCCCAATTAAATTACTAAAAATATCTTACTGAGCTGGACAAAAATAATAACAAAGTTCATTTGGAAGAACAAAAGGTCAGGAACTACAAAGAAACCAGGGAAAAAAGGTGTAAAAGGAAGATTCAGCAGTATTAGACTTTGAACTATAAATCAAGAGCATCATTGAAGTGTAAAATGGATAATTTTGATTATTTTAAATTAACATTCTCTTGTGTATGTAAAACCTATGTAGCCAACAATAGAAGGCATGCAGAAAACTGGGGAAAAAACTTGCATAGACAATCTCTCAGATAGGATGTGAGTATTCTGGAACACTGCTGTGACATAAAAAATGACGACCTAGCTGATTTAAAAGAACATGGAAAGATTTGGATTTATGAACGAAGATGCTATCTACCTTCAGAGTAACAGATGACAAGTGGAAATAAACACAGTATGGTCTTACATATATGTGTATGAGTCTATATGTATGTGTGTGTATACATGTTTCCATCTATCTATATCTATCTATCTATCTATCTATCCATCCATCCATCCATCCATCCACAATTACAGCCTTAAGGTCAGGGGAAAAGAGGAAGGAAGAGGAAAAGGGAGAGGTGGAATGGGGGTAAATTATATCACAAAAAAGAGGCACAAAAGAGCTTTTACAATGAAAGGGAAAATGGAGGTGATGGTAGTGAGAAATGCTTGAACCTTAGTCTCATGAGAATTGGTTTAGAGGGAAGAACACACACTCAGTTGGATAGAGAAATCTATCTAACCTACAGGGAAGTAGAAGTAGAAGATGACAGAAGGTGAGGGGTAGGGATGGGGGGACGTTGATAGAAAGGAAGGCAAATTAGGGGAGTCACAGGAGGAAATACAGTAAAACTATACCAGTGAGGGACCCCAACTTTCCCCACTCAGAACCAGATAAATTTAACCAAAAAACAAATAAGAAAAATATTAAGGAGATGCATAGAATTTTAGGCAAGTTAGATATGAAAGATTTCTGGAGAAAACTGAATGGAAATAGAAAGAAATATACCTTTCTTCTCAATGGTACATGACATCTACAAAAAAAATTGACCACGTATTAAGGCCTAAAAACCTTACCACCAAATGCAGAAAAGCAGAAATATTAAATGTATCCTTTTCAGATCAAAATGCAATAAGAATCATAATCAATAAAAGGCCACAGAAAATTAGATAAAAAATTAATTGAAAACTAAATAATTTAATCCTAAAGAATGACTGGGTCGAAGGACAAATCATACAAACTATCAATAATTTCATTAAAGAGAATGACTACAATGAGACAATATACTAAACAATATACCAAAATTAGAGAAATAACAGATCAATGAACTGGGCATGCAACAACAAAAATAATGACAACAACTTACAAAAAAGAACAAAATAAAAATCCCCAATTGCACAGCAAATGGAAATCCTTAAAATCAAAGGAGAGATTAATCAAATTGAAAGCAGGAAAAACCATTGAACTAATCAATAAAGTTAGGAGATGGTTTTATGTGGAAAAAAAAAGGATAAAGCATTGGTTATTTTTTTAAAAAAGAAAACCAAATTATCTGTTATCAAAAACAAAAAAGGTGAATTCATCATCAAGGAAGAGAAAATTAAAGCATTTATTAGGGGGTATTTTTGCTCAATTATATGCCAATAAATCTAAAAATCTCAGTAAAATGGATGAAAATTTACAAAAATATAAATTGCTCAGATTAGCAGAGGAGGAAATAAAATACTTAAATAACCTAATCTTAGAAAAACAAATCATATGATTATCTCAATAGATGCAGAAAACGCTTTTGACAAAATACAACATACATTCCTAATAAAAATGCTACAGAGCATAGGAATAAATGGAGTTTTCCTTAAAATAATAAGTAGCATCTATCTAAAACCAAGAGCAAGAAATATCTGTAATAGGGGTAGGTAAGCTAGAAGACTTTCCAGTAAGATCAGGGGTGAAGCAAGGATGCCTATTATCACCACTATCATTCAATATTGTATGAGAAATAATAGCTATAACAATAAGAGAAGAAAAAGAAATTGAAAGAATTAGAATAGGTAATGAGAAAACAAAACTATCACTCTTTGCAGATGATGTAATGGTATACTTAAAGAATCCTAGAGAATCAATTAAAAAACTAGTGGAAATAATTAATAACTTTAACAAAGCTAGAGGATATAAAATAAACCACATAAATCACCATCATTTCCATTATTGCCAACAAAATTCAGCAGCAAGAGATAGGAAGAGAAATTCCATTTAAAATTACTCTAGACAATATAAAATGCTTGGGAATCTACCTGTCAAAAAAAACCATGGAACTATATGCACATAATTATAAAATGCTTTTCACACAAATAAAATCAGATCTAAAAAACTGTAAAAATATTAATTTTTCACAGTGAGGCTGACCCAATGTAATAAAATGATAATTCTAAACTAATGTATTTGTGCATACCAATGAAACTACCAAAAAATTATTTTAGAGAGCTAAAAAAAAAAAAGGAGAAAATTTATCTGGAATGGTGAAGAATATCCAGGGAATCAATGGAAAAAAACATGAAAGAAGGCAGCTTACCCATACCAGATCTCAAATTATATTAAAAATTGATAAATAAAAATTAAAAATAAAAAAAATAGTCTGATACTGGCTAAGAAATAGAGTGGTGGATCAGCGGAATAGATTAGTTACCAGTACACAGTAGTAAATAGCCATAGTAATCTAGTATTTGATAACCCAAAGATCCAAACTTTTGGGACAAGAACTCACTACTTGACAGAAACTGCCGGGAAAACTGAAAAGCAGTTTGACAGGAATTAGGTATAGATCAACATATCACACCACTGAGCAAAATAAGTTCAAAATAGGTACATGATTTAGACAGAAAGGGTGATATCAACCACAAGCAAATTAGGAAAGCATGGAACAGCTTAACTGTCAGATCCATGGATAAGAGAAGTACTTCTGACAAACAAGTAATAGAGTACTGTGGGACATAAAATGGCTAATTTTTATTACGTAAAATTAAAAAGGTTTTACACAAACAAAAACAATACTGCCAAGATTAGAAGGAAAGCAGAAAACAGGTGGGAATGGGGTGGGGTGCAGTGAGTGGAGAGTGAAGGGTGGAGATTTTACAGCAAGTTTCTCTGGTAAAGGCCTCATATTTTAAATATAGAGAGAACTAGGTAAAATTTTGAAGAATACTAGTCATTCCCCAATTGGGAAATGGTGAAAGGATATTAGGCAGTTTTCAGATGAAGAAATAATGAAGAAATAAAAGCTGTCTATAGTCATACAAAAAAATGCTCTAAAACACTATTGATTAGAGAAATGCAAATTAAAACAGTTCTGAGGTACCAGCTTACACCTATCTGTTTGGCTAATATGAGGAAAATAACAAATGTTGAAGATGTGGGGAAACTGGGACATTAATGCATGGCTGGTAGAGTTGTGAACTGATCTAACCTTTCTGGAGAACAATTTGAAATTATGCACAAAAGGCTATAAAACTCTCCATATCCTTTGACCTAGCAATACTACTATGCCAACGTCATCCACTGCATCCCAGGTTGCTAGTCTTCTTGACTTTTGTCCTGCCACTAGACTTTGATGACTCTGAAGAGAGAATGAGGCTTATCATTTTGTGCAATTCTGCCTCATTTAAATCCAACTGAAACACAAGTCCAAGACATCACTTTGTGATGTCACTGGCCTTCGAAAACAAAGGACGAGCACCACCGCCATTAGGTCTAAATCCCAAAGAATTAAAAAAAAAAAAGGAAAAGGGACATATGTGTACAAAAATATATACAGAAGCTCTTTTGTATTGACAAAGAATTGGAATTTGAGAGGAAGCACATCAAGTGGGGAATGGTTGAACAAGGCATAATATACAATTGTGATGGAATACTATTGTACTATAACAAATGATGAGCAGGATGTTTTCAGAAAAAACCTGGAAAGACTTACAAAAACTGATAGTGAAGTGAGTAGAACCAGGAGAACATCGCACAGAGTTAACAGCAATACTGTATGATGTTCAACTGTGAATAACTTAGCTATTCTGAACAATACAATGATCTATCATAATTCTGAAGGACTCATGATGAAAAATGCTATTCGCCTCCAGAGAAGAAACTGATAAGCGTTTGAATACAGATCAAAGGATGCTTTTTAAAGTTTTCTTCATTTCTTTCTTTCCTTTTCCTTCTTTGCTTTCTTCTTTCTTCCTTTGTCTTTTTCACAACATGACTAATACCAAAATATGTTTTGTATGACTGCATGTCTAACCTATGTCAAACTACTTGCCTTCTGAATGAGGGGTGAGTAGAAGTAAGGCTCAAAATTTGGAATTTAAAACTTTAAAAAAATATTTAAAAATTTTAATGAAATTAGAAAAAATAATATTTTCAAAAATAAAAAAAGAAATTTATATGCTTCACTCACTAAGAGATGACAAAAAATTTCATTCAATGATCCTCTACCATGTGAGAAATTAAAAAAAAAAGGCACATGTTCACCAAAGTTGTTTGGCATTGTCAAAGAGATTATTTCTGACAAATTCTAAACATAAGAGTAATTGCCAAGAGATGGTAAGGCTCTCCAAAAATTTCTGTTTTTGTATGATATGGCACAGACTGTATCAAAACCTAAAATATTCAAAGGTTTTTTCAATGAAACCAGCGGCTACTCTAAAGAGACAAACCTATCAATGAATAACAAAAAAATTCAACAGGAAAAAAAATACATCTTAATCAGATTATGCTGCCAACAAGTTGTTCCATCAAAACCCATATCTTAGACAGGCACTACAGATGGATGACAGAATTGAATAGGGTGTTAAATTTAGATTTCTGAAGTGAACTCAGAGACCCTATACTCTGGCACCCTCTTTTTACAGATAAGGAAACAAGTTCAATGAAGTGACTTCCCCAAGGTCACACAGGTAATAAATACCTAAACTTGGATGTGAACCCAGATCCTTTAATTCCAAATTTGTACTCTTTTATTGAGAACAAACTGAACTGCGTTTGAGAAAACAATAACCAAATACCTATTTATTATGATATGTGCCTGGCACTGTGCTAAGGCTAAAGACGCAAAGAAAAACAGTCCTTGCCTTCAAGGAGCTAACATCCTAACTACAGATTCAACATGAACATCTGTAGGCATATTATATGAAGTGTTAAAAAAAAGTCGGTGGAGTTTTAAGTTTTAATAGTTTAAACTGCTTTACTAACTTAAAACTCTACCAAGGCTTTTGTGACACCCTGTATAAGACATTCACAAATCACACATAAATAACCTTGGTAGAGGAGGTGCTACAACTTGGAGGATTGGACATGGCCCACAGAGGATGGAATTTTGGGATTCCAGAAACGAATGAATGTATGAAAAAAAAAAGCATCTATTAAGTGCTTATTACATACAGAATACTATGCTAAGCACTGAGGACATAAAAAGGCTAGAAAAAAAAAGACATTTCCTGCTCTCAAAGGACTAAATTTTGAATAGAGACAACATGTAAAGGAAATTTCAGGTGCAAATCAGATGAGCCATTGGTCCTTAGCATGTAACAGCAAAAGAGATGGTAATGCATTTTCTTTAACGTAATTTCCATCAAGAAAACCATTTAAGTTTCTGATGTTGAAACATTTGACTCTGTCAAAGACTTTGGTGGCAAAAAATATTTTGTCCAGGTGTCCAAGAGGTGTAATGACTGAGGAGGTAGGAGCTGGAGCACCTGTCATGGCAGATGCCAAGTCACATCTCCACAAAGGCTACTTTCCTAGAATGGGTTTCAGGGATCAGACCAAAAATAGGGTCAGTGGTCCAGGAGGGGGTACTGCTATTCCCAGGGTTCTTGGGTTTACTTCTCTATATGTGTCAGTTGGTCTCTGATTTGTGGAAATAAGGAGGAAATTTTCCTATAAGGCTTATATACCTTTATAATATCCTCAAAGGCTGAACTAGAAGCAAGGACTGAAGATTACTACAATCTCCAAGGTTCTTGGACTTAGGGACCTGGGATATATCAAGCAAGGTGTGAGGAAGGTAGTGAGTATGGTGGCTTGATGTGCTTGGCACAGGCTGCCTCCCACCAAAAGGGTTATTTCCTTGGATGATGAATACTGAGGCTAGGCTTGAAGCAGAGATGCTAGTATAGGGGTCCACTGTTTTTCCTGGGGCTCTATTCCTTTCTCACTCCTTCCATTCTTTAGCACTCACTGAGGTCTGTTTCTTTCCTGATGATATTGCTTCCTTAGATACTCTTTTCAGCACTGGTCGTATGCCTTCATACTTTGCCTCACAGGAGGCAGAGGGATGCTGGGAGAGCACTCTAGACTTGTAGGATCGCCCCCCTCCCCCCCAAGGCACAAAGACAGGAGCATCCTGTATGGAGAACAAGTCATCTAGTATGACTGGATCACTGAAAGGGGTAGTGTGTAAGTAGTCTGAAAAGGTGCCGTGCTACCCATGATTCAAAGCAATTCCTTGCCACAACAGCTGATTTGTTTTTTAATGCAAGTACCTTAAAAGTGCTGCTAAAAGGCTACAAATTATAGGCCATAAAAATTTCTTCAGAACTGGAATTTAAGGTAACTGAAATGCAACGGAATGATATACAGTGGATGTGAGTAGGCAACAGCATATTACCAAAGTGATGAAAAAAAAAGATATCACTAAAGATAAATATGAGCCAAAAAGGAGATGAATCAGCTACATGGTCAAAAGGAGGAATTAAAGGCCTGTTTTAAATTGGTACCCATAATATGTGAAAAGAACAGGGGAAGCCCTAAAGCATATTGGCAGATCTCCTGTGAAAGATTTATATAAAGAATCACAGAGAAAGAAAAGGTGTAGAGAGGCTATGAAACCCACTGTTGAAATATTAACAAACCTCACATAAATATTGAAATATTAAATATCTCTTTTGCCTTATTCTAAATTCACTATTGAAAGATGACAGAATATACAAGTATTACTAAAGGCTGATAGAAAACCGCTACAGAGAAAAATCTTACTTTCTCTTCCTTGAATGTATTTCCTGTTATGACAGTTCAGTCAAAAAGCTCAGAAGCTATAATGCCAGAGCCTAGGAAGCTTTAAATTGCTGAGCAAACTGAGTAGTTAAATTCTTACCTATTAACCGACTGATGGATTAGCAATTTTAAATTTAAATATAAGGACAGTCATGAAAAAGAATTTGTGTATTTAAGGATTTTTTTCCATTCCTCAATCACAAAGCCCTGAACCTTGACACTAAGTTATTTTCATAAAAAAACAGTAACAGAATGGACCTTGAGAAAGGGCCTAACATGCAGAGGCACCTCAAACTGAAGGAATACTTTCCCAGAATATCAAAGGTACAAAGTCGATAAGTTCTGTCTAATTAATTACTGCTCCTGGACTCCCGAATCATTTTGTGGGCCAAAAATGCTTTCTGTTATCATTGCCCAGGACATTGCCTTCTTTTCTTTTACAGGCAGACTTAGTCATAGTAATATATGCATTTGTCACATATAGGCCAGATTACTGCAATGCACTAAAATTAGGTATGGCACAGAAGGCTTCAGATGCTGCAGACAGAAGAGAAAGAAGCGAACTACTACTTAACAGGCAAGAATCAAAACTTTATCAACAAAATTTTTCATTACATAAAATGGTTACTAATCTAGTTCAAAAGCTAATAATTCAAAGTTCTAACTTCTAGCAACAATGTTTAGGCAGGGATTTTACAGTAAACAATGGCTAGAAGAAATCACAAAAGAGAAATGATTTTAAATATGAGAGATGAAAAAGTTTTCTGCATGAACAAAATCAATCAAACTCGGAAAAGTGAAACTCTCCATAATAAAGCAGAATCTTTGCATCAAAAAGCTTTTATAAAGGTTTGATATTAAAAATAAAAAGAAAACTGCAACTATTACAAATACATAAAAATCATGAGCCATCCCCCCTATGGATAAGTGGTCAAAGGATATGAACAAATATTATTAAAAGAACTGAAAACTACTGAGTTAAAGAGTACTTCAAATCACTAGTAATAAGAGAAATACAAATTAAAACAACTTCTAGAGTTCATCTCTTGACTAGCACATTACCAAAGATGACAAAAAAGGGATAACACTCCATTTTGGAAGGACAGAGGAATGCCAGGAACACTAATAACAACCACAGTGGAGTTCTGAATTGGTCCAGTTATTCTGGAAAACAATACAGAATTCTATTTAAAATTCAATTCTACTTCAAAAGTAAGTAAATGTCTATACCTTTTAACCCAAAGATGCCAATGATATGCATGTATGCTAAAAAGCTTAAAGACTGAAAGGTTTTATATATATATATATATATATATATATATATATATATATATATGCATATATATAAAAATATTCATCACAACATGTTTTGTGGTAGCAAACTAGAAAGAAAAAAGACACCCTGAATGACTGCAGAATGGCTATTTGTTCTGATTCTTTTCCAGCAAAACCCTAAATGATGAACCAGACTGAGTACTGATCAAGAAGTCTACTGAGAAACCAGTTACTTTTTCCTTCCCAGAACTGAAAAGTCAGTCACAGATTATAGGAAAGAGGGGCCACCCATAAAGCCACAGAGTTACCTCTAAAAGTGAGGGACACATGTAGCCCACAAAGGCATCCAGAGGTAGCAAGAGATGAGGGCTCCTCTGAGAAATTTGAAAAACTTGTCAAAGCCCCAGCATAATCCCAGGGTAGAGGCTGTGAGAACCTCAGGGCTTTGCTGTAGGCTATCAGCACAAGAATACATTGCTTAGACTAGGACATTCTAGGCTCTGAAATTCCTAATATTGTCCTGAGATTGTTGACTTTCATCATGCTGCTGGACTTGGATGATTCTGGAGGAGAGAGTGAGGCTGAAGAGAAAGAGTAATAAAGAAAATTCAAAGTAGAAAACATTGAAAGAGATAGCAGGAGCATCATACTGTAGTCACTTAAATCTAATTCCCAGGTCAGTCAAAACATCACCCATGTGATGACACTGGTTCTCTTTGAAAACAAAGGGCAAACAACAGTAACAGCAGCAGCAGCAGCAACAACAAGAGATGGCAACAGAGATAAAGGGCTCTGAACCTTGAAGGTCCAAGAAGCTCTAATCCTATGCTGTGGAGATCAGCACTGAACTTAGTGGACCCAAGGCAAGGTCAGGAAGGGTCCACTACGCCCCATCCCAGCCCAAATCCCAGCATGGGGCAGAATTTGCCTCAAATACAAAGCCCCTATACAAGAACTAAAGTTGGAGAGATGCATAAATCAAAGAAATCACTGGCCAGTATAAAAAATTATGACAAATCTTGACAATCCCCCCACCCCCATGCAAGTAAACTCAATAACAACTCCAAGTACAGCCTCAGAGTGAAAGATGTATTTTTCAAAAAGATTACCTCTCTAAAAGAAAGGAAGAAATAAAAAATGAATAAGAGTCCTAGTGGAAAGAACTGAAAGGATAATACATAAATTAGAAGAAAAAGTGGGAGACTTCATGCAAGATATGGCTTCATCACTCCACTAGAGCAGAGGGGTCAAGCTAGCAGCAAACTCCATTGGAGCCTCAAAATGAACTGGAAAACATTTACAAAATTGATTGAAATATAACACAACATAAATAATGTTAATTTGTGGTTTTCTAAGTCCACATGAGGCCTCAGGGGCTTGTTGCTATTTGAGTTGTTATAACACCTCTGCCCTACACCATGATGCATGCCTTCTCAAAATATATCATGTAGGCAGAAAAAGAAAAACCGAAATCAGGCACATATGGTTTTACTGGTATATGAAATAATTAAGAAAATTCAAAGTAGAAAACACTGAAAGAGATAGCAGGAGCATCACACGACAACGAAAGGAAAAATGAATAATAAATGTTTATTGTTAAATTATAAAGATAATTTTAAAATTAAATTAATAATAATTCATGAATAGAAAAAAGAACAAAGTAACAGTAGAGACTTCAACATTCCATTATCAAGAGACTTAAAAAATAAAATAAGTTGGGTCTAATATATATGGAGAAAACTAAATGGGATAAAAAGCACACACATTTTTCAAGTACACATGAATCACAAACAAGCATAGCAAATTTTTTAAAAAGCTAAAATTATACATGCTGTGCTTTCAGGCAATGATACAATAAAAAACAGAATCAAATCACAGTAACATGAAGGAAAGTTATAAGACTATAGGGAAAGCTAGGAACAATAAATGAAACTATAATTGGTTAAAGAAGAAATAAGAAAACTAATATTAGAATATTAAGTGGTTGTTTCTTTTACCACATTACTTATTATTACTAGCCTTACTTGCTTATACTTTTGGATATTTCTTCTTAAATGTATTTTATTCTGCTTCTCTTGTGCAGTTTTGTAACTGCACTGAATTAGTAACATATTACCAAATATGTTGCAGCCCCTTAACACCTACCATGCATCTTCCATTGCCATTTAGTCTTTGTTTCTTTATTTGTATGCCCTAGAACCCCGCACAAAGCCCTGATCGTGGTGAGCATTTAATAAATGTTTGTGGAATTTAACTGATTTGAATTTAGGTGGCACTTCAATTCTTCACAGTAATCCATGACTTGCAGCACTATAGTCTCAACTAAGAGAATGCTGTGAAGCATTTAAAGCTCTTCACGATGTAGCTCAAATCTCTCTTTCCACACTTTCTTCTTATTACCACAGCACACTGAATTCCAGCCAAACTTGGTTACTAGGCTTTCCCCCATAACTGCCTCCCATCTCCATGTTTTTACATCAATGAATAGAATGCTCTCCACTTCCTCGCCGGTGTCTCTTGGAGTAAGTACCTAATCCCACACGAGGTTCACCCTAAATCGCAGTCAGTCAACAAGTGTGCTTAAGCAAATACTACGTACCAGGTACCAGGCGCTGTGCTAATCACTGGGGACACATTTCGAGAAAGGCAAAACAAACAAACAACAAACAACGAATGAACAAAACAAAGAACCAGGCCCTGCACCTAAGGAGCACACTTTCTAATATGGACATAAATGTGTACCCACAACAGACAGAGAGATCTAGGTATTTGTGCACCTAAAGGCTTCTCCTGATGTGTGTGTGTGTAAACACAAACACATTTTTTATGCTGTACATATTTTGTATTTACTTATTTGTTTACAAGTTTCCTCAAATTATCTCCTTAAGGACAAGGCTGTTTCGGTTTTTTCTTGGGATTTACTACATATAAGGGATGTTTAAAAATGCTTGTTGAATGACTGTGTAACTAGTAAGTTAGGAAAACTTCTTGAGTAATTAAGGATCTAATTCAGGAGAGCAAAATGTCCCCCCAAACAGGAGCATGAGAAGAGTTTCATCAACGATAGGAAACCCCTTTTCTGGATGGACTCCACCCTGAAGACCCACCACGGCAATGACAGATTTGTGGGGTTCATACTTCTGCTTTTTTTTTCTTACTTGATATTGATATACTTTAAAAATGTATTTGGAAAAAAAATGAATGCAATTTGGCAGGAATTGCATTAGAACTCATTCCTCATACCATGTAATTCAGTAAATTCCACCAGGAATAGATAATCAATTTAGACATAAAAATAAGGACTATAAAAAGATGGATGAAATGAAATATTTTTTAAATCTCAATTATGGAGTGGTAACTTCTTCCTATTAAACAGAAGGACTGATTAAGGGCAAGAAATATGTGCTTGATTACATTAAAATAAAAATATAAAGAAAGATAAAAAGAAAAATAATAAGACTGGGGAAACTTTACAGTAAATGTAAGAAAGATTATTCGACTTTTATGCAATACTAGAAAATGTTAGATTTACCAAAGTAACTCTTAGTCCCCCATGGATAAATGACCAAAGGATGTGACCGAAAAGTTTTTGAAAGGAGAAAACCAAATTGTCAATAATGACTTGGAAAAAATTTTCAACTTCACTAATAATCAGAGATGTAAATTAAAATAATTCCAGGACATGTCCTCACAACTCTTATACTGGCAAAAATAATTAAAAGCAACAAAACACAGTGCTGGCAAGAGTGTGAAGAATCATGTATGTTAATTTATTGCTGATGGAATTGCAAACTAAAATTGCAAAAAGTTTCCAGAAACTTTCTGGAAAACAATGTATCGACACAGAGTAAGACTTACAAAAAAAGACTCCCCTTTAAGTCCATAATTACTTTGTTTTTTATATATATATCTATATCTATACACATACATCCCCCCAAACGTATATATGTATATATACGTGTACACACACGCATGCATGCATGTACACACACCTCAAATGTGTCATCAAAAGATTTTATCTTTTTGTTAAGGGGGCTTTCTGTTCAAAAATGTTAAAGCAACAACAATATTTATAAATGTCAAAACCTGGAAGGAATCTAAATGTCTGACAACAAGAAAATGGCAAAATAAATTTTGTTCTTTTGATGTAATACAATACTATAATATAATTAAGATAGCCAAGTGTAAGCGATATTAAGAAATATCCAAAGACCTTGAAGAGATAATGTCAAATGAAAAAAACAATACTGAAACAGTATGAACTGGTGCAGAGTAAATTTAGCAGAAATCGGAAAAACAAAACACATTTTAAAGCAAACAAGTTTCAAAGACTAACTTTGATGAATATGACAACTAAGATTCCAGAGGCCTGATGATGAAGTATGCTACCTACCTCATTTTAAGATGACAGATTCATCTGTGAGTGTGAGTGTGTGTGTGTGTGTGTGTGTGTGTTCCTCAATCTGCACACTGAAGCAATCAAGCAAGCAATCCATTTATATGTATGTATGCATGTTTGTATGTATATGTGTATATATGTATATATGTATAATCTTAGTAGTCCATGAACAAATGCCCAAAGGATATGACCAAACAGTTTTCAAAAAGGGGAAGAAAAACCAAATTCTTAATAATTACTTTAAAAAAATGTTCAACTTCACTAATCAGAGATGAAAGTTACAAGAATTCTATGACATGCCTTCACAATTATTATATTGCAAAAATAATTAAAAGCAACACACACATACACGCAAACATCCATTTTATGATATATGGATGTTTTGCTTAATTATGGATAATTTATAAGTCATTTCTCCCCCCCCTCCCCGTCCCCTGAGGAGGGAGAAACAAGATTTTTATTAACTGAAAAAACTTTTAATTTAAAATATTTTAAAAGACCACACACTTAAGAAAAACTAAAGGAAATAAAGGGGCAAAGAATCTTGATGGAAACTTAAAAATGATTGAGTAACATGACTATGACATTTTATTTGTTGAAAACAAGCTCTATTTTTAAAATGCAAGTAATTGTAGGGTGAGTTTAACTGGTTTACTGATGTTTAAGTTCACAATTATTAAGGCAATATCAAGTTCATAATAAATTTTTATAAAGGGAATATGTATGTACACATATGTGCACACACTTTTTATAAAAATACTTCTACAAGTGATAAAGAAATAATTTGTTTATGTGGCATTCAGCATCCTTATAAGACTGATAATTAAGGTAGGTGTGGCTCACGGAGATTTGTTCTAATCTAATCTAATTTGCATTAATCTAGTTGCAGCTGAAGGCATAAATGGGCATTATGACAATATCATTAGCAATGTCATACTCTACGTAGAACATCAAAGCTCAACATTTCTTTTATTTGGAAGGTAGGTGCTATTTCTAGTCTCAAGAGAACCACACCTCTCATACAAATTACAAAACTAATAGCACCAAATAACACATTCACTTAAAAATAATTTATCTGAATCATTAGCTCAAGGTAGTAGTTGGATATTTTTCCCCTTCCAGCAAGTATATAATAAATCAACCTGAAAAATAGATAAACAAAAAAATGCTGACAGATTTTTGGCAGACAAACACAGCATCAAAGCACTGTAATTCTTACAGTCTTTACTCATTAGACACAAATACTGTTGCTATTTTGATCTATCAAGAGCCTAAAAATACACTGTCATAACTTTCCCCTCATAAGTCTGTTGCTCTTTGATGGAAAATGACAATTTTCATTATTTGGTGCCCCCTGGTGTTCAAAATAGTAATTTTAAAAAAGTATAAATACATATTCCCAAAGATTAGTGAAGAAAATCTTGTGCTACAGGAAAAATCATGGAATCAATGAATTTTACTTTATAAAAAGGATCATAAGATCATGGACTTAGAACCAAAAGGAATCCTAGAGGACATTTTTTATAACTCTCTCATTTTACACTTTAAGAAATTGAGGCCCAGGGAAGTTAAAAAGAAGACTGTGTAGAAAAATAGAAGAGGGACAGAGTGAGCATTTATTAAGCACTGATCACGTGCCAGGTGCTCTGTTAAGTGCTGGGAATCTAAATACAAACAACCTACACAATCCTGACTCTCTAGGAGTCTGTGCTTTAATTGGAGGAAGACAATAAATAAAAGAGAGCTAGAAAAGGTGGTGGTAGTGGAAAGGGTAGGAGGAGGAGAAGTCTGGGGAGTGAATTCAGTACCAAGTGAAGGATGGGGAAGGAATGAATCCAGAGAGGGGGTCTCAGGCCAGAGATTTCTCCAGGATGAGAAAATAGTTGGAGAGGAGAAGTGATGGGCAAAGAAAGTAAGTGACTCACCCAAGGACATCAGGTCCTTTGAAGCCAAATTGCTTCCATTTATCCTGTTACTTGCCAAAAAGACTACCTTATGGAGAACTCACACAGCGCAAATGCTCACATGGTGGTCAGAAGAAGTGACACAAGAACATTTTCAAGGTCTCTCTTAAGAACTTTTGAACTGATTGTATGACATGAGAGACACTGGCACAAGGCCTCTCGGCGTGGTGTGCCCACATCAGAGAAGGTGCTGTGTTCTATGATCAAAGCAGAACTGAAACAACTCAAAGGAAAAGCAGGATGCACAAATTTGGAGAATCTGCCCCAAATGTGCACATGGACTATTTGTGTGGTAGAGCATCTGAGCTTGTATCGGTCTCATCAGCCACAGTCAAATACACTGAAACTTGACTCTAGCATGGTGATGTCATTTTGGTCCTCTTCGAGAATGAAGTACAACTACCTTAAGCACAATAATTCGTTTAGTAAGGTTTCCAGTATAGAATTTTTATATATTGAATATCTATTCTGATAAATGAAGTATCTTTTTTTTTTGTTAGGCACAATCTAGAACAACAAAAGATTGGATTAAAACGCTTAAAGAAATAACTTCTGGCTTAGTTATCTATTGACTTTTGCGAGGTAGGAGTGAGGTGCCCTGGGGTCGTCAGGAAAAAACTAAATAGAAAGTAAATAATACCTCAATACCTGAAATCAGGCAAGTAGAATCTATTTTCTGGGATCCAGGGGTAGAAGACTAAGAGTCTCCCTGTAAGAAAGTTGTACGCAGGACCAGGATGTTGCAGATGACTTTGCTTTAATGAAATGAGCAACTAAAGAGAACAGAAATTAACAATGGCTGAAATTTTTGTAGCACTTTAAGGTAACAAAGTGCTACATATGTTTACTCATTTGATCCTTACAAAAGCAATGAGGAATTAACAATGCATTGGTTGTAATTGAAAGTTCTAAAGAAGCTAAGAGGGAATGTAGGGGATGGGTATGAATGGAGACAAAATCAAGTTGGGAGCTCCTATACAAGGTGAAAGGTAGTATGAGAAATGGAAGAAAAGTAAAAGTAAATAGAAAATAACCAAACACAGTCCTCTTGACTTGCATGTCTGTACAACCAGATGGGATCTATGCTACCCTGCACACAGCCTCAGTCCACTATTAAAGAACTAGTGTGGGGAACGGCTGAACAAGTTGTAGCATATAGTTGTGATGGAATACTAGCGTGCTATAAAAAATAACAAGCTCGATGATCTTAGAAAAACATGGAAAGACTTGAACAAAATGGGGAAGGGCAAGTGAGCAGAACCAAGAGAACATGTATACAGTAACAGCAATATTGTTTTAAGAACTCTGCACAACTAAATCATTTTGACTACTGTAAATACACAAAGTAAAAATAAAGGACACATGAAGATGTTGTCTACATCCAGAGAAAGATAAACAGAAGTATGTATAGAATAATTTTACATGTATATGTATATGTGTACACACAGACACACACACAATGGTAGCCATCTCTAGGGCAGGGACAGGGAAGAGAAAAGGAACAAAAAGGGGAAAAATAAATTTATATGATAACTTTATTACATATTTAAAAGGCATAGCATGTTATATATAATAGATTTGCAGTGTCAAGTACCATCATCTTTTTATTATATCGTGTTATAGAAATTCTTGTTTTATTCAACAAATTTAAAAAAAATTTGTTAAGGAGTTGGTGTTGGTCATACATTTCTGTGAATTAATTTCATCTTCTTCCCTTGCTTCAACTCCCCAGACATAACAGATGCTGGGAGGCAAGAAGCCAAAGTAAATGGATATACTGAGGAACTGATGTGTTAAATGGCAGACAACTAAATTTCACCAGCAGACAGCTGGAAATGTTGGCCTAAGTTTCAGGACAGAGACAGGGCTGGAGTTAAAGGTACATTCACCTAGAGGGTGACAGAGAAAAGCAGCCATCTGGTGTAAAGGGAGTAAGACTTTGGGGAATGACCAAGTTTAGGGGGAAAAAGAACTAAGAAAGGAGATCCACTCCTGTACCCTCTCTCCCATATCACTCACATCAGTAACTTTCCTTCACATTACCCAGCTTCTATCCTAGTTCAGGCACTTATCAACTAATTAGTCCTACTGGTCACCTTGCTTCTACTCTTTCCTTTTCCAACTCATCTTTCACAAAGTTAGCAAAGTGACATTCTCTGAAATCTGATTCAGATCAGACTATGGCACTCCACTACTCAAAAATGTTCTGCTCAATACTATATATCTATTGGCCTGTAGCTGTGATTTCCTTAATATAGGGAACTCTCCAAAGAGGAAATCCCCTTTTACTAATGTCAGTACCTTCTCGGCAACTTCCATGTCTTAGAGCCTAGCTCACTAAAAGGTTGGGTGACTTGTCCAGGGATATGAAGCAAGTATGTTGCAGGTGCAGTTG
Organism: Pseudochirops cupreus; assembly: GCA_028627135.1. Lineage (NCBI taxonomy): Eukaryota > Metazoa > Chordata > Mammalia > Diprotodontia > Pseudocheiridae > Pseudochirops > Pseudochirops cupreus. The sequence goes on along the minus strand of CM053580.1, from coordinate 318,629,569 downwards.
TTGAACTCAAGTTTTCCTCGTCTCAGAGCCAGGAAGGCCTATTTGAGTTTGACACTATTGATCTAGGTAATTCTGTAATATTGTAAGATGAAGAGAAGATACACTGGTATAGGACAGCAGTTCTCAACCTGTGGGTCGTGACCCCTTTGGGGGTTGCCTAAGATCATGGGAAAACACATGTTTCCGATGGTCTTAGGAACCGAGATACCACTCCTCTATCCGTCTCCAGGCAGGTCCGCCCACATATGAGTATTAAAGGGTCATGGCATTGGGAAGGTTGAGAACCACTGGTATAGAGTTCCTACAACAGTGAAATTCTAGTCCCTATCTATAGGCATATAAAGTTAAAAAAAAAAAGCCCTTTCCATAAATTGTGCAGATTATCTATGCTAGTATTTTGTACAAGAATCCAAATACTTCCTTATCCATATCCTTGCTGCTGCTGCCACTTAAGCAGATCCAAATAAGCAGCAATTACTACAACTCACATTCCTGCCTGAAGTTGGATCCTTATTCTACATCCCTTATGCCAGCTGCTTAAGTGATGGCCTTGCATGAGCTCTGCTGAGAGCACAGATATCATAAGGCAATGTTCTATCTATATATGCACAGGTCAAAATCTAAATATGTATACTGGTTAGGTTCATTTATGAACCTTCACTTATGAAGGATGTTGCTTAAAATGATGCCTAACATAATCAGAGAACCACAGAATTTTAGAGGTGGAAGGGAACTCAGCCCATGTCCAAAAGGAATCCCTACTATAATATGCCCAACAAATCATCCACCCTCTGCTTCAAGATCTCCAATGAGGAGGAACCTACCACCTCCTAAAGCAGTGGATTTCATTTTATATAGTTCTAATTCAAATAAAGGTTTTGTTTGGTTATTTTGTGACAGCAAATCTAAATTCACCTTTTTTTTTGGCCATTTCCACTTATTGCTCTCATTTGACCCTGTAGGCCTATAAAGAACAACTCTTATTCACCTTCCACAACATAGTCTCTCAAACACTTGGACACAATTGTGCCCCCCCTCCCAAGTCTTCTCTTCTACATGCTTAAAATATCCACTTCCCTCAACTGACCCATCATAGTATACAAGATCAAGGTCCATTACCATCTGGTTGCCTTCCTTTGCACATTCTACAATTAATCAACATCCTTCTTAAACTGAACACAGTATTACTGAAGGGACTTTCACCTCCCTGTTCTTGGGAGACATGTCTCTCTTAATGATCTCTCTTAAGATCTCATTAGCTTTTTAAAAAATTCATAATGAGCTTTCAGTCCATTAAAGCCTGGATCTTTTCAGACAAACTGATGGCTGACATTTTCTCTCTCATTCTATATTTGGGAAGTTAATTTTTTGGAACTCAAACGTAGGGCTAGTTATACCTACTGAATATGATTTTATTATATTCAACTCTATTTTCTAGCCCAGGGTTTCTCAACTTTCCTAATGCTACAACCCTTTAATAGGCTTATATGGGCATGTCTGCATGTGGGTGGACTCACCTGGAGACAGATAGAGGAGGTTCCTAAGACCATTGGAAATATGTGTTTTCCAATGGTCTTAGGTGACCCCTGTGAAAGGGTCGTTTGACCCCAATGGGGTCGCGACCCACAGGTTGAGAACCACTGTCCTAGCTATCAAGATCTTCTTGGACCTTGACTCTATAATCCAGTGTGTTGATTAATCTTTTCTCCTTTGTGTCTCGTGCAATTTTGATGAGTATGACATCCATATCTTTATTCAAGTAAGTCACTGATAAACATGCCAAACAGTACAGAGCCAAGGAGATAGATATCTATGGGATACTCCATTAGAGATCTCCTAAGGCACTTCTGTACCTTTAACTCCAGTCCTGCCTCTGTCCTAAACTTTAGCAAACATTTCCAACCACCTGCTGGTGAAATATAGCTGTATGCCACTTAACATATCAGTTCCTCAGTATATCCATTTACTTTGGCTTTTCCCCTTTGAGCATCTACTAAGTCTGAGGTGCTGAAGCAAGGGAAGAAGATGAAGTTGCCATAATCATTAATAAATGACTGCTCTTTGAGCCCAGTCAAAAACCCAACTAGTCTACATCTTAACATGTTTTACACAAGAATGGTATTAGATACATTAAATTATGCTAAAATCTAGGTAAACTAGACCAACAGCACTCTCCTTGTGGAGAAAAAAAGTCTGTAGAAAGCTTGATAAGAGGGGGGCGGAGCCAAGATGGCGGTGTAGAAGCAGCAACATATCGCAGCTCTCACATAGCCACCCCAAAATACCCATAAAATAGGACTCTAAACCAATCCTGGAACTCCAAAACGCACACAAAGATACTTCCCACTAAAGTCAGC
>CM053580.1:318594746-318626712 GCA_028627135.1 Pseudochirops cupreus | reverse complement strand
TCTAGAGGCCAGATCTTCATGTTTCAGTGTAGCTACAAGGAAATGCAGAAACACCCCACAAAGCCTCAGCACACACCAGACCCTACCACTAGGATCCCAGGTCAGCACCAGATAAGTTGCTAGACCCTTACAGCCTCCAGCAGCACCAACCAACCCCCACCCCATGCCATCAAGTACAGCACCAGACAAGACACTGCCCTTTGGGCCTCAGAGTAATATCAGTATAGCATCAGATAAACAGCCAGGGCCTGCAATCACTAGTGAAAGAAGCTGTAGTCAGTGCCCCCGTCACCCTGGGAACAGAGATCAAATTTAAAAGAAAGGTAAAAGACAAAAAAAAAAAGATGGGCAGAAAACAACAAAAAAAAATCTAACCATAGAAAATCATTATGGTGACAGGAAGACCAAGACACAAACTCAGAAGAGGATGACAATGTCAAAACACTTATGGGCAAACCCCAAAGAAAAATGGAAAGGGGTCTCAAGCCCAGAAAGATCTCATGGAAGAGCTCAAAAAGGAGCTTTAAAATCACATGAGAGAGAGAAGAAAAAGTGGGAAAAGAAATGAGAGCTAATGCAAGAGAATTATGCAAAAAGAGTCAACCACCTGGAAAACTGTTTAAAAAGTAGAAATAGCCAAATGGAAAAGGAAAAAAAATCCACTGAAGAAAACAATTTCTTAAAGAGTACAATTGGCCAAATGGAAAAGAAAGTTACAAAAGCTAATTGGGGAAAAATACTTTACAAGTTAGAACTGGGCAAGTGGAAGCTAATAACTCTATGAGACATCGTGAATCAATCAAATTCAAAAGAATGAAAATTGGAAGAAAAGGTAAAATACCTTATGGGAAAAACAATTGACCTGGAAAATGGATCCAGGAAAGGTAACATCACAATCATTGGACTACCTGAAAGTCATAATCAAAAAGAGGACCTGGATAGAATCTTTCAAGAAATTATCAAAGAAAACTGTCCTGATGTCCTGGAACCAGAGGGGAAAATAGGCATTGAAAGAATCCACTGATCACCTCAGGAAAGAGATCTCAAAATAAAAGCCCCAAAGAACATTACAGCCAAATTTCAGAACTATCAGGTTAAGGAAAAAAAATCCTACAAGTGGCCAGAAAGAAACAATTCAAATATTGCGAAATCACAATCAGGATCACACAGGACCTGGCAGTTACAACAATTAAGAATTGGAGGTCATGGAACATGATATTCAGGAGGGCAAAGGAGCTAAGACTACAACCAAGAATCACTTACTTGGCAAAATTAAGCATAATACATCATGGGAAAAAATGATCTTTCAATAAAATAGAAGGATTTCAAGCCTTCATAAGGAGAAGATCAGAACTAAACCAAAAATCTGACCTCCAATATCAAGACCCAAAAGAAGCATAAACAGGTAAAAGAAAACAAGGGATTCAACAGAGCTGAAGTGTTTTACATCCCTACATGGGAAGATAATACTTGTAATCCTTTTAAATTTATCATTAATAGTACCAATAGAAGGCATACACACATGCAGACAATAATATGGGTATATGGTGAATTTGAGGGAATGACAAAAAAATATTAAAGGATGAGTAAGAGGAATACAAAGGGTACAGAAGGAAGGCAGAGGTAGAATGGGGCAAATTATCACACATGAGAAGGTGAGAAAGAGCTTTTACAGTGGAAGATGGGAGGGCAGGTGATGGGCATTGCTTGAACCTTACTCTCAACAGTATTAGCTCAAAGAGGGAATAATATACACAATAAGTTTAATATAGAAATCTATCTTACCCAACAGGAAGTAGGAGATTAAGGGGATGGGCACTGACATAAGCAAGGGCAGATCAGGGGAAGTGGTAGACAGAAGCAAAACATTGGTGAGGTGGGAAAGGGTAAAAGGAGAGAGATGACAAACAAGAGGAACAATAGGATGGAGGGAAATACACAGGTAGTAATCATAACTATGAATGTGAATGGGATGAATGCTTCAACAAAACAGAAGTGGATACCAGAGTAGATCAAAACCCAGAATCCTACAATATGCTGCTTAGAGGAAACATACTTGAATCAGAGAAACACACACACAAAGTAAAGGTAAAAGACTGGAGCAGAATCTTTTTATGCTCCAGTTGAAGAAAAAAAATTCAGGGGTAACAATACTGATCTTAGACAAAATAAAAGCAAAACCAGACCTAATTGAAAGAGATTAGGAAAGATAAAATGTACCACAGACAATGAAGCAATCAAATTAGAAGAGCAAGGAATAGCCTACCCATCAGAACTATAGATAGGGGAAGAATTCATGACCAAACGAGAAATAGAAAGGATTACAAAATGTAGAATATATAATTTTATCATATTAAATTAATAAGCTTTTGTATAAACAAAACCAATGCAAACAAGATTAGAAGGAAAGCAGAAGGCTGAAAAACAGTATTTACAGCAAGTGTTTCTGTTAAAGGCCTCATTTCTCAAATATATATAGAGAACTGAGTGAAATTTATGAGACTACAAGCCATTCCTCATTGAAAAAGTGGTCAAAAGATATGAACTGGCAGTTTTCAGATGAAGAAATCAAAGATATCTGTAGGCATATAAAGAAGTGCTTTAAATCACTTTTGATTAGAGAAATGTAGATTAAAACAATTCTGAAATATCTCACACCAAACCAGATTGGTTAATATGACAAAAAAAGAAAATGATAAATGTTGGAGAGGATGTGGGAAAATTGGGACACTAATGCACTGCAAGTGGAGGTGTGAACTGATACAACCACTTTGGAGAACAATTTGGAACTATGTCCAAAGGACCACCAAATTGTGAATACCCTTTGATCCAGCAATACCACTACTAGGTCTGCATCCAAAAGAGATCATAAAAAAGGGAAAAGGGATTTACGTGTGCAAAAACATTTATAGTAGCCCTCTTCGGGGTAGTAAAATATTGAAAATTGAGGGGATGCTCATCAATTGGGGAATGGCTGAACAAGCTGTGGTATATGAATGTAATGGAACACTACTGCACAAGAAATAATAAACATGTAGATTTCAGAAAAGCCTGGAAAAGCTTGTACAAACTGATGGAAAGTGAAATGAACAGAACCAGAAGACATTGTATATAGTATTGGCAACATCATGTGATGATCAACTATGAATGACTCAGTTCTTCTCAGCAACACAATGATCCAAGACAAGTACAATGGACTCACAAAGAAAAATTATATCCATATCCAGATAAAAGAACTGATGGACTCAGAAAGCAGATCGAAGCATACTTTTTCACTTAACTTTATTTTTTCTCACGGGTTTATTTCCTTTTAATCTGTGTCTTCCACAACTGTGTCAAATGTGGAAATAAGTTTTACAGGATAGCACATGTATAAACTATGTCAAACTGCCTACCATTTTCAGAAGAGGGAAGGAGAGGGAGGGAAAGAGGAAGGGATTAAAATTTGGAACTAAAATCTTGTAAACATGAATGCTAAAAATTTTTCTTGACATGTGATCGGGGAAAAATAATAGCAACTACTCCCCAAATCTGGCCATCTAACTAGCTTTGAATTTATCTGACTGTATTATCATTAAATCAGAATCTCTTCATTCTCTTCACAAGAAAAGTCTGAGATACTTTAATAAGAGCTTTGCTAAAAATCTAGGTAGACTATATACGTAGCATTGCCCTCATCTACTAGTCTAGTAATACTGTCAAAGGAGTTAGTTTGTCATGTCATGACTTCTTACTGATGAAGCAAAGCTGGTTCTTTGTGATCACTGTTTCCTTTTCAAAATATTCAACAACATTCAACAACCACCTCTTTGAAGAGCTTTTAGAATTTTCCCAGGAAATAGAAATGAAAGTCACTGACCTAAAGTTTGCAAACTATGTTCTCTCCTGTTTTGAAAACTGGTATGTGTTTGCCCTTCTTAGAATCTGTACTACTGCTCCTGTTTTCCATTATCATTCAAGTATCACTGACAGCAACTCAGTAACTGCACTTGGCAGGTCTTTCAGGACCTGAGGTTGTAGCTGATCTGGGCGAGGTGACTGGAATTCATCGAGAGCAGACAGATGTTCTCTTACTACTGTACTTGTCTTGGATATAAAACTCCAGGTGGGTTGTTTTTGTTGTCATTTCCACTGCAAAATTTGTTCTCCTTTGCAGTGAAAAACAGAAACAAAATACAGAGTTGAACATCTGCCATTTCTCTTTTGTCGGGTATTATCATCTCATCCATCTAAAGTAAGGTTTGAGTCTCCTTTTCCTCTTGGAATTGCTTTAAAAGCAGCCTTTTCATTATTCCTAGCTCCCCTTGCCAGCCTCATCTCGTTCTGAGCTTTGGTGTTGCTGACACTATTTTTAAAGGACTGTGCCGTGCTCTTCATATTCATCGTCTATGACGTGAATTTGCTTCCATCATCTGTACAGCTCTTTTAAAATAATATGTTTTTGACATGGCCAATATGGGAATTTGTTTTGCATGACTATGCATATTTGCTTCAATGGTTTTGTTTTTCTTTTTCCCATGGTGGGGTGAGAGAGGGAGAGAAAAATTATTTTTTGTTCATTTAAAAAAAATTTTTTAATTAAATAAAATTTAAGTTGGTTGATAAATTCCCCATTAGTCCATATTGGTCTTTTCAGACAAATTTTTCCTCTTCATTGAAACTATTTCCCTTTGTAGTTTCATGATTTTGTTTTTGAATATCTCTCATTCATCCATGTGCCTGTCCCTCCCCCCTCCCTGATCCCACCTCCTAATTCCCCATCCTGGGCAGACTTCCCCTGAAATATTTTAATCTAAGTAAATCTATGTCAGACTATGCCTAAATCTCAAACTCTTATCTATTACAGACTCTAAGCTGGTGTGGTCATTTCTTCCACCAAGTTTCTAATCATTTCTCCCTCAATAACTCTTTGAAAATCAGACCCAGAAAGAATTTCTCCTTATTGGTTGTTCCATTTTTCAAATGATGAAACTATCACTATGTCTTAGAGCTCTAGCAGATGTCTAGATAACTGAAGAAATCTATCATATTACATCATGTCTCTGTTCCAGGCTTGTGATGTCTCCCCAAAACTCTCCATTTATTTCCTCTTTCTATTCAGGTGGTCTCAAATGACAAAATCATTTCTTTTATTTCTCCTTTTACATTCATAAAAATATTTTCCATTATGCTTCCCCTCATCTGGCTCCTGGATTTCCTCACATGAATATACCTTAAACATACAACCCTTTCATAGAGCTATAGTCTAGTCATAGGTTTCATCTTATCTAGTCTTAGTGAGATCAGATTTTCCCCCCGTGTATAAGAACCTTTAGATTCTGTTGTGTGCCCTATCAACTTTTTGATATTTTTGTATAAGCATTTGAGGCCACAGATTTTATTACTGGCTCCTTCTCTGGATTTTTCCTTTTAAATTTCTGGTATTAGAATTATCGAATTAGAATTAATTATGGTATTAGAATAAGGTATTATGAATATGGTATTAGAGCAGCGGTTCTCAACCTGTGGGTTATATTCAATTTGAATACATCCTGCATATCAGATATTTACATTACGATTCACAGCAGTAGCAAAATTACAGTTATGAAGTAGCAATGAAAATAATTTTATGGCTGGGGGTCACTACAACTTGAAGAATTAAAGGGTCGTGGCATTAGGAAGGTTGAGAACCACTGTATTAGAATATGATGGCTACTCACTGGAGAACTCTGTACTCAGTTTCTTGGCATCTAAGTCAAGAAGAGAAAACATTAGGCAGGAGTATGCAGGTAAATATTTAACAACCAGTTGTCTGAAAAAAAAATGTAGGTAGGAAATACTTTTAAGTTAAACCTGCCTTATTATCATTTTATCCATCACTTTCTTAAGTCTGAACAATCAATGAAACAAAAATAAAATCAAGCTCTAATTTGTAGTTTTTGCTAACTTCTGGATGCAAATACTAACAACAAAAATTTAACAATCAGCTCTCACAAGTAAGTATGAGGTGGCTCCAGCACACCACTTGTTAGGTTACATTTTTACACCAAAGAAAGGACAAATAACAAGAGGAATGATTTCTCTCCCTTCTCTGACAAAATTAAGGATTTCTTGTCCTAAATTCTTGTATAAGAAAAAATGTGTAATATAACAGACACTTTTTTCAACTAACTTTTTTCTAAAGAAGAAAAAGAGGTGTTCAAATAGATGATTTCTGAATTAACCTTTTGTAAGTTTGAGAACATAACATTAAACCACAACTCAGGGAAAGTTTGTTTGCAAGATTCTGGAATAATAGAGTCAGGCATTTTAATTTCTGAAGATCTAACAATTCAGAGAAGAACTAGTAAAATTATGAAAAAACCAGTTAATGTGTCTAACAGGCTACATTTCTCAATTACACGATATTTGAGGAAGCTTCTGACAGATGCTGAATCACAATTTTTTATTAAAATACCTAAAAATGTATAGTGCTTTTGGTACTAATTGACTACACTACTGGGTACATGAGAGCACTGCATTTTGGGAGAGGATTTCTTGTCCTCCTGTTGGTAATATTACCTGTAAACTTTCCAAGAACTATCTATCTAAATTTATACCTGTTAACTTCCCCTAAAAGATAGTCTTCTTCAGATCAAAAACATCAAAAGGTACTATCTATTCTACATCTAACCAAAATATAGCAAATAGTAAAAATATACATAACCTTAAAATTCTAATGAAGTAAAATGCTTTACTGAGGACAAAACAAGGTTTATACCTAGTTTTAAAACACTGAAGCATAAAGCTTCTACACTCAGTTCAGTTGGTGTCCAGACACAATTTGTGTAGCGGATACCAAATATTTTTGAAGGACATTTTATACCTGGGAAGGGAGAGGAGAGAAACCAGTCAGTCAGTCATAGCAGAATTCCAGTTGCAAACTGGCAGCAAGCAAATAGCAAGCAAAGAGCCTTGGATTCTCTTTTTCCAGCTCTTCCCTCAGGTCAAAGGGATCTGAATTTTATACCTGGGAATTGGGATGAGACAAGCCACAATCAGTCATGACACAAATCCAGTCGCAACATCGCTTTTAGGCAACCAACATGCACACGGCAGATAGATCAGAACCCTCTCTCTCAGGTTTATATACTTCATTTACATATTAAGTTTAATCATTTATAGGGCCACAGTTAACAGAAAACTAAAGTAAATAGCCATGGCTGACATTATCCACTATGAATATCCCCATTCCCTACCCCTACCAGTTTGTAAGCACAATGAGGGCAGAGCTCACTGATTATTTAAAATTTTAATCTTTCCTAGCATAGTGGTCTATACTTATAGTTACTCAATAAATGATGCTGAATTGAGTTAAAATATTGATTTCAGTATTTTATCAGTTTTTCCAGAAATTCTGGGTATTCTAATACATAGAGAGTTTGATATGACAGCTGCATTACTTAGATAAAATAAAATGGTTTCTACATAGTTAGAAATGGTATGGACAGCCTAGATACAATTTCTGTTCAGTGTTGAGGAACACATGTATAAATGTGGTTTTTATTTTTACCACCTCTGCCTTTTCCAAATTTTTCATCTATTAGCATGATGCTTGGCCAGTCATTCCTCTTACTCCTCATGCAACTGCATGCTTTATTTTAAGTCAACTACTTAAAATAGAAAGAAATAGAGAAAACCCTCTCCCATTCATATCTCTAGTAAATGATTTCACAAGGTTCCAAGATTTCTCCCCCTTCTCCAACAAATTTAAGGATTTCTTATGGAAAAAGAATTCTAAGTGTTTTAGTTCAGAATAATTGCATTCTATATGCTCTCTGTTACTTCAAGTTTTTAAAAACTTCAACTGTGCCTTGAATACTATTAGAATTTTAAATCAATTACTAACAGAAACATTTCCATTGTCATAATTTCCAATACATCCCAATAAACTAGTTTAAAACAGAATCCTTTAATTTCATATCCATGCACCCTCTTTACTTCTTTATTAGCTATTACTACCTTCAATTTTTCTAGTTTAAGAAATTTGCTAACAGTTTATTTTCTAGAAAATTATAGATAGACATATCAGATTAGCTTTTTACTTATTGCTTAATATATCACAAATAAATCATAAACTTTAATAAATCACAAATTAGATAATGTGAAATGATAATTACCTCTGTAACTACTTGTACTGAAGAACTGGTAAAATTTATATGCTGATAGTGGCAAATGGAAAGGAATATACTGGACATAAACTAACCTGGTAGTACCTGATATCTGTGTAATACTTCAGTCATAGGCTTTGTTATAACTTCAAGGCAAATATTAAATATTCAAGTTTTTCTTGTTCCCTACAACAACATTTATGGTAGTGTAGGCTTTTTACTGAGGAGGAAGCTGAAGTTCACACAGGCTTAAGTAAATCGTCCAAGGTCACAAAGCTCTTGAATGTCAGAGACAGGCTGGAACCCACAACTTCTGCTCTAACTACACCAGGTGGCCTCTGTACTTAGATTGACATCTCTGACATAATTTTACTGCTCTTTTCTCTAAAAGCCAATGTTCTTAGTAACTCTAGCCTATGTAAATAAATTTACATTACAATAAAGTTCATTACAACAAAGTTCATTAATGCACCATTAATTTATTCCCAGAGTTTGAGGGATATTGTATAGATTTAATCTAACACCTAAAAATTTCTTAGCAAAGGTTCTTTAAGGAACTAAAGTTGTAAACTAGTAAATAGACATGTCTGGTATTTTATTATTAAATTCAAAATTCTTTCTTGTTATGTTTGCCATATCTGTGCACAGGAACACATAAATAAAATTTAACATAAAAATAAAATTTTATGTTTCCTTCATATAGGATTAATGTAGGGCCCCACCTTAAGAGATAAAACAATAATTATGCAATGTAACCAAAATAAGTTACAATCAACAAAATTCATCAGCAAGTATTTATTGAATGTCCAATATATAGGAGACCTGTGGCGGTTACAAATTAGCATGAGACACAACAGATCTGTCATGCAGATCTGTCAACAACTCCATATTCATGAAGATTTTTCCCAAAGTTTCTCTGTGAGGCTTTTGCACATTTAAATCGCATTTTTCCTAGCAGAATATTTTAATACTTTTTCACTTTTTTTGTGGTTCTACTCTGCCTCCCTTTACTAATGAAAAAATATTATTACTTCCATGGGAATTTAACTTTCTTGGCCTTTCAGAATTGGTAAACTTTAAAGGATGAACTAAAAATAAATAAATGGTTATTAGTTTGGTATTCTTTAAGGGATTATAATGAAACCACAAAGGCATACCAGAAAATTAGCACAATTTTCTTTCTAAATTAAAAAAGTAAGCTAATATACCTATAAGTAATGAATATTATATCTGCACATTGAAAGAATGTAGATTTTCTCTAAATAGTTAAAACATAAATTCTGCTTCCATGACAATGAAAAAAGAAGATTAGTTACAGCAACTGACGTAGACCAGAAGACAGGGGAAAGAAAATGAAGTTGGTTTGTATAGTATTTTGTTTCCTTTTGTTGGTAACTGAGGTGAGGAAAACAGGATAAAGCAAGGCTGTAAATACAGAAAGAAGCCTTACTTAATTATAAATTGGATACTATCAACTACTTTTCACACATGTTTTCATAGAAAAACATGTCTTACACAAAGTAAATATGGAAACTTTTTTTTCTAGGAATAGGAACTATAACTGTGATTTCAATGGTATAAGGAACTCCTAATTGAAGAATTACTTCTACCAATGCAAGTCAATATCTTCTCTACAACTTCAAGACTTAGCGCAGGAGTCTTTGAAGATTTTGGTGTCATGGACCCCTTTTAGTAGCTTGATGAAATCTGTGGAATGCTTCTCAAAATAACACTTCTTGCCTATATTCATAATTTAATTAAATGCTAAATTATTTAAATATTAGAGAAACTTAAGATGTAAAATTATTCTCATCCAATTCACAGAGCTCTTGAAATCTATCGATGGTCCCCTTTCTATGGACCCCAAGTTAAGAATCCCTATCTTGGAGAGTGGCTTGGAGACTTGAGAGGTCAAGTGACTTACCCAGGGTTTTGTGGTCAGTATGTTTTGGAGGTAGAACTCAAGCCTGAGTGTTCCTGATGCCCAAGTAACATTTCTATTAACTATTCAACATTACGTTCTTTTATTTTGAAAATGTTATTATTATGGAAGGGTTCTGGATGCTACAAAGGCATCTTATGCTATATATAGTTATGAAATGAATATGAAACCACTAAATTAAAAACAAAGAGTATAGATGAAACAAAATAAAATGCATACATATAAATTCAGGAATGAAAAGTTAATAGGAATCAGATTTTAGAGTCCTAACTCTACACCAAAATATCTCAAACATTACATTTGCTTTCAAAGATTATTGAAATTAAAACTTCCCCTACAAGCTATGTTCCTAAGATTTTATGAAAAGTATAATGTATTCAGCTTTTAATATTTATGCAGCTTTTTGGTTTATGACTAATTATGAAACAACAACATTAATGATGTCAGCAGGATGGAGACAGAAAGAGAGAAGTAAACTATATTGATCAGGCAGCAGAGGGAGCTAATGCACTGTCTTTTAGTTTGCTATTGTTTCTACTCTCTGCTTCTCTCCTTCAAGGGTCCTAGGGATTTTTAAGTTGATTTACATGAGGGCATATAATTTTAAAATAAGTTTCATGAAGTTTTCTTATTGTTTTTACAAGATATTTATCCTATGTTTCAATATGAAGCATAAAAAGTTGAAAAAAATGCTTCACATTTTCAATTACACGATTAGAAAACATGTTCACATCATCTGACTTTCCCAATGCTCCCAATAATGATCCCTTGGTTAATTTCTTATAAAACTAATTAAACTTTTTTTTTTATATTATAGCTATTACTCAGAATATTGCAGAATGTTTTGGAAAGGTACCTAGAGATTCAGCGGCTTCATTCTACAGCTGGGAAAACTGAAGAAGCTCAGAGCAGTGACAATTTGTTCAAGGTCACATAGCAAATGAATAGAGCTAAAACTGGAATCCAGGTCAGGACTCAGGTCTCTTGACTCCAAATTGAATACTTCTTTCATTATATCAAGCTAAAATATGCAGACTGTTTGGAAGATAATGCTATTATCTAAAACTGAACAACTGTGTGACAAATTTGTTTGATTTTTGCCCTTTCTCAAAAGGATACTAAACTTGACTTCATTATAATCACTACTGCAGGGTGGCTTATCCACAGCCATTTGTTCATGAAGTAAAATCCCTGCTTTTTGAACTTTTAGAATATTACACTAAAAATTTTAAAGGCACATCACATTTTCACAACTACGGGTATTAATGAATATTATCAGTGTGAAAAGGAGCTTTTCAAAAACTTTCGATGGTCAAAATAAGAGCCAACTTAGACCTTATCTAGCCTGAGAGCCCAAACTCCCTAAGTTCTTAGTGAATACTTTGAAAAGAATAGTCCATACTTACCTCTGACAACTGATTTCCAACACAGTTTGTGAAACAATTGGAATTTGCTATACATTTTCTACATTTCCAACAACGAAGAATAGCTACTTCTTCTTGGCTATACATTTTAATTTCCATTTCAAGTCTTTTCATCTGTAGGAAACATTAATGTATTTTTTTCATTAGGAAGGAACTGGGATGACTAAACTTGTTTTGCTAAGTTCTAAGCATTGCATCAGTTACATTTAAGAGCAGACCATTCTATTTTATGATGGTGGTAATTCATATTATTTTTTCCGTCAATTAATTTTCTTTTTTGTAGACTGTTTTAATGTTAACAATAATGAACTGTTAACTTTGTTCCATATCCCCTTCCCTGCTAATGGTTAGCAAAAAACAATTACTGAGGGACCATTAAAAATTATTGTAGTGGTTGAAAAGTAACTTTTGTAAAGGCTACAAATAATTTTCATTAAATTGGGGTGCCGTATAGGGCATACAGTAATTTTAAATTATGATTTAACAGCTTATCCTTTGTGTTCATCCATGTGTTCTAATTGCTGCAAGAATCAGAAAAGCTTACTTTATGACCATATGTAATGATTTTCATCCTATAAATTGTTTTCAGTAAACAACGTAATTATATGTGTAGTAAAAATTAGGAGACTCAGGAAATATTTTCATAATATTCATTAGCCTATATCTCACAGAGTTAACAAATAAAAGTACTCGGTGCAGTCTTGGCACATGGTAAACACTATATAAATATTAGCTATTATTATTATTATATTCAAATGTAGGCTTTCATATCAAAATTTTACTTTAAACTAATTTAGAACATTGTTTTATAAAAACAACACAAGGAATTTATTTTTTTAAAAAGTCTCAATGTACTTAGTAATCTACCTGGGCACTATTTTTCTTTAAGGAAAGCATTTTTAACCTTCACTTAAATGTTACCTGTTAAATAGTTAAATTACTTTCTCAGTTAAATTATTTATCTCAAATAATAAGTTTAAAAATAATTACTTGTATGCCACTTAAGGGACTGCAACTATCCTCAAAAAAATTTCAGAAAAGTAAATTCTGTAAGAGTAACCTTATTTTCGAGATCACATCCTAGGGAACACACACATACACACACACACACACACACACACACACACACACACACACACCCCAAAAACCTCACATCTTTCATATCAGAAGTGGGCAAAATAAGAAAAAAACAGAGCCCAAGTAGAAAACTTTTGGTAAATAAAGCTCATGTTAATGTACACAAGGGGTGTTTTTCCAACTAGGTGTTGTGAAAAATCTTCACCTAATTACTTCCTTCCTCCCTGTTTTTTATAAACAACTTCTTTTCAGACTATTAACCCCTCTCAGCCTGTTACCAATCCCCAATGCCTGATGTTCTCTTGACTCTACATTCAAATGTCCCAAATATTTTCTCCCTTTCTTTTCTTTTTGTATTAGAATTTGGCATTTTTATTTGTTCAAAAAAGTTTCTTGAGATTATTAACTTTATGTTATTGTTATTTTATATCCTTATAATACCTTACTAAATGTTCATTGATAATGGGTCTGTCATCTCACACATGTGACTGCCTGTCACATGAATCATGAAAACAGTATTTTCCCTCATAATTTCTTCAGCTCACTTTTCTTCTTTGAAGGAGTAATCATGCTAACAGGAAAAAATTCTCTCAATAGAAAGTGCTTTGCTATAACAAAGCATTAAAATTAAGATCAACCAGGTACTTGCCACTAAGGTGAGAAAAGATCATTTTGTTACACTCCTGATTCCTACTCATCTCTTATCTTGGGCAAGAGTTGCAGACACATTAAGTATCCAAATGTATTTCTAGATCTAGATCACAGAGATTCTAATAGTGAGCTGGGGCTTCATGCCTATTCCTAATCGTTTATCAAAGATGCCTGATTTCCAAATCTAACTTGAGGACAGAAGATAAGAGCAGTGACATCAGGGAGAGGAAAGGAACAGGCATTTATTAATCACCTACTATGTACAAGGCACTTTATAAATATTATACAAATATTAACTTGTTCCTTCTATTCCTGCTACCTATGGTAATATATCTCTTCTGTCCTTTATGGCTTAAATCTTAAACCATGGTGGCCTTGACTTTCTCTCTTCTCACTTTCTTTTCAACTTCTAACAATGGGGGTTCTGACCTAATCATTCCATCAAAACTGCTTCCTCTTAAGTTACATATGAGCTCTCATTGTCAAATCCAGTGGCCTTTTCTCAAGTCTCCTTCTTGACCCTCCCCCCCCCCGGCAGTCTTTGACATGGTTGATCAGTCTCTTCTTTTTGATACTCTCTTCTCTCTAGGTTTCAGGCCATGGTTGATCAGTCTCTTCTTTTTGATACTCTCTTCTCTCTAGGTTTCAGGCCACCAAGCTCTCCTAGTTTTCTTCCTACCTATCTGACTACTCCCCTTTCCTTTGCTGTATCTTCCTCCTGATCACACCCTGTAGGGCAGTGGTTCTCAACCTTCCTAATGCCGTGACCTTTTAATACAATTCCTCATGTTGTGGTGACCTCCAACCACAAAATTATTTTCATTGCTACTTCATAACTGTAATTTTGCTACAGTTATGAATTTTAATGTAAATATCTGATACGCAGGATGTATTTTAATTGTTACAAACTGAACATAACCCACAGGTTGAGAACCTCTGCTCTAGGGTGTCCCTCAAGGTTCTGTCCTCCTCTTGCCCCACTAAACTACTCCACTTGGTGATCTCATCAGCTACCACGGATTTAATTACTTTCTCTATGCTGATGATTCTCAAATCATCTTAACCTGCTACAATCTCTTTGCTGATCTCCAATTTTACATCTCCAACTGACTTTTAAACCTCTCTAACTGGATGTTCAGTAGACATTTTACACTAAATATACCCAAAATGGAAATCATTATCTTTCTCCTTAAACTTTACCCCACTCTTACCATCTTTTTTACTGTGGGGGTAACACCATCCTCCCAGTGCTCAGACTTACAAACCTAGGAGGCACTGTGAATTCCTTACTTGGTCTCACACCCTATAACCAAGCTGTTGCCAAGGCCTGTTGATTTCACCTTGGCAACATGCCCACTTCTCTCTTTTGATACTATCACTACTCTAGCATGGGCCCTCACCTCACAATTGGATTACTGCAATAGCTTGCTAGTGGGTCTGCCTACCACAAAGTCTCCCCTACTCCAACCCATCCTCCATGTAGCCCATGAAGCCATCTTCCTAAAGTATAGGCCTAATCGTATTGTCCCTTCCTCACCCCCCAACTCAATAAATTCCAGTGGCTTCCTATTGCCTCCAACATCAAATATAAAATGTTCTTTTTGGCATTCAAAGCCCTTCATAACTTACCCTCATTCTATCTTTCCAGTCTTTTTACTTTACGCCCTGACACATTTTTCAATACAGTAACACTGGTTTACTAGCTGTTACATAAATAAAACACTTCATCTCCTGCCATCTCTCCCACTGTTTCCCATTTCTAGAATACTTTCTCTCCTCTGCTTCAACTACTGATCTCTCTCACTTCCTGTAAGTCCTAACTAAAATCCCAACTTTTCCTATAAGCCTTTTCCAATCCCTTGTAATTCTAGTGCCTTCCTTTTGTTGATTATTTTCTATTTATCTGTATATAGCTTGTGTTGTAAATATTTGTTTGCATCTTGTCTCCCCCATCAGACTACAAGCTCCTTGAGGGCAGGGGATATCTTTTGCTTCTTTCTGTATCACCAGTGTTTAGCATAGCACCCGGCAAATAGTAAGCGCCTGACACATAGCAGGGGCTTAATAAATGTTAATTATCCCATCTGAACCTTACAACCTTGAGAAGTAGGTGCCATTATTATCCCTATTTCACATTTCAGGAAACTTAGGGAAACAGAGGTTAGGTGACTTGCCCAGGGTCATACAGCTAGTAAGTATCCAAGGTTAAATTTGAACTCACCCCTTCCTGACTCCAGTTCTAGTCCTCTACTCACTAGGCCAGCTAGTTACCTCTACACAAAAAATGTATATACCACTTTTCAATCCTTTTCCTGTCTTTCTCTCAGAAATATACCCCAGTCATAAAGCCCTTTAACTTCTATGTACATTTCAATCTTAAGAATCATTTTGAGAAATCTGAAAATTTGATTGGAAAAATTTTTAGAAGTTCTTCATGCCAATAAGGTTTTGCTGCTGTTCATTAGTTATAACTCTAAAAACTAATGATGATGGCTTAGCAATTGCCTAGAGCCCAAATGTTCAATGTTTCTCTTCATCCACACTTTAGAAAAATTTTAGAAAAAAGTTTGTAAAAATTGGGTAAAATGAATCTACACTACTTCTCTATTTTGCTAACGTACTTATGAGAAAAGCTTTACAAATACTATCCAAAATAAATTTGCCAGTATTCATTTTACTCGAAAGCAACCAGGTGCTGTCTGTGGTCCTGAATCCAGGAAACAGAATCACTATCTAAGATCTAAAACTCCCACAAAAATGATTGTCTGCGTAGGTCAGATTTTGGTAGACCTACAAACTGTAGGTTTAAAGCTGAAAATAATTGCACATATCTACAAAGGGTATTAAAAATGTGCTGATCCTCTTAAACTAGATGGTCACATTAGCACCATTGGGAAAGTTTACTCAGAATTGTGATCTGGACATTGATACTAAACAAACTCTATAAAAGTACATTTTCAGAGAATCCTAGACTTTTTGGCATCCAATGATGAGTCCCTCTCTTCCCTTAGTTATGAGTATACATGTCCTCTTTTGTAGGGCTCTGAAAATTTTATAGGTACATAAGGAATGAAGTTGTCTTTTGTGCCTCTTCTTCTCTATATCTGAGCCAGGTCAAGGGAATCCAGAAATGGCAGCTCCTGAGCAGTAGGATGGAATTAAGTACAGATCAAAACCAAAAAATAACAACACATGCTTTAGATAGTATCATGGGATTCGGGTTCAAATCCTACCTCTAATGCTTATACTTGTAT
Source organism: Pseudochirops cupreus (assembly GCA_028627135.1). NCBI lineage: Eukaryota > Metazoa > Chordata > Mammalia > Diprotodontia > Pseudocheiridae > Pseudochirops > Pseudochirops cupreus. The sequence goes on along the minus strand of CM053580.1, from coordinate 318,610,235 downwards.
GACCTCTGTAAAAAACCAACTTCCTGGGCCTTAGTTTCCTGATATGTAAAATGAAGGGGTTGTATTACATAGCTTCTGAGGTCCCTTCCAGCTTCAGATCTAAAACTCTATGATCTATATATCTTGTGACCTTGATGCTTCTGAAGATTCTCTTCCATATTCATGACCAGGGTGGGTTTTGAAAATGATGCAAAACATGTCTTAATCAATGCTTAATTCAACAACCAAAAATGATTCTAAAGAGATATATGATGAATCAGACTACCCATCTCTTGTGAGAGAAGACAGACTCAAGATGCTGAAGAGACATAAACTTTTGGACATGGTTAATGAAGGAATTTGTTTTGTTTGTGTAAACTTATTTGTTACAAGGGTTTTCTTTTTCTTTTTCCAATGGGAGAAGGGAGAGGAACCAAAAAAGTAAATGCATGTTATTTGAAAAATAAGATAAAAATATTTTTAAAAAAAACTTAATCCAGGAGCTTTCATAAATAAGCACATTGCATGAAAGGGAAGAATATGAAAAAGTTAAATGAGAAACTCCAGTAAGAACCTTCTCTGAGATGAGCTTTAAAATAAGCTACACTGCTTGGAAAAGAAAAACTTTAGGAACATGGGTAAGGAAAGTTATTATCAACTGATCTGATAAGGAAAAGGTTAGCCTGTGAATGAATTTTAATTCTATTTTGAAGGAATATTAGAGATAGCTGCAAGGAAAAATGTAGAATACATACAACTAATTAATTGAACATAGGCTTCATAGTTTTATGTATTTCTCTGAAAAGCATAAATACTGATGTGATATTACATATAACAATATGATACAATAGTACAACAAGAAATAATAAACTACATTTTAAAGAGGTAAATTGACTAAGAGGACTTACTTTTCTTCTGTTAAATTTATCTCTGCAAGAACCTTTTAAAGTTATCTTAATCATTATTCATATATGAAATAGCTATCAGGTTCAAAAACACACAGCCCACTCAGAGAAAACAGGATAAATGTACCATCAAGGTGTTAAACAGAATAAACACTGAAATCAAGAGAAGAGCAAAAATGCCACCTAGTGGTAAAACAATAACAAGAAAGATAGGCTTTTATGGTATAACTTGTTCTAGGACCTTGGTCAAATGTACAAAAATGATACTGATATGATAATAAATTTCACACAAAGACCTGAAATATATTTAGGATGAGTTCCTCAATTTGGTGTCATGCTAACTTGCTCACTCACAGCTCTTTCCAACACTGTATGTACTCTCACAGCCACCATCCTTCCCTACTCATATTTTCTACCACCCTGGTTTGGGCTGTTATCAGCTCTCTCTCTGAGAACATTATAGTAGTCTCCTATTTGATCCCTCTGCCTCTCTCCACTCTAATTCATCTTCCGCACTGATAATGCAATCCCTCTCCTCTCAATAAATTCCAGTGAATCCCTAATCTCTCTAGCATCAAATGTGACATGCTATGTTTCATATTTAAAACACTTTAAAACTTTTAAAACAATTTGGTCCGTTTCTACATTTTAACACATCCCTTCCAGTCACAGACTATGGTCCAGCTATAGAAGACTACATACTGCTCCTCATATATAATGTTCCCTTTCCCATCTCCATGCCTTAGTACTATCTCATGCCTAGGCAGCTAGATGGTTCAGTGGATAATATGCCATGTCTGAAATCAGACTCATCTTACTAAATTCAGTTCAAATCTGGCTTTAGACAGTAACTATGTGACTCTAAATGACTCACTTAACCCTGTTTGCCTCAGTTTCCACACATGTAAAATGAGCTGGAGAAGGAAAGAACAAACCATTCCAGTAGTTTTGCCCAGAAAACACCAAATGGGGTCTTGAAGACATGACTGAAATGCTTCAACAATAAAACTGGAATACTCTTTCTTTTTACCTTGACCTCTAAAAATCCCTGGTTTCCTTCAAACTCAGCTCAATTGCCACCTATTACAGGAGGCAATTCCTGGTCTTCCTAATGCTTTCTGATCCAAAGTTACCTAAAGTCTGCTTTGGATGTGTCTTTATTTCCCTATATATGTATATTGGAGTATAAAAACTTTGAGAGCAGGAATTTTTGAATCCCCAGATTTAGCAAAGTACTTTGCATAAGTGGGCTTACTAAATGTTTACTGATTGGTAAACTTACTAAATATTTACTGAATGATGGACTGAGTAAATGAAAGATACATTTACTCCTAGGCATGGAGATGGGAGAGGGAACATTATATATGAAGAACAGTATGTGGTCTTATATAGCTGGACCATAGTCTGTGACTGGAAGGCATGTGTTAAAATGTAGAAATGGACCAAATTGTTTTAAAAGTTTTAAAGCGTTTTAAATATGAAATACAGTGTGTCACATTTGATGCTAGAGAGATTAGGGATTCACTGGAATTTATTGAGAGGAGAGGGATTGTATTATCAGTGCAGAAGATGAATACTCAGAAAATTCAACCTCCTGGATAAATGGTCTTTAAGTAAAGGAGGTCTCTGAAGAAGTCTTCACTACATTTGAAAAATAAGCAAGAGCTATATCACGTAGGTGGCAGCAAAAGCTGTCACATACATCCAAAAAAGCCAAGATTATTGACCTATCATGTCTGCCCTGGGTCTTGAATAATAATAACAACAAAGAATATGTTTGCACATTAAAGTTAATTTCACAGAAGTCTTGCTTTGGGATCTCATTTTGGGGCCTGAGGTGACAAAAGATTCTTGTATGCCAGTGAATCATAAGGTTTTGCAGCTTTTTCAAATGAGGCCCTGACAGATAATAGATTGCTATCAAGGAGCAGCTTTAGTGAAGTATGGAACGGCTCATCACTAGCATGTAGAGTTATTAAATAATGAATTCTTCAGTCAGGGTGATACAGGGTACAAAGAAAACTATAAAATGGTCTTCATTCCTATGTGGTCCCCTTCTGCTTCCACAAAGATGATTGCAATTTTGCCTAAAATGAAAACATGGTTAAGAATCAGATAGTTTTCAGATCCTCTACAAATATTAAACACTGGTATTCTAAATGCAATACTTTTTTTTTACAGAGAAAAATTATCAAATGCTACAAAACTGTAACATTCATATTTACATTCTTTCTATATATCAAACTAAAATAATTAGATAAGAAGAACCTGTAAGTTTTCCTTTCACAGAAGGAAATAAAACAAATGGCTATGGGAGGCAGCAAGAAGCATTTCTTGTGGGGTACTTAGTCCCATATCTTGTCTTTCAGTATATATGATGAACACAAATAAAGAGACTACCATAAAAATAATTAACTTACGTATCAATGTCTGTGGAAGGGAATGAAGAAGGAGATGTAGCTATCGGCAAAACTGTACATGATGAAAGCTGTGTGATATCCATTTGCTAAGAGTATCGCAACTCTGCAAATGTCCATGGGGGAAAGAAACTGGTGCTTAAAACTAGTAATTATATAAGGGAGACTCTAGATGGTGCATCTGAACAATGTTTTGTTTAGTTGAGGATACTTATACTGCCAATTGCAACACAACAATTAAAAAATGGTTTTGTTAGCATCCTTTTTGCTAAATGAGACACCATTTTTATGTGTAACTACCCATTTTGTTCCCCAGGTTATTTGAATAATTTGCTACTGTGATAGATTCCCCCACAATTTAACTCCAATCTATTGTTCTAGCCTTATTTTCACAATACTTACATTCTCACAGAGCTATTATAAGGACCTGAACCTTAACCTGCAAAATATTTTGTAAGTGGTAAAGCATTATATAAATTTGAAATAATAAAACAGAAAAACAAGTATATATTTAGATACACAATAAAATAAATACACAATAAAATAAGTAAGATAAAGGTATAAAATATAGTGCCCCAAAAGTCTTTGCAGTTTTAACCGTTCAGAAGTATAAATCCTACAAACCTACAAAAACATTTGAAAGTTTAATGATTTAAAGTTTAAAATGTTGATATGCTTATTAAAATTTAACACAATCACTATATTGTTCTACACATCAATCTGGTTAATTTTCAGACACTGTAAAACAAACTTTCATTAGCTTCTGCTCAGTGACTGAAAGGGCTGTATTTGTAACCCAAACCTGAACATATTCCGAAGAACCAGGTTTTGATGCATATACAACCGTTTCAGCTTGATTTCACAAGGAACAATCTAATAGCAACAATCAGGCTACCAATGTGACCAAGAGAAGTGGTTCTAGCAAACCTGTGATCAGAGAGAGCATCAGCCAGAAACCGTCATAATAATGTAACATAATGACAAAGTGTCATGTCTTGTTAAAATTTAAGTTAAAATGCATTATTCAAAATTCACAGACAGATGTAAGTGTAAAATAAATTTAAATAATTAAACTTTCAAGGGATTTTTTGTAAATTTGTAACATTTATATTTTAGGGATGATTAAAGCTTAAAACCTCAGTATGACTTTTGGGACACCTTGTATACCTTGCCATAAATTCTTGATCAATATGATTACAATCCAACCTTTAATAAATACATTATAATACCTAGCAGATCATTCTAATGTTCTATATACCTTAGTAACATGTTATGATAACACTCTGTGACATATAACAATAATGAAAATTTTCAATATTTCAAGGTTGCTTAAAGTTGCTGTAAGCTAAAAACTATATAACTTTGTGACATACCTGAGAGTGAAACTCTCTGAACTTAGTTATGTTGCTCTTTGAACAAGAGACATATATAGTCTATCATCTAGGTTGAAAGGGATACTTAAAACCTTTCCATCTTGGTAGGACCTCCCAGATCCCGCATGCTATTGGCAAAAATTTTGTGAACCCCACATCACCTCCATGCCATTAATGAGGCAGAGGGGAACTTCAATGGAAGCTAATGAAATAAACTTATAAAAATATCCTATTTAGGTGTAAAAACGGAAAGTAATGATCCAACAAAAGGCAAAACTAAAGTAAGATGCTCCAACATAATTGAGGGTCCCAAAGAGATTAAGATGCTACATATAAGCAAGTACTATATACAGTAGCATCAATGCTATCACTGTTTTAAAGTTTACAGTAAGAAAGGCAGTATGGGATTAACAAAATGCGCATTAGGTTTTAAATCAGAGTTCAAATCTTAGATCTGCTACTTAACTTATTTGGGTATCAATTTTATCAACTGTAAATAAGGGGGTAATACTAGCTGATGTTTAAGGACTCAAAATTCTAAATCTTATGATGCTAATATGGTATTATTACTATTATTATTTCTCAGTAATTTCAAAACCACATACAATTAAGTATGTAGCATAGTTAATGACTGTGTAGAGTCAGCAAAAACTGTTCACACTAAATAAAACTCTCAGATAGCTTGTAAAACTGAGATACAGAGCTCAAAAAGACCACATGCTATGAGAGACATTTGTTCTCAGGGGGAAAAATATAACAAATCAGACACTAGTCTATTTATGTATGTCTACTATGATGCCTTCCTAGAAATATGTAAGACATGGACAATATCGAGCACTTTAATCAATTAAAATAGACAGGGGGCCCTTGTAATAAAAACTTTAATATAAGGTGGAATGCCTTTACTATAAAGGTTCATTAGGGCCCAATGCTTTTATTTTTATGGAAGTGTCCTTGGTACTACAAAGTAACCCCTAGTCAAAAAAAGATTTGGACCTAAGAGTCAAGCTTGATTACCTTACTTTCAGAACTCATATTTCCACTGTGCTAAAGGAATGGCTAAAAAGAGAATCTTTGTGTATTGTTAGGCATAAATGTACCTTAACCTGTTCTTTGGTTTCCACAGAAACTCCCCAGTAATGGGCATAATAAACGAGCTGTGTGTCTAATGGTAAAACACTGAATTAGAAGGAGATTTTTATAAGCTGATTCTTTTATGCACTGCCTCACTGTGTGGCCTTTGACTTTATGTGAACTCTCCTTTTATATTTACTTGTACCTGTGATCTAATCTCCAAAAGTAGAGAATTATTGAATTTGAGAGTTGGTAGGGACTCCCACAGTCATCTAATCCAACCACTATAAAAAAACCCAACAAATGGTTACAGCCTCAGTTTGAAGACCTCCAGAGCGTAAATCCACCACTTCTCAAAGCAGCCCACTCCATTTTTGTACAACTCTGTTAGCAAGGTGTAGTGGCAACCACACTGGCATACCCAGGATGGTTGCTAGCACAGGTTCTTAGATCTGCTTTACTAGGAAAGACAGCTGTTTAAGGGGTCAACAATTCTTTTTTTTTTATTATTACATTCACTAGTTCAGGGAAAAAGTCAGTACCTTGAACTTCAGAGAAAATACAAACAGAGAAAATAAAAGTGGGAAAATAAAGACCAATAACAGAGAGGGCTCTGACTGCCTGAATCAACTATACACTTTACATACATCCCTGGATCAAGAGAGCCTTTACATCTGAGCAATCAGGGAGCTCTGAACATATGACCACTCAGAATCTCAACCAGCAAATGGCAGGATCCTTCTCATAAGCAAGCCCCCAAAGCCAGATACCAACTCAGAGTATACATACACTTCTCAGAGCCAGAAGGCATCACAAACCTCATGACTCAGTACCTAATCAGAAATTAGCAAAAGGTGTGAGAAAGCCTTCCTACAAGCAAGCCTCCCCTAAACTTCCCTTAATGGGCTCTATATGAAGCCTATTAATAGGCAGGGAAGATCTTAAATCCAATTAACATTACACAAGGTTTTCCTGATGTTAAGTCTCAATCTATCTCTTTGAAACTTGTACACTTTGCTCATGATTCTGACCTCTGAGGCCAAAAAGAACCAGTCTAATCCTTTTTACATATGACAGACTTTAAAATACTCTTAAGATGACTACCATGTACCTTTCTTCTTCAATCTAAAAATTCCCAGTTCCTTCAATCTTCATAAATAATCTTCATAAAACTTGGACTCAGAGCCATTTACTATATTGGTTACATTACTCTGGACATTCATCAGTTTATCAATTCCTTCTTAAACTGTAGCATCAAGAAATAAACACAGGGAAGCCAAAATGGCAGAGAAAAGCCAGGAAGATGCCTGAACTCTCCTCAGTTTCCCTCAGAAACAATGTTAAATTAAGCCTCTAAATGGATTCTGGAGCAAAAGAGCCCATAAAAAGACGGAGTGAAGCAATTTTCTAACTTAAAATAACTTGGAGGGACTTCAGGAAAGGTCTATCTCACTTGGGTAGAAAGGGAGCTAAGGCCAGGGCAGACAGTGGCCAGGCAAGCCAGTAGGAGGCTCTTATCCACAGCACAAATCGGCAACTGAGGCCCTGCAGCAGTCACTCAGCAGAACAGTGGCACAGCAGGTCAGCTGTGAGGCCTCTAGCCCCAGCACAGAAGGCAAATTGCCAGCTCCAGAACCTAGGGTACAACAACTGTGCCTAAGCTGGGAAACTCTAGTAGAGTGGGCAGGCCACCAGTATCTGAGGTCCTGGGGCAGAAAGCCAGTAACCTGGACCCTGATCCCCAACAAAAGAAGCTTGGGACAGTGCGCCTATGCCTCAGGAGCAGAGATAAACTTTAAAAGCCATGAATTAGGCTAAAACAGAGCAAGAAACAGAAAAGAACCCTGACCATAGAAAGCTATTATGGTGAAAAGGAAGACCAAAACACAAACACAGAATAAGACAACAATGTCAAAATGCCTACATGTGAAACCTCAAAGGGGAATATGAATTGGCCTCCAGCCCAAAAAGTCTTATTGAAAGTGCTAAAAAAAAGGATTTTAAAAATCAAATAACAGAGGTAGAAGAAAAAATGAGAAAAGAAATGAGAGGTATGCAAGAGAAAGTCAACAGTTGGAAAAGGAAGGACAAAATTTGACTAAAGAAAGCAATTCCTTAAAAATGGCAAATGACCAAACGGGGAGAAAAATTCACTGAAGAAAACAATTCCTTAAAAAGTAGAATTGGTCAAATAGAAAAGAAAGTACAAAAGCTAACTGAAGAAAATAATTCCTTAAAAATTAGAATTGAGCAAGTAGAAGCCAATGACTTTATGAGACATCAAGATTCAGTACAACAAAATCAAAAGAACAGAAAAATAGAAGAAAATGTAAAATACCGGGGCGGGTAGGTGGCGCAGTGAATAGAATAATGGCCCTGGAGTCAGGAAGACCTGAGTTAGAATCTGGCCTCAGCCACTTAACACAAAAAAAACTAGTCATGTGACCTTAGCAAGTCACTTTACCCCAACTACCCTCCAAAAAACAAAAAACAAAAAAAAAAAGTGAAATACCTCATTGGAAAAACAACTGAACTAGAAAATATATCCAGGAGAGCTCATTTAAAAATTATTGGACTACCTGAAAACCATGATCAAAAAAAGAGCCTGGATAGAATCCTTCAAGAAATTATCAGGAAAACTTCCCTGACATCCTAAAACTAGAGGTAAAATAGTCATTGAAAGAATCTACTGATCACCTCCTGAAAAATACTCCCAAATGAAAACTCCAAGGAATATAGTGTAGTCAAACCCCAAACATCCCAGGTCAAGGAGAAAATACTGCAAGAAATTAGAAAGAAACTATTCAAATGTCGAGGAACCACAGTCAGGATTACACAGGACTTAGTAGTTTCTACATTAAAGTATCGGAGGGCTTGGAATATGACATTCGGGAAAGCAAAGGGGCTTGGATTACAACCAAGAGTCAACTACCCAGCAAAATTGAGCATAATCTTTCAGGGGAAAAGATGGAAATTAAATGAAATAAGGGACTTTAAAACTTTCCTGATGAAAAGACCAGAGCTGAACAGAAAATTCAATCTTCAAATACAAGACTCAAGAGGAAAAAAAAACCAAAACAAATATGTTATTCAATAAGTTTAACCGTTTACATCACTATGTGAGGAGATGATACTTGTTACTCTTGAGAACTGTATTCCTATTATGGCAGTTACAAGGGGTAAAGAGAGAGGATGTTAGTATAAGTTGACTTTGATGTGATGATATAAAAAAAATTAAGGGGCAAAAAAAGGATTGTACTGGGAGAAGAGGAAAGGTGGAGACAGAACAGGGTAAATTACATCACATGAAGAGGTACAAAAGACCTTATTACAGTAGAGGGAAAGAAGGGAGGGAAGTGAGCATTGTTTGAGCCTTATTCTCATCAGATTTAGCTCAAAGAAGGAAAAAAAGTAAATAGTTGGGCATAGAAATTTATCTTACCTTATAGGGAGATAGGAGGGGAAAAGCAAAAGAAAAAGGAGAGGGGCTGGATAGAAGGGAGGGCAGAAGGGAAGGCAGAAGCAGGAAGCAAAAGGGGAAAGAAAAGGAGGGGGATGATACAAAGGAGGAAAGATTGAAGAAGATGGTGGTCAGAAACTAAACACTGGTGAGGAGGGAGAGGATGAAAGGAGAGAGAAAAGTATAAGCAGAGGGAAGAATAGGATAGAGGGAAATACACAATTAGTAAGCGTAACTATGAATGTGAATGGGATGAAATCTCCCATAAAACAGAAGTAGAAAGCAGAGTGGATTAAAAACCAGAGTCCTATAATATGCTGTTTACAAGAAACACACTTGAAGCAGAAAGATACATATAGACTAAAGGTAAAAGACTGGAGCAGAATATATTGTGCTTCAGCTGAAGTTAAAAAAAGCAGGGATAACGATTCTAATCTCAGACAAAGCAAAAGCAAAAATAGGTTTAATTAAAAGATATAAGGAAGGAAACTACATCTTGCTAAAAAGGTACCATAGACAATGAAGTAATATCAATACAAAACATATGGACCAAGTGGTATAGCATCCAGATTCTTAGAGAAGTTAAGTGAGTTCTAGGAAGAAACAGAGAGCAAAACTCTACTAGTGGGAGACCTCAACCTTCCCCTCTCAGAACTAGATAAATCTAACCACAAAATAAACAAAAAACAATCTGAGGTAAAAAGAATTTTATAAAAGTTAGGTATGATAGACCTCTGGAGAAAACTGAAAGGAAACAGAAAGGAATTTCTTGGTGGTACATGGCACTTACACAAAAACTGATCAGGTTATTAGGGCATAAAAACCTCACAATAAATGCAAAAAGGCATTAAATCCATTAATTAACATTAAATCCATTTCAGATGCATCCATTTCAGATCAAGATGCAATAAAAACTACATGTTATTAAGTGCCATGGAAAAACAGATTAAAAATTAACTGGAAACTAAATAACCTAATCCTAAAGAATGAGTGGATCAAACAACAAACCATAGAAACAATCAGTAACTTCATCCAAGAGAATGATAACAATGAGACAACATACCAAAATTTATGGGGTACAGCCAAAGCAGTACTTAGGGGAAATTTTCTCTCTCTAAATCCTTACCTGAATAAAATGGAGAAAGGGGAGATCCATGAATTGAGCATGCAACTAAAAAAGCTAGTAAAAGAACAAATTAAAAATCCCCAGTTAAACACCAAATTAGAAATTCTGAAAATGAAAGGAGAGATTAATAAAATTGAAAGCAAGAAAACTACTGAACCAATAAATAAAACTGGGAGTCTGCTTTATGTAAAACCAATAAAACAGATAAACCTTTGGTTAATTTGATTAAAAAAAACAACAAATTACCAGTATCAAAATGAAAAGGCTGTATTCACCATGAATGAAGAAGAAATTAAAGCAATAATTAGGAGCTATTTTGCCCAACTGTACGCCAATAAATCTGACAATCTAAGTGAAATAGATGAATATTTACAAAAATATAAATTGCCAAGATCAAGAAAAGAGGAAATAAAAAGCTTAACTCCATTTTAGAAAAAGAAACTGAAAAAAGCCATCAATGAACTCCCTAAGGAAAAATCTCCAGGGCCAAATGAATTTACAAGTGAATTTTACCTAACATTTAAAGAACAATAAATTCCAATCCTATATAAACTACTTGGAAAAATAGTTGAAGAAGTCCTACCAAATTCTTTTTATGATACAAATATGGCGCTGATACCTAAGCCGGGAAGAGCAAAAACAGAGAAAGAAAATTATAGACCAATCTCACTAATGAATATTAATGCACAAATTTTAAATAAACTATTAGCAAAGAAATTATAGCAATTTATCAGCAGGATGATACACTATGACCAGATGAGATTTATACCAGGAATGCAGGGCTGGTTCAGTATCAGGAAAACTATCAGCATAATTGACCATATCAAGAACAAAACTAACAGAACTCATATGACTATGTAAACTAATGCAGAAAAAGCTGTTGACAAAATATAGCACCCATTCCTATAAACAATACTAAGAGTATAGGAATAAATGGAATTTTCCTTAAAGTGATAAGCAGTATCTATCTAAAACTATCAGTAAGCATTATCCCTAATGGGGATAAGTGAGAAGCCTTCCCAATAAGATAAGGGTTGAAACAAGGATGCTCACTAACAACACTATTATTCAATACTGTACTATAAATGTTAGCTTTAGCAGTAAGAAAATACTTTAGCAAAGTTGCAGGATATGAAATAAAACCACATAAATCATTAGCATTTCTATATATATTACCAACAAAGCCAAGAAGTAAGATATAGAAGAAGAAATTCCATTTAAAATAACTGTAGACAATATAAAATATTTGGGAGTATACCTGCCTAGACAGACTCAGGAACTACATGAACACAATTACAAAACACTTTTCACACAAATAAAGTCAGATCTAAACAAGTGGAAAAAATATCAGTAGCTCATGGGTAGGCCAAGTTAATATAATAAAAATGACAATTCTACCTAAAAATGATTTTATAGAGTTAGGAAAAAATAATAACAAAATTCATCGGGAAGAACAAAAGGTTAAGACTATCAAGGGAATTAATGAAAAAAAATGCAAGGGAAGGTGGCCTAGCAATACCAGATCTAAAACTATATTATAAAATTGCAATCATCAAAACTATTTGGTACTGGCTAAGAAATACAGTGGTGGGTCACTGGAATAGGTTAGGCACACAAGATATAGTAATAAATTACTGCAGTAATCTACTGTTTGATAAATCCAAAGAATTCAGCTTTTAAGATAAAAACTCACTGTTTGACAAAAACTGTTGGGAAAATTGGAAAACAATATGAATATTTTGGCAGAAACTAGGTACAGACCAACATCTCACACAATATAGCAAGATAAGGTCAACATGAGTTCATGTTGATGGATACCATAATGATGATGATACCATAAGCACATTAGGAGAGCAAGGAATAGTTTACCTGTTAGATCAATGCAGAAGGGAAGAATTTGTGACTAAACAAGAGACAGAGAACATTATTAAATGCAAAATGGATAATTTGGCTTACAATGCATTAAAAAAGTTTTTTGCACAAAGCCAATAAAACCAAGATGAGAAGGAAAGCAGAAAGCTGGGAAATAATTTTTATAGTCAATGTTTCTGGTAAGGGCCTCAAGTCTAAAATATGTAGAGAACTGAGTCAAATTTGTAAGAATACAAGTCATTCTGAAGTTCATAAATGGTCAAAAGATAAGAACAAGTAGTTTTCAGATGAAGAAATTAAAGTTATCTATAATAATATGAAAAAATACTCAATCACTATGAATGAGAGAAATGCTAATTAAAACAACCTCACACCTATCAAATTGCTTAATTATGACAGAAAAGGAAAATGATAAATATTGGAGAAGATGTGGGAAAATTGAAACACTAATGTACTACTGGTGGAGTTGTGAACTGATCCAACTATTCTAGAGAGCAATATAGAACTATGCCCAAAAGGCAACTGCATCCCCTTTGATCCAGTAATATCACTACTAAATTTGTATCCCAAAGAGATCGTAAAAAGGAAAAAGGACTTACAGGTACAAAAATATTTACAGTGGGTCTTTTTGTGGTGGCAAAGAATTGGAAACTGAAGGAATGCCCATCAATTGGGGAATGGCTGAATAAGTTGTGGTATATAAATGTAATGGAATACTACTGTGCAATATTGTACAATAAAGAAATGATGAGCAGGCAGATTTCAGAAAAACCTAGAAAGGCTTACATGAACTGATACTGAGTAAAGTGAGCAAAACCAGAAGAACACTGTACATAATAACAGCAACACGGTGAGATGATCAACCATGACAGACTTAGTTCTTCTCAGCAATACAATGATCCAAGACAATTCCAAAAGACTCATAATGTAAAATGCTATCCATATCCAGAGAAAGAATCATGGAGTCTAAATGCAGAGCAAAGCATAGTATTTTCACTTTTTTTTCTTTCTCGTGGTTTTTCCCTTTTGTTCTGATTCTTCTTTTATAACATGACTAATGTGGAAATATATTTAATATGATGATACATGTATAGCCTATACCAGACTGTTTGCTGCATTGGGGAGGGGGGGGAAAGAGGGAGAAAAATCTGGAAATCAAAATCTTATAAAAGTGAATGATGAAAACTATCTTTATATGTAATTGGAAAAAAAATACTATTAACTGGGAAAAAGTAATAACAATAAATTGTAAGTGCTTTTGAGGGTAGGGAAAAAAAAACCCCTAAACACAATACTGTAGATGAGATCCAAAGAAAACAGAGTACAGTTGGACTATCACTTTATTCCTACAGCTCTCATACCATCCACTCCTCTTCCTCCTATGGATGTCCTTGTCCATGACCTCCAATGATTCTCCAGAGAGGGTCCATTCAACATGCTAGATGGCCTTCTTCTAACTCTTAACAACGGAAGGACACCAGGGCTATTAGCTACCTCCCAAATACACCGATATCTTTTTATGCCACCTCTCCCACATAAATTCTTCACTGTTAATATATCACAGCCTGCTCATAACCCAAAATGTACATCAATATTGCCATTTGGGTAACAAGTAACTTTAATTCTTCAGAGACAATAGTATTTATTGACTTAAAATCTATACAGTAAACCAGGAAGAATGCAGATATTTAAAAGCTGGGCCAATGTTTCAGGAAGAAGGCTGAGGTCATTAATATATGTATTATATTTGCTGTCTTGCACTATTTTTTAAGGATGCTAATTACAATCAAATCTTACTTTACGATGAATATCGCTGAAAAGTTGTATATGAGACAATTATAAACACTAGATCTCATAATTTTAAGGAATATTTTAATAAAGTAAAGAATAACCTCCTCACAATTTGTTTTTCTATTTTCATGTCAGGTTTACTTAAAGTAAGATATAGTACCTGTTAGGTTTTCGTGAAGAGCCTTCAACTTCTCAGGAAAAAACAAAAACTGTAAAGCAAAGTAACACTTTATTATTATTGAATATTATTATTACTGAATTTAAAAAAAATTAAAGTATCAGCAGGTGAATAAAATTTAAGAGGATACTTGCCAAACTAATGACCAGAGATAGGTAAATAATACAACACACAGGTTTAAAAAAAAGAAAAGATGATGATGTCTAGAATTAGAATCATGTAATGTCTTTCAAAATGAGCAATGGAAAGTACTTCTAATATCTAAAACCCACAATACTGTAGTTTGCTAATGTTCTTCTTTTCACTTATTTCACTTTGTATTATCCAAATGTAAGATGCAAATCTACAGTGAAACATCTCATAATGAATTATAGAAGAGGCAGCAAGAGAACTCAAACTGATCACATTACAGTTCACATTCTTTTCAGTTCCTGTAGGACTTAGGATAGTAGGTAGTAACATATATTTACTTTCCCCATTTCATTCTCCTCTCTAGCAAACAGTTTTCCCTTAAGATTTGGACATGGTTACTAAAAACATAGTTGTCTGTGAGTATTTTGGAGAAGGAAGTAAAACATTCTGCTTTGATATTTTATCTCCTGCTCCAAATGAATATATGAAAGCTAAATTAATAGAATAAGTAAACAGCAATTCACCTGAACACTTTAAGTGAATCACTAACCTGTTTTAAAATTAGCCTAATTCCATAAGTGATTAGCAAGCTCATATTTGGTCATTTGAAAAGAGAAAGGATGAATTTAGACTACTTTCTGCAGTGTAGTAGATAGATGACCAGATCTGGGAGTCAGGAAAGTCAGTTTAAATTCTACCTCAGAGGGAGGTGGAGCCAAGATGGTGGCGTAGGAGCAGCAACATATCGCAGCTCTCACATAGCCACCCCAAAATACCCATAAAATATGACTCTAAGCAAATTCTAGAACTCCAAAATGCACACAAATGTACTTTCCACTAAAGTCAGCTCGGCTACGAAGAAATATCTCAGCCCTGAGAGCCGAAACCAGGTTAGCCTGAAACCATGGCTCTGCTCTAGAGGAGGCTGGATGAGAGGAGCTGAGCCCTGGCAGGAGCTTCGGGAGAGAGGATCTGTGGCAGCTGTGGCAGTATCCAGAATTAGGTTGGTGCAGCTCAGCAAAATCGGGGGAGAAAAGTGGGTCCAGCCAAAATGCCTCCAGGGCAACGAGGCCACAGAAGCGGAGGTTTTGCACCTGCCTCCACACTGCCGCTTCAGAGCTCCTGGCCTGCAGACTGCAGGGGGACCAAGTGATCGTTCAGTCTTGGGCATTGGTCCTGGGT
>CM053580.1:318574222-318594246 GCA_028627135.1 Pseudochirops cupreus | reverse complement strand
CATACACACACACACACACACACACACACACACACACACACACACACACATATATATTCCCTTTCAGTGAGTTACAATTATCATTTTTCCATGTAGGAATGTAAATAGTTCAACTTTAATAAATTCCTTATGATTTCTTTTTCCTGTTTACCTTCTCATGCTTCTCTTGCTTCTTGTATTTGAAAGTCAAATTTTCTGTTCAGCTCAGGTTTTTTCATCAAGCATGCTTGAAAGTCCTCTGTTTCTTTGAATGACAATTTTCCCCTGAAATATTATACTCAGTTTTACTGGGTAGATGATTCTTGGTTTTAATACTAGCTCCTTTGATCTCCAGGATATCGTATTCCAAGCCCCTTCGATCCCTAAATGTAGAAGCTGCTAAGTCTTGTGTTATCCTGATTGTGTTTCCACAATAGTAAAAGTGTTCCTTTCTGGCTGCTTGTAACATTTTTCTCCTTGACCTGGGAATTCTGGAATTTGGCTAAGATATTCCTAGGAGTTTTCTTTTGGGGATCTTTTTTAAGAGGTGATGGGTGAATTCTTTCCATTTTTATTTTGTCCTCTGATTCTAGAATATCAGGGCAATTTTCCTTGAGAATTTCTTGAAGGATGATTTCTAGGTTCTTTTTTTGATCATGGCTTTCAGGTAGTCCAATAATTTTTAAATTATCTCTCCTGGATCTATTTTCCAGGTCAGTAGTTTTTCCAATGAGATATTTCACACTGCCTTTTATGTTTTCATTTGTTTGGCTCTGTTTTATAGTATCTTGATTTCTCATAAAGTCATTAACTTCTAGTTGCTCCAATCTAATTCTGAAGGAATTATTCTCTTCAGTGACTTTTTGAAATTCCTTTTCCATCTAGCAAATTCAGCTTTTTAAGGCATTCTTTTCCTCATTGGCTTTTTGGGCCTCTTTTGCCATTTGAGTTAGTCTACTTTTTAATGTGTTATTTTTTTTGGCTCTCCTTTAGCAGGCTGTTGACTCACTTTTCATAATTTTCTTGCATCATTCTCATTTTTCTTCCCAGTTTTTCCTCTACTTCTCTTACTTCATTTTCAAAATCCTTCTTGAGCTCCTCCATGACCTGTGACCAATTCATATTTTTCTTGGAAGCTTCTGATGCAAGAATTCTGACTTCACTGTCCTCTCCCAGTTCCATGCTTTGATCCATTATGTCCCCCAAAAAAGGACTGTATGGTTTGATTGTGCTTCCTCATCTTGCCAATTACTTGACTTTTGAGCTCTTTGCCACAGTAGAATTCTGCTTACAGAATGGAAATAGCTTTGTCCCAAATTACTAAGGTTTTCGCAGCTGCTGGAGCTGCTAGTTAGGTGCCCTCTCTACAGCTCCCATAAGTTCTGGCTCATTGGCCACACACCCCAGGGCCACCACCCAAGACTGTGATTCAGATCCAGGCAGGTCAAAGCAAGAGCGATTACCCTCTGAATGGTTACTTAGTTCCCCTAGGATCAGATGGCCAGGAGCTCTGAAAGCAGTCATGTGGCACTGCCGTGCCTCCCACCACTTCTTGCCCTGGAGGCAGGGGCCCGACCTCACTGTTCCTTCACCCTTACAACAGAGTTCCTGATTGACCTTTTATTTTCTCTTTGGCGTTTATGTGTTGAGAAGTCTGAAAGCCACCACAGCTACTGGTGATTCACTCTCCTGAAGTCTGCTCTGGCCTGTCTGGGTGCTGGTCAGGGCCGCCCTGGGGCTGGAACCTCGGCTCACTGGGGACTGCACTTGGCTCCCAGCATGCTGCAATAGACCTTTCCTGTAGGCCTGCCAGGCTACCTTCGGTAGGAGATTTGTTTCTCTCTGTCTCTTTGTGAGTTCTGTAGCTTTAAAATTTGTTTAGAGTAATTTTTTTACAGGTATTAGAGATGGCTGAAGCCGGAGCCCACACCAAGTTTGTGCTTTTACTCTGCCATCTTGGCTCCCCTCCAATTTGTTGTTTACAAGAAACACATTTAAAGCAGAGGGATACACACAGAGTAAAGGTAAAAGGTTAAAGCAGAATATATTGTGCTTCAACTTAAGTAAAAAAACCAGGGGTAGCAATCCTGACATTAAATTGAAAAGTTTTTGCACAAACAAAACCAATGAAAACAAGATTAGAAGGGAAGCAGAAAGACGAGAAACAATTCTTACAACCAGTGTCTCTGATAAAGGCCTCATTTCTAAAATACATAGAGAATTGAGCCGAATTTATAAGAATATAAGTCATTCTCCAATTGACATGTGTTCAAAGGCTATGAACAGGTAGTTTTCAGAAGAAGAAATTAAAGCTATCTATAATCATATGAAAAAAATGCTCTAAATCACCAAGGATTACAAAAATGCAAATCAAAATGACTCTGAGGTACAACATCACACCCATCAAATTGGCTAACATGACAAAACAGGAAAATGATAAATGCTAGAAGTGGGAAAATTGGAACACCAATGTATTGGTGGTAGAGTTGTGAACTGATCCAACTATTCTGGAAAGCAATTTAGAACTATGTCCAAGGGGCCATAAGACTGTGTATAAAATGTGTACAAAAAAAGACTTCCAGGTCTATATCCCAAAGAGATCATAAAAACAGGAAAAGGACCCACATGTACAAAAATATTTAAGCAGCTCTTTTTGTGGTGGCAAAAAACTGGGAATTGAGGGAATTAGGGAATGGCTGAACAAGTTGTAGTACATGAATGTAATGGAATACTAATGTGCTATAAGAAATGATGAGCAGGCAGACTTCAGAAAAACCTGGAAAGACCTATATGAACTGATGCTGAGTGGGGGAGCAGAACCAGGAGAACACTGTACACAGTTAACAGCCACATCACGCGATGACTAACCTTGATAGACTTAGCTCTTCTCAGCAATGAAGGATCTAAGATTCAAAAGACTCATGATGGAAAATGTTATTCACATCCAGAGAAAGAACTGGAGTGTCTGAATGCAGATGGAAGCATACTATTTGCTCTCCTTTTCTTTGGTTGTTTTGTTTTGTTTCTTCTTTCTCATGGTTCCTCCCAATAGTTCTAATTCTTCCTTATATCATGACTAACATGAAAATATGTTTAATGTGAAGGTTTAAGTAGAGCCTGTATTATATTGCATGCCATCTTAGGGAAGGGGAAAGAGGGTGTGTGTGTGGGGGAAAGTCCAAACTCAAAATCTTATGGAAGTGAATGCTGAAAACTAAAAGTAAATTAATTAAATAGATTTTTAAAAAATACATAAATGAAACCCCAGGTAAGTTATAAATGTATCCACTCACTAGGAAGAAGGGTTATTACAAATGGTTACAGTATTAATCATTGTTCAAAATTATCAACCATAAGCCATCTGCAGGGACTCAGAAGTATCATTTGCCCTTATCATACCTCCATAGAGATCAGCTTGCTAACTGATGCAACCAAAAGTTATGGTTGAAATGACTTGGGAACATTTAGTTCTGCCACACACTGTACAGATAAATCCTCTGTAGCAACAAGGAAAAGCTGGCATTTTGTATTGTAAGATCAAATAAAAAAATTGAAACAAAGTTTTACTATAATAAGAACCATAACCTATACTCTATGTCATTGCTTGTTTTAATACAATTATAAACAGCAACAAGAAGAATTCTCATTTTAAAGCACTGTAAAGTTTACAAAGTTTTTTCCCCTTATCTTGTGAGCTAGATATTACAATAGGCATTTTATACAAAAAATTAACTGATGTAGAGAAGTAAAGGGACTGTCACATAGCTAACAAGTGTCAATGCTGAGATTTGAATCCAAGTCCAATTTTTTTTTGCACCATGATACAGAGAAATGCTCAGAAGCATGATACTACGTTAGCAACGGGGCAAACAATGGTCTCTTTTCAGAAAGGATGACCCTATATAACAAGGCTTTGGTAATTACACAAGGTCTATACAAAAGTACTCTAAAGCTCTATGAAACTACAGAGGAAACTTTTATTTTGATTTGATCTGGTTTTATTATCTGAGTCATAATACAAGTTTCACCCACATACCTAACTTTAATACATCTATCAATGTTTATTGTGTTCTCATTACTATACTAAATATTATGAGGAAATCAGACATAAGACCTGCAACTGGATTTGATGTAGTTTACAGTCAATTTGGCGAAGTAAGCCTAAAACACAAGCAACAACAGTGAAAAAATAAAAAGAGCATATAATTAAGCTCTAAATTATTTGCTAAAATCTGAGGCACAATATCATACAAGCTGAGAAAAGAGAAAGATCAGTGAAATACAAAATAGTTCAAACCCTGCCTAATAAACAAACATCCTGAAAATTCAAATGAATCAAAATGTAGCCAATTACTCCATGAGAGAATAATGAATATTAAGACAAAATCAAAAATTGAAAAAGTAAAAGAAAATGTAAGGTATTATAGCAAAGACAACTGACTTGAGAAATAGATCAAGGAGGAAAAAAAAAGTAAGAATCATACTCTTGGAATGCCACAACCATAAAAAGAGCTTAGATATTCTGTTTTAGAAATTTTAAAAGAAAACTGCCCAGATCTCTTTTAGAATCAGAGGGCAAAGTGGAAATGGAAAGAATCCACCAATCATCAACTGAAAGTAACCACAAAATGAAAATTATAAAAACTATAAAACATTACAGTCAAAAGCTAGAGATTCCAAGTCAAAGAAAAAATACTGAAAGCAGTAAGAAAGAATTCACGTACCAAGTAGCCACTATAAGGATCACAAATGATTTAGCAGCCACAACTATGAAGAAGTGGAATATGATATTCCAGAAGGCAGTGGATATAGGCTTACAACCAAGAATAATATACTCTCCAAAATTAAGTATAATACTACAAGGGAAAAAATGGATTTTTAATGAAATAGTGCACTTCTAAGAATTCTGGATGAAAAAAACCTGAGCTTAATAGAAAGTCTGAAGTTCAAACACAAGAGTTAAGAGAAACATAAAAAGGTAAACAAGAACAATCATTATAAAGGTAAGGTTAAAATGTTTACATTCTTAAATGGGGAGACGCTACATAGGGTACCCTCTGAGCCTTATCATCATTTTAAAAGGAGTATATATTAGAGAAAAGGCCTGGCAATGATTACATAATGTTCTGATGATCTTAAAAGAAAAAATAGAAAGAGAATAGGAATATATGGGGAGGAGGGAATGGATGTTGGGAGATATAATTTCATATAACTGACATGTACAAGTAGAAGTCTATACAAACAAGGAGAAAGGTGTACGGGGTAGGAAAGGCTAATGCTTAAACCTCATTCTCATCCAAACTGATCAAAGGAGGGAAGAACATACTCATGCATACACATACATACACAAACACAGAGTTGGGTACAGAAATTTGTTCCACTCAACAAGGAAATAGAGAGGAAAGATATTTGAATTATAGAGGGAGCATATTAATGAAGGGATTAGTCCCCAGAAAAACTAAGGATGTATACAAATATCCTTACTTCTTTTTTGAGGTGTAAAAGAATGGGAATATGAGAGAGGGTATCTATCAATTGGGGAATGGTATATAAATGGTAAAAATGGTATATAAATGGTGTATATATATATATATATATATATATGTGTGTGTGTGTGTGTGTGTAGGTATATATATATATATATATACATATATATATATATATATAAATAGTAAAGAAAAAGTAATGATATATAAATGTGATAGAATATTAGTGTGCTATAAGAAATGATGGAGTAGATGATTTCAAAAAACCTGGGAAAATTTATATGAACTGATGTAGAGTGGAGTGAAAAGAACAATTTGTAAAATGATAATTTTGTAAAGACAAAAAACTCTGAATGACTAAAACTCTGATCAATATAATTACCAACCACAATTTGAGGACTAATGATGAAATATTGCATCTACTTTATGATTTAGAGATGATTTAAAAATACAGAATGATTTGGGTGTTTGTGTTTTCCATTCGGCCATGGCCGATGCAGAAATTTGTTTTACCAAAAAAAAGTGTTTTGCTTGACTATACGTCTTTGTAACACGGAATAGACAGACAGGCAGACATACAAATGAATAGAAGTGTTAAGAATTGTCAAGCTCTGAATGAGTTCAGGCTGGCAAAAGAGTTTAAGGACAACAAAAACACATTTTTTTTTTGGTTACACTGAGAGAAAATGGAATCTCAGAAAGGTTAGGAACTTTTGCTTGGGGGAAAGGGATAACTGATACCAGAGAAAAGACAGAACTACTTAATTCTTATGTTGTTACACTGATAATGAGCACAAAAATGATAAGCAGGGAGTTTATACACAAAAATATGTAAGGAGAGAGCAAAAGAGAACTTGGCTACCCTTCAGGAATTCAAGTCACTTCACCCTAAAGAACTGGACAACCACAAAGTCAATGTCACTGAAAGATCATGGGTAACAAGAGAGGGATCACAAGATTGGAGAAAGGTAAATGTCCTGATTTTTAAAAAGAGGAAGATAACTGAGACTGCAAGCAATATAACCAGTGAAGAGGTTATTTGGTGAATCTCTAGAAAGAGAAGCAAGGATTACAAAAAGATTACAAGGATTGCATGGCTTCATCAAGAACATGTCATGCCAGGGTAACTTCATTTTCCTTTTTGACAGGCTTACTAAACCAGCAGGTAAGGAGAATACTTTGGACATAATTTACCTAGATTATAGCAAAGATTCTAATAAAATATCTCATAGTATTCTTATGGAAAAGATGGAAGGATGTGGGTTAGAGAATAATATAATCTGATGGATTTGGATCTGGTTAGATGGCTAGACTCAAAGGGTAGTTGTTAAAGGTTCAATGTCAACATGGCAACCTTCAGGGGAGTACACCAGGGATCTGTACTTGAATCTGTGCTCTTTCACATGTTTATCAGAGACTTTGGTAAAGGCACAGATGGCATGCACATCAGATTTACAGATGACACAAAGCTTAGGAGGATGGTTAATAGCCTGGATGACAAAGTTAGCACCCAAAAACATCTTGCCAAGCTATAGAGCATTGAACTGAATCTAAAAAGATGAAATTTGATAGGGATAGGCGTCTTGTACCTGAGTAAAAAAAAACAACTTTAAAATAAGATGAGGTAGGTATAAATAGTTAGCAGCTATTCTGAAAGGGATCTAAGGACTTTAGGGAACTGTAAGCCTAGCTATGAGTGAGCAATGAAGTGATTGCCAAAAAAGTGAATTCCATCTTCGTCTCAATTTGAAGAAACCTAGCTTTCAGGAACAAGATGGTGATCCCATTGCTCTCTACACTTGTCAGACCTCACCTGGAGCATGGTTTTCAGTTCTGGGGACCATAACTTAAGCAGGACATGGCTGAACTGGAGACAGTGTCCAGAACAGAGCAGCTAGGATCGTAAAAGGCCTTGAGTCCATGCCATATGGGGATAGTTTGAGAGAACTAGACATATATAACCTGGAAAAAAGGAAGGCAGATACTTCATGTATCTGAAGAACTCTATATGGAGGGGAGACTGTAATCGTTGAGCCCCAGAGGGTAAATCAGCAGCAAAATGTGGAACTTATAAAAAGGCCAATTTAGACTTGTTTTTTTCAGGTTTGTTGATAGATAATAGATTATTTCTTTGTTGGCAGGCAACAACAAAAGATCACTACAAAAGACAAAACAGCTTTCACAAAACAAGAAGCAATAGAGAACTGACTTCATGACAAAGAAGTCCTGGTTTTAAGTGTCTCTTCTGACATACTGGTTATGTGACTATGGGCAAGTTAACTCTCAGTGCTCTGGGCAACTCTGAAACTATAAATTGCAGAGAAGGTACCAATTTGAAATGGCAAACTGAGTTTCCGCATCTGGGAGCACTCTATTCCAATGAACCACAAGCCAAGTCCCTATTCTTATATATACTTTACTATTACAAAAAAAATGCAGGACTAATTTTGCATTTTAAAAGCAATGTTGTGAGTCAAGCTACATAAATGTTACAGCAGAAGATGAGGGAAAGTGGTACTCAGTAATTAAAAAATGTACTGTAGCAAACCTAGTATGCATATAATTTTTACCTAAAAATGATTGTAGATTGATTGGGGGAAATATCAGGGCAGACAAAAATAGGTATGAGCTATCCTGTCTGTTCAGCAACTCTGAGACCCTGTGAAAGTGATACTCCATCCCCTTCTACCTGCCCCCTGCCTCAATGTCTTTGATTATTGCCATTCCCAATGCTTAGAATATCTTCCATCCATACCATCTCTACTTACTAAATTCTTACCCATTCGTCATAACTCAGCACAAATGCCACCTCCTTCATAATCCTTCCCTAATCATAGACAGGAATTATATTTCCTTTCCCAAAATTATTATTCCTTTCTTAAACCTTATTTATCACTTTATTTGTCCCTTTGCTGTGTACTTATGTTGAATTCTGTATATCTTTATGTATGGATGTCATCTCCCAATTAGAATATAAACTCCATGAAGGCAGGACCCTCTTCTTAATATTTGTATTCTCCTAATGCCTAACACAATGCTCTGAACATTGTAGGTATTTAATAAATATTTGCTGAATTAAATTAAGAGCAAGGGATATACACTTATTAGAGGTATTAAGTAATATAACTGACTTTTAACAAAATGACCGTAACTTAAGAGATCCTCTTCAAAGTTGTCACCCCAGGAGACCATATGCTTACTCAAACATATTGCCATTGCCCAAAACATCTTTGGAATGTCTCCTTTGGAACAGCCTTCAAAGGCTATACAGGATATTCTTCTGAATCCTCAACAACAGCAAAAAAAGTTTTGAGGTGGATTTAATTTTTACTAAGAACCAAAAGTTCCTTAGAAACAAGTCTGGTGAATCAGGTGGGTGTTCAACCTGGGTTTTACTAATCTTGTTATAAAAAAGTGTGACTCTAAGGTCATAAGACTTTTTCATGTGTTTCTCATTAACTGACTTTGAAGGCAATTTCATAAGAGTAGCCTTTGCTTAAAAAAAACACAAAAATGCACTGTTACTTATAATCACACCTCATACTTTTGAGTTACAGAGCACCTTTCTTTTTCTAAGTCAAAAGTGTTTTCCAAAATAATTCATTTAATTCTCAAAAAAAAAAGTATGGAAAGGGCAAATCTTATCCTCATTAAAAAAAAAAAATGGCCTAAAGTGAAGTTCAGAGAGTAAATAAATTATTTCTATTATCCAATGAGAAAGAAGCAGAGTTGTGACATCCTTTGACTCCCCATTTAATATTCTATGACGAGTTTTATACCTTAAGTACTCAAGCTTTATACTCCTTGAAAAATGGCATCATAAGGGTACAAGGTAGTATTTTATTATTTATGGAGAAAGACCATAAAATATTATTATATACCTAAAATACTATGGAGGACTATTTAAATTGCTACAAACTCAAATATAGTCCTATATAGGGTTCCTGTTTCTTCACACATGCAATGATACTTAATTCAAAAGGTTCTACTTTTTTTTTTCAGATACACCCACCAGCACAAGTCCTATTTAGGTCCCACTTCTACAAGAGATGACATTTTGACAGGAACTTTCTATAAGTAAATACCCTTTCATTTTATTTTAGGAAAATTTCCATTTGAGGAACAAAGTATTCATATAAAACGTAGATGCAGAAAGTGAGATAGAGAACTTTGTTGGAAGAATTACAGACGTTAAACCTATGAGGTTTCAGAAATCTAACAGATGTAAGGGAAAGGAGAGAAGACAATAATATAAAAGTTAATCTGCATATAATTCCAAGATAATTTTTGTAGAAAAGAAATGAAATTTGAATGTCTATTGTGATTCACTGATTCAATCAAAAGAGGATTTTAAGTGCAGTACTAAGGGAAGCCAAGGCATTACCCCTATTCAGAATAAGGAGGTGGAAAGCTACAACTTGTAGGATGATATTAGAGTCACATTTTAACCTAACTTTTAAAAAGATAATTTAATATTATATATACACACATAAAAGCCAGAAATTTCAATCAGCATAACATAGGGGTTTCCTTTGTTTAAAATCAAATGAAACTCTCTAGTGGACAGTACCACCAAGATGGGAGTCAGTTTTTAGATTTTGCCTTGGTCACGTTAATGCCTTATCCTAGCTATGCTGTCCCAGGTTTTATTCACTTAGTAAGATCCTATTGAAAGAAAAAAGGATGCAATGTATCCATTGTCTGGATAGTTTTCTGGGAGAAAGCAGTCATCTTTAACAGAGAACATTCAGAAGATTAATTAAGAACACAAACCTCTTCTCTCTGGTAGAAGTACAACTAAGGTGACTTCAACTTCATAAAGTACTGTGCCATCTCAGAATGCTTGTCCCTTTAAGAGATAAAATCCTGAGGGCCTGTCATTCTCTCTTTTAAGAACCTGGATAACTTCAACTGAGCTCAAAAAATTCGAAATACAGAGGTAATATAAAGGAAACAGATTATAACTGAAGAAGTAAAAAATTAATCATAATTTCAATATTCTGTGCTTTTCCAGAGGCAGTAAGACCTACTAGGTCGAGCACAGGCCTGGTAGTGAGACAAGTTCTAATCACAGCTTCCAGAATGACTGGCGGCATAGCTATGGTGCCTACACTCCCTGGTCTATAAAATGAGGTAATTTAATAGCAACCTGCCTACACAATAATCCTTTGATGTGAACTAATTAATGATTTCACGGGGCAATACTTTTAAAAGACTAATGCTCTGGAAAATGTATGATCCTTCAACTAAAAAAAAAATAAACCCCTCCAAACCTACACACTTTGGAGCCTACCCTGATACAAAAAAAAAATTTTTTTTTTTGGTCTTTTTCCCTCATTCCTGTTCCTCCCCTCCAATTAATTTCAGACTCTTATCACCTCTGCCTAGATGACGATCTGTTTTGATACCAAAGTCGCCAACAAAAGCGATTAGAAAGGAAATGGTGAAACTGACCAGCCAAGAGAAAGTGGATACATTCGTGCCCTGCTTGGGCAAGGACTGGGAATCAGAGGGAAGAGAAACGTGGCACTGGTGCTAGTGACCCGCCTACACATTAAAACTCGATCAAATCTTTAACCCCTGCCCCCTCCCCCCGGGGTGGGGGCAGGGATTGAAGATTCTGGGTTCGGTTTCTGCTGGGCCGCCAGCTCGGCTTGCCTCGCTGCCCCGGGCAGAGCTGGAGGGTGCCCGGTGCCCAGACTTCACCTTCGCCTCCCCAGGGGGGCTCCCTCCCCAGGGGCCCCAGTTCGGAAAGCCGAGGCCCCACGTGCAAAAGTTGTTCGGGGCGTCAGGGTCACCAGCCCAGAAGCGGGGCTCGGCCCCGGGCCCCAGAGCTCCTGCACCACCCCCTCCTCCCGCGGCAGCGGGCCGGGCCGTGGTGGCCACCTTCCCTTAGGAGCGGCGGCCCGGGGAGGTCCGGCCCAAGCCTGTCGCCCATCGCTCTATGGCCCGCCCTTACCTGACCCTTCGGGCCCCTGCGATGCTCGGACGCTCTCGCGGACGCCCCCAGCCCCCGCCTCCGCCGGAGACTGGGCCGGGGGCCGAGAAGCCAGGGAGTGGGTTAGGGCGACGGCTCGGGTCCTACAGCGACTCCGGTAGTGGCGGTGCCGGTTCGGCGAGACGGGAAGCGACAGGAGTCAAACCCAGCTGAAAGCGCTCGGGCTGAGACTCGGCAGCCTCCGATCCTGAGCTGCGAGGGAGCGATCGCAGCAGGCGTGCAGCCCCTAGCTGCGAAGGCGCTGCCGGAGGCCGCCGACGCTGCCACGCCCACTCCACCTCACCCGCCCAGCCCTGCCAGGCCTTCACCCCGCGGGGGCGGTGTCGCAGGAGCTCGGCCAGGGGACCAGGCGAGGGGCACGTCCCAGGAAGACCCTGGGAAACTAGGGGTTTTGTTTGTAGTTGTGGTCGGTCTTAGCGCTTATCTGGCCCTGTTGCCAAATGCAACTTCTCTGCCAACGCGGAGTGCTCGATCCAAACCTAGCACGAGTCCAGAACTAACTTGATTGGGTTCGTTAGTTTCTGAAAGATCGAAGCGGATATTCTCCACGCGCAGAACAAATATCTAATGGTCGGTATACTGGTATCCATTTAGCCCTCCGCTTCCCACTTTCTCTCTTGCTCAAAGACCTCCTTATAACTAGTAACACTCTCACTCACTCCCTGCAGTTGAGCAATCAGGATTAACCTTTATGCAGTTCTTAAAAGTCCGTTCTACAACCAGGGACCACTCAACCGCAAGGACCAACGCCCTAGTAGTTCATTACCTCTAGCCTTGCTTATGCGATAGTCTTATATGGTACTCCTCTCGATGATAAAGTGTTATTCTTAAAAGTACAGGACTAATATGCCATATCCCTACTCAGGAAACTCCATTGGCTTTCTAATACCTCTAGGAACAAATATAAGCTTCTAGTTGTAATTTTATAGAATCATATAAGAAAAGGCAGCACGCCCCATTCACTCTACCCTAGTTCTGGCCAGTCCCGCAGCCATTTTCTAGGAAAGCAATCCCGATGAGACATAACCTGGCAACTAACTACCTCTTCGGGTGCTGCTGACCTGATTCCTTAGCTGATGAAGCTACACATCCTGAAAGCCTAGAAAAGGAAGAAACGCCCAAATCTTTGGCGTCATCCAATGGCTCAGCATAGGAAATGAATACAGTTTTTTTTTTTATTATTTATTGATTGATTTTTATTTTATTTATAAGAAACTATTAAAAGCTGTTTTGCTGCTGCACCCTAAGAACTCCTGGGCTTTTTCATTGGATTTGCTCTTGAAACCTTCCATGTGCATTGTGTTCCTTTTTACAATGTAAACTCCTTGAAAGCAAGAAACTGCCTTTACTTTTCCATCTGCATCCTGAGCCTTTTCCACTGTGCTTTACACATTAAAAGCCTTCCCTTATAAAATAAATGCATTTTTATCGATTCATGAATAAAATATTCATTATCGAATATTCAGCATGATTTATAGCTGGAAGGAGTTTTGGGGATCTTGTAGACCAATTAAGTGACTTTGACCAAGGTCATCCAGATAATAAAGCAACAAAGTCAGTTTTGGAACCCAGGTCCTCTGACTCCAAATTCATTGTTCTTACCATGCTATCATAGTGCCTCTCTCTTTAAAACCTTTTACAGTTTTTCTCCAAACTATCTTTCCAATTTTTTTTTACATATTATTGCCTCCTACACAAAATTGTTCAGCCAAATTGGCCTTCTTACTGCTTTTCACACAGGACACGACATCTCCTGTCTTTGTGCCTTTGCCTCAGCTGTCCCTCATGCCTAGCTTGCACTCTCTCCTCACCTCTGCTGCTTAGAATTGCTAGTTTCCCTCAAGGCAGCTTAAGCATCACCTACAAAAACAAAAACAAAACAAAACAAAACAAAACAACAACTTTCTTGGTCTCTCCAGCTGCTACCAAAATTATTTTGTAATCTACTGCACATCTTGTTTCCCCTAATAAACTGTAAGCTCCCTGAGAGCGGGAAGCATTTCATTTTTGTCTTTCTATTCCAGCATAGGACCTGGCTCCAATTAGAGTATAAACTCCTTGAGTTTTCTTTATAGTAAACACTCAATTAATTTGTATTGATTGATTAATTGCCTCCTTCTATCCCCTCCATAAATCTCTTAATGTCCTTTCTCCAAAGGGTGCTTTGGTTCTTGCAGGGAAGCAAAATGCACATGTAGATAAGGAGTGAATTTTTTTTTTTGGAGGGGACAAGGCAGGGGAATTGGGGTTAAGTGATTTGCCCAAGGTCACAGGGGTAGTAAGTGTTAAGTGTCTGAGGTCACATTTGAACTCAGGTCCTCCTGACTCCAGGGCCAGTGCTCTATTCACTGCCCCATCTAGCCACCCCAGGAGTGAATATTTTGCTTTAGTAGCAATTCCCATATTCCAGTGTATGAGTAACCTCTGTGTGCAGAAGCATTACAAGATCATAATTTCATTGCTTAAAGTCTTTTTCTTCCTTGAACTCTTTCCAGCATCTGACAATGGGAACCACGGCATCCTACTGGACACTCTCTTCTCTCTTGGCTTTGTAGATGTTTTCTGTCCCATTCATTTTACTAGCTTTCTGACTGTAAGAGTAACGAATAGAATCTTGGGAAAGTGGGCTGTTACCACCTTTACACAAGCCAGCAACATTCTTTTGTGACAGTTCCTTCTCTGAGGCAAGTAAGACCAAAAAAATGGGAAAAGATGGGTCTTAATAAACCAAGCAATTCAGAATGTTATGGGGGCAGTTCACGAAGGGAAGAACAATTGGGCACTCAAAAGTGAAGCTCATGATTCTTTGGGTTTCTTTAGAGTCACTAGAAAGGAGCCGTAGGACTGATATTAGCCATCTTAGACGTTGGTCTGGGTATGATGAAGACAGGAATTTGAATGGAGAGTTCATGTTTGTGCTGAGTACTTAGGATGGACATGTGTGGAGTGGGAGGAATCCTATAGGAAAGAGAAGAGTATAGCATAAATGAAAATCACTTACACATGACTGCTTTCTGTGTGTAGTATGGAGATGGAGAAAGAATTAAAGCTTTGAGTTAATTCAGGTCCAGTCTCTGACAGGTATTGGCTGTGTGACTCTGAACAAGTCATTTGACTTCTTTTTGTCCCAGATAGCTCTCTAAAACTTTAAATTGCAGGAAAGATGCTTTCCTGCGTTGGCTGAGGGGATTTCCTCATAAAAGAATTCCTAATACTAGTGAAATCACAGGTCCAGTCCCTAAACTATTCTGGATTCTACGAATGTGATTCTTGAGTTGTATTTTGTTACTTTATATTCCATTAAAAAAACTATAGCAACTCAGAATATGAAGTTTTACTATATATGCCTGCATGTCAAGTAATAGATTAAACCCAACATTATATCATCAATGCATTAGTTCCCCAATCTTTATCATACATATTTGGAAGAAACCTTCCTACTGAGTATAGATAAAATTAAATATTTTAATATGCCTACCAAAATCAACTATTAGCATGGGTGTATTTTAGGTTAACTCATTTAACTCCTATATGATGATTTTTAAAAGAATAATATATTTACTAAATTTGAATAGTCACAAGGCCTGGGGTCTAATCTTGATTCTGATATTTACTAGTTATGGGACCATAGGCTTAACCTCTCACATTCTTTGACAGCAACAGTTGTACTATATACCACCTGGGTGCTATGGGTATAACACTTTTTAAACCTTCAAGTACAATAGAAATGTGAACTATTAAACTAATCCCTCCATCTACCTACCTACCTTACATATTTCCCAACAGATTGTTTTTTCCATACTTGGGCCTTGCATAGCACTTTGTTCCTATACACACGTGTATACACACACACACACACACACACACATATATACATACCATGTATATACATCAACAATGTCACATAAACACAAACATATGTATATATGTATTTTATATACATACATATATGTGTGTGCATGTGTGTATATATATGTGTGTGTGTGTGTGTGTGTGTGTGTGTGTGTGTATTTGTGTATGTGCAAAAAAATTGCTGCTTCTGGCCCCACTTTCTTGTGGCCAGCTCTGCTACATCTTCCCTCAGGATTCCAGAGCACTCTAAATAGTATGGGGTATCTCTGTTCTCTGCCATTGCTCAAATCTCCACAGGCTGTATTCTTCCCATTTTAGGAGCCTAGCGGCTACCACATCATCAATTGGTTTTTACAAGGTCTATTTACTTCACTGATACAGCAAGAAAAAATGTACAAACATTTTCTGAGCAAGACCCTGGGGGCATAATTAATGTCTAGGGGTGGGTGGGTGAAGGATGATAATTAGCTCAGTTCCTACTTAATGAAACCAAGTTCATGTCCAGATGTGGTATGACTGCTGGATGAATCCTTCTGCTGGACTGGATTCCCAAAGGTCATTCCTGAAGCACTCTCTTTGTTCCCTGGTGCTGGCAGTAAAACCCTGCCTGGATCTGATTCTCAGATTCCTACAGTTTACTCTTCCAAGGTTAGAGACTCCACTCTCTTCAACAGATGCTGCAAGCTAAGTAGTCACCAAAAAGCCACAAAAGTGAATAAGGCAGAGACCATAGTTGAAGCTGACAAGGCTTTTTGAATGCCTCTATAGCCAATCAAATGCCAAATCTTCAATACATGGTTAGTCAACCAGAACCAGTTATGGACTCTACTTGCTCCAGCCTATATAAAGGCCCTTTCCTTATATATCATTATAATTCTCCTGGAAGCAGCCCCCTAGCAACTTCCCCAGGGCAGACATCACCTTATCAAGTCATTGGCATCTATCTGCATATTCACCATACCCCTGTTCATTTCAAAAATGAAAATAAGACCTTGTTACAATTGAAAGAGTTCAGTTTTTGAAGTCACAGGACCTGGGTTCAAATCCCACCCTTGATGCTTATTACCTACGTAACCATGAACAAGCCAATCAGATTCTTTAGGCTTTAGTTTCCTCATTTGTAAAATAAAGAGATTGGATTAGATGGCTTCTGGGGTCCCTTTCAGAAATAGATTTTTGCACCTGCCATGTTGCTCTACTAAACTGTAAATTCTTTAAGGACAGAAAGTTGTGTCTAATTAATCTTTGTACATGCCCCAGTACCTAGGATAGTGCTCAGTACATAGCAGGTCCTCAATAACTGAATCAAATAAAAAATAATTTGAGTCACTAAATCACCTTAAATCTGTGTTATGCAGGTCATAATACTCACTTCGTAGTTTTTTTTTTTAAAGTAAATACTTCAGAAGAAGTTTTGAATAACTAGGTCAATGGTCTGTCACTGTGAATGCTCCTAGTTTGAAAGGGATTACATTTCCTTTCTCTTTTCCAAACTGTTATCAGTACCTTTCAATGAAACTTTTGCCCTATTTTCAGAATTAATTAAAATCAGTTTATAGTGGAAAAAGTTATATAGTGGAAACTAAGGAACAGAGAGTGCAGTGGAGAATCTCATGACTAACATATTGTCTTTCCAAAACAATCCAGACAAAGAAACGTTGAAGGTAATTTGAGGGTGACATTTCTCACTCAGGCAATACCACAGTGTCTGGCAACAGAGTATTCTGAAGCACTTAGCTCCTTACTCTTTTCTCTCTCTCTCTCTCTTTCTCTCTCTCTCTCCTCTTGCTCCTCCCCTCTCCTCCTCCTCCTCTTCTTCCTCCCCCTCTCCTTCTCCTCCTCCTCCTCCTCTCTTTCCGTGTCTCTCTCTCTCTCTCTCTCTCTCTCTTTGTCTCTCTCCCTCTCTCCATCTCTTTCTGTCTTTGTCGGTCTCTGTCTCTCTCCCTCTCTGTCTCTCTTATGCACACACACACACACACACACACACACACAAAATGATATATATATTTGTAAGTGGCTAAACAGAAATTTGCCTAATATTTCCAAGTCTGCTGCCCAAGGTATCTTAGAAACTAAGTATGATAGACAAATCTACAAAAATAGCAGTTTTCACCATGACACATATCATTTAATACATCCCTGTGTCCCAGCCTCCTTTCTGTCATTTCTGTTACTGAAGGCAAGAATCACCAGGATCCAGTCTAGCATTCAAATAATATGTCATTTTTTATTGAAATAGTTTCATTTGTTATTCTGCCACTTAGAGAAGTTCAATTCTGGTTATTCTGAAGAAAAAGAGTTCTAGTTTGAAGCCAACTTTACATAATATGCTGCAGATAACAAATTCTGAGATTATTTTTTTCAGGGCAAAGATTTAGAAATATTGATCCTATGAAACTGAAAGATGATTTAAATGGTAAACTAAAACACATTTTGCTCTTTAATAGCAGTTTAGAGTGGCAAGAAGAGAAATGGGTTGAGGTTAGGCTTCTGCTATCCATTGTGTCACTGGCTAGCTGGATTATGTCAAGTAAAATACTGAGTCTCTCTGGACCTTAGCTTTTTCATACATAAAATGCTTTATGAAATTTGAGTTTTAGAAAGGACTTTAAAAGTATTATCTTACCCTCTTTCCCTGTTCTTTTCTATAACATCCCTGACAAGCAGTCATCTTTCCTCTGTGTCAGCACTTCCAATGACCAAGCACTGTTCTGCAAGGCTACCTATTCCACTCTTGGACACAACTAATTATTAAAGGCTCTTCCTCATCTTGGGCCTAAATTTCTCTCTAACTTTGACCCCTCTTAGCTCTGTCCTCTGGAGTAATACAAAATAAACTTAGTCAGTCTTCTACATGCTAGTCCTCCAGAAATTCAGCTTTTGTGGCCCTTTGTAGTTTTCTTTTCCTTCAGTAGTTGGTAGCTAGCATTTACACAGCATTTTAAGTATTTTTTTCATTTACTGTCTCATTTGATATTGGTGTTAACCCTGTGAGATAAGTGCTTCACATTTCAGGAAAGCAAAGCAAAGAAAGCAAACAATTTTTTCACTGTAGTCCTATGGCTAGCAGCTGAGGCAGGATTTGAATGTAAGTCGTCTTGACTATGAGCCCAGTGCGTTTTACATTATGCTACCTGAATCCTCCGTGCTCTTTCTATCATTCTAAGACTTTTACAATGCCCATCCCCCCACCAGTTTACAATCTTAATCAGTCTCTTCTGGATACATTCTAGCTCTAGTCCCTCTCAAATGTTGTATCAAAGACTGAATATAATACACAAGATATTGACTGATCAATGGATAGCACTGGAAGATTATTACTTCCTCCAGCCATGAATATTGTTCTATTTAATGTAGACAGTTTTTTTTAGCTGTTGAACTTGAGCTCAAACAAAAACCTTAGGTTTTACACAGACACACACAGAGACACACACACGCCATTGTCATGCCATATTTCCTTGGTCCTATGGTTGTGCAATAGGTACTTTTTCATGATCAAATGTGGACTTTACCTTTATTCCTATTAAATTGCATTTTATTGGCTAAGTGTTCTAGGTATGTCACTTCCCAATTCTGGGCCTTCATTTCCCTCATCTGAATAATGAGAAAGGGGATTAGAATGGATGATCTGTAAAGTCTACTCTTGCCTTAATGTTCTGTGATTCTGTCATCCAGTGCGTTAATTATGTCCTCTCCGCCATATTTGTGTAATCTTCAAATTTGATAAATGTGCCTTCTTTTTCTTCAAAACAGTTACTGATGATGTAACTAGGTGGTGCAGTAGATAGAGCAATAGTCCTGGAGTCAGAAGGACCTGAGTTCAAATTCAGCTTCAGACACTTACTAGCTGTGCAACTCTGGGCTGTCACTCAACCTGGATTAAGTGTTCAAAAAATGTTACCAATGTCAAACAGGATAATGCCTCAAAAAACGTTACCAATGTCGAACAGGATAATGCCTCAAAAAATGTTACCAATGTTGAACAGGATAATGCCTCAAAAAATGTTACCAATGTCGAACAGGATAAAGCTAAATCGCAAGTTACCAATAAGTTGCTATCAGAGATTTTATAAGTCTTCTGGCCATAAGATTGCTATTTGCCATGGTTTTGTTAAATGGTGAACTTTTGCCCAATCTTCTGGCATTCCAGTAAAGGTTATTTTGAAGAACCTTGCCATCTTTTCTTATTTTTTTCTGGCTATATGTCTGTATTGGTAATGGAATTTGGAGATGCCCTTGTATTGGCTTGGTTTTTGGGTTGAGTGTTAAAACCCAGAGCTTGTGAATCCCACTTGTGGGATGGACTTGTTGCCATGAAGAAAGAGGGCTGAACTGGGAGGAGCCGTGAATTGGGAGAGAGGCCCAAGCTGAGAGGAGGCCAGAAGGACTTTGGGAGAGCAGTATCCAGTATCGTGGAGCCTGAGTTGCTCAGAGAAAGACTGCTGAGAGCCCATTGGAACTGCCCAGGACTTTTGAGAACTGCCACCCAGAACTGCCAAGGACTGAGGAGGCATGGCTGTGATGCCGGTATTTTGTCTTATCTGTTTTGATGTTGTTTTGCCAGATTCACCTGATAGTGAAGGACAGTGCTGCTGTCGTGGAGGTCCTGGAACCTGGCTGTTGGTTCAGAAGCCCTGAAGGAGGATTTTTTTGTGGTATCTGCACAGAAATCCTGGAAGAGGGCCTTGCTGATGTTTTCTGGGGTTCTG